>CAIGQZ010000427.1:7764523-7777523 GCA_903798205.1 Danio tinwini | reverse complement strand
AGAGAGAGAGAGAGAGAGAGAGAGAGAGAGAGAGAGAGAGAGAGAGAAAAATATACTCAGCCCTTAAGCTACATTTTTTTTGGTCAAATGAAAGTAATGGAGAGCTAATCAAAGTTGTATTTTTAAGCTTTAAAGTGTTGCTAATTGCTAAGACATTTACATTCAGGCCAAATTGATGCATCATATTACATTTAATTAATCATTTTATTCTTTCCTTAGTCTTAAAAGTCTTACGTTTTATTTGCTGAAACACTGAAGTGCAGTTTCATAAACCATTTCATCAGTTAGAAATAATAATAATAATGCAATCAGAACAATCAGAAACAAAACTCCTCAAAGAAATGTCGGAACAAGTCTAAAACCCTTGACATTGAGATGTGTCGCCGTGTCCTGCAGCAGTGAGATTATTACAGCTCTCTGTTCTTCAATGATCATAGCATGATAGAAGTTATCAGTAACAGCACTCCCGATACTTTGTAGACCCTTTTATCTTCATTTCCTGATATGTATTATCTTAATTACTGTGCTCTTCCTGCTTCTGTAGGTCACTGTACCGATAGAGCCGTCCAACAGGTTATGCGTGACTGCTACACTATTACTATTTCATTACAGGGCCATAATATTAACACGTTCTCACGAAGGTTATTTTTGTAAACGAAAACTGAAACTAAAGCTAAAACTATAAATTAAAAAACATTTTCATAACTGAAATTATATGCAAATAAATAATGAAATGAATGAATAAATATAAATCAATGAACAATGAAACAAACAACGGTTATTTAAAAAACCGGTAACACTTTATAATAACTACACACTATAAATCGTCTATTAAGCATTAGCAAATAGTTCATTAATTATTTGTTAGGCATTAACTCTACATTAATAGATGTAAGCAGTGTATAAATACAGCTACAAATGCTGTATTCTTGACATATAATTGTTTATTACTTAATGTAGAATTGCATTATTTACAAACCATTTGTATTTGAGTAGTTGGTGGCATTTAGAAACATTCAGAATAAGTTAGTATTCAAATCAACATTTATATATTTTATTATTCAGGCATATAGTAATGGTTACTATGTATGTTAATAAACGCTTTGTTAACTCAACTTCATGCACTTTTGTGACCCAATCTAAAGTGAGGACTATTTATGCTTGGCAAATCCCTTATAAATGACAATTAAAGGCTTAGTATCAAATTAATAATAAATGTTTGCAATCTTATCTAAAAAATAAAACAATTTAACAATATATTATGATACAACATTTCAAAGTCCTTTAGCAAAGTTTAAACTCTACAGCAATTTTATTTTACATATAAGATTGCAAAGATTTATTTTTCATTTGATACAGTTTAATTTGAGTATCTTTAACTGAATAGAAATTAATAAAGTCATTTACTTTCTTTTTTCCCGTTTCGAATAGAACTGAGCCTTTAATTGTCATTTATAGGGGATTTATGAAGCATAAATCATCCTCACTTTAGATTAGGACACACAAAACTGGATTAAATTGACATAATAAAGCATTTAATATTATACAAATGAACAATTAGTATATGCCTGGATAATCAGATATATGAATGTTAATTCAAATAGTTTATTAATCATTTACTTATGCATTATGAATGATCTTAAAACAGCACCAACTATTCTTAAATAACTAGTTTGTAATTGATGCAATACATAATTTATAAAAAAAATCATTACCAAAGTATGAAAACACAATCATTAAATACATTATAAATGTGCTTATAAGTCAACAATAGAGCATTTGTAGCTGTATATATATATATATATATAAACTGCTTACTAACATCTATTAATGTAGAGGTAATACTTAACATAAATTAACTATTTGCTAATGCTTAATAAATGATTCATAGTGTGTAGTTATTATAAAGTGTTACTAAAAAAAACTTTATTAATTAAAGAAGTAACCAGCACATATAAATAATTGTTTTCAGAGTTAATACGCACTCAACCTGTGGCGGAAAATCTGGCCTGTGGCTATTTATGGGAGTTTACGCATAACCTGTTCATGGATCGTCTACAGCTAAAAAAAAACAGCCAAATGTTTATGTAGTCAAAAATTGCCTGAAAAAAATGCAAACTATGCACGCTGAACTATATGTCATGTCATGAAATCAAATAGGATTATAATATGCTATTATATGATGAGTTTTTCTGAATGCTTTTTATGTTTTTACTTCTGTACTTTTAAAAGTTGTTTATATAGTTTGGATTTGGATTCAAACTATTACAATTATTTTTAATTTATTGCTCAAATAGTTAATGTGAAGTTTAAACTGCAAACACTAAGCATTATATTCATTCATTCATTTTCTTTTCGGCTTAGTCCCTTTATTAATCAGGGGTCGACACACTTTGTCCCACTTTATATTAGGGGGCCTTAACTACTATGTAATAGCATCAAAAAATAAATACAATGTACTTACTGTGTTCTTAATGTATTGCAGAACACTTCTGGTGCTTTTGAGGTGGGATAGGGGTAGGGGTAGTTTTGGTGGTATTGGGTAGGTTTTAGGGTTGTCATAATACCATTAATTCATGTTACAATACTATACCATCTGAAGTATCGTGATACCAAGTAGTATTGCGATACTGTCATTCATAACTCAAATCTACACTGTAAAAAAAATCCATAATTTTACGGTTTATTTCCGGCAGCTAGGGTGCCGGAAAAAATGTAAAGGCCGTTAAATTACTGAAATTTACTGTAAAATAACAGACATTAAATTACAGAAATTTCCTTAAATTAGTTTTTCTGGTAAATTTCTGTAATTCAACCACTATTATTTTACAGTAAATTTCTGTTCAGAAATAAAATATTTTAAAATGTTATAATAGGCCTACTTAAATTGAATTATTAATTCCCTTATTATTATTATTTGCACGTCACTTCAGCTAAAATGTATTCGTTTCTTTAGCCTAGTTTATTTTGTAGATATACTGACCAGCAAAAAACACATTAAAAGAAAAATACTAAATATACCAAACGAAATTAGCTACAAAAAATTATTATTTCAAGAAAATAAGTTATATGAAGTGGTCAAAAAATGTAACATTTCCTGTTGCTATTTTGGGTTTTTCATCTATTGGATTTTTTTCAGTCTGATCAGGTAACAATCAAAAGAAATAAAAAATTTCAGTTTGTGAGTCGTTCTTTTTAAAAGATTGTTGCGGTTGTTGTAGCTACTAAACCATATTGACAGGAACAGAAATTAACTGAAGTGTCAGAAAACATGTGTCAGTGTCAGAAAACATGTAATAGGCTACCATAAAAGGTGTGAATTTTTTGCAACCTTCAAAGGCTCCACAGACTATTAAAATAAAATTGTTTGCTGCACAAACGTGTGAGTATTTTAGTGACTTTTCCACATGCAACATTATGTATTGTAGATAGACCGTTAATGATCATACCGTTTACAAACTACAGTGGGACCGCCAGTATTTTGGAGCCATAGTATTACAATATTACCATAATTAGTTTAAAGGTGGGTTAGGGTGTAAGGGATGGTCAACAGTGTAATCTGTTGTAATTCCATGCAGATATATTGAATCAATCATAAGTACACAATGATTAACTTCAATGTAAGCACATATTAGTTAAGGTCACCTAATATAAAGTGGGACCGCATTATGCTACAAATTACTATTATTACTAACAAAACATCAAATGAAACTAAACTGACATTTATTATTTTTTAAAGTACAAACAAAACTATAATAATCTCATCTCATACTTGCACATTAAAATGAACTCATGAAAGACGAGTGACAACGTAAAGGAGATCCATTTATTTTATTGTAGCAGGCACTTTACAATGATCCCCACTTTTCCCCTTTGGTGTACATCACTGGTTCCATTATTAAATCTCTGCACAAAAATCAAGAGTATGGGACCAAAGATGTGAAATAAAATAAGAAAATAAAACAAATTAATTCAAACTTTTTTTTGAGCACAGAAAACACTTCAAACCAAACAACAACCGCATATGTCTCACATTCACCTGACTGTAAAAGTGTTGCTCTCAACACACACACACACACCAGGACTGTTCTGTCTTTTGTAGTACTTCTTTCCCCCCCACCCCACACACACACAAAACCACTGACTGAAATCTTTTTTTTTTTTTGACGCCAGTATATCATAGATTAATTTATGATGTATCGGCATATGAACGTCACTTCACTTTTACACAAGCATTTAGATATATTTTTTCAGTTTGAGCTTCGGTCTTTCTCTACCGTTTGCAGTTCATTTTGTTCCTCATCAAGACAGTAGCATTCAAAACAGTGCTCTCTTATTCTTCTGTCTTGTAACAGGCAAACCTGCCTTGTGTCCTCTGGGTCTCTGGGCGACATTATTTCCAGGTCCGGTCGGGTGGTCATACAGACTTTCTGGCTGTCATAACGCGAACTATACAGCCGAGTCCTCCAGCAGCAAATGCCTGACGTTCAAGACAGGAAAGTTTTAAATAACTAAGATTTGTTTTTACACATTTACACATTACACATTTACACATTACACAACGCTGTATGATTCAACCAAAGTACAGTGTAAACAGTCATTTTGTGAAATATTATTTACCATTTAAAGAACTGATCTGGCATCACAGAAACATTCAAATACAAACTGTTATCTTAATATATCTTAAATATGTTAAGATTATAAATAAAGTCTTGTTCCACAGAATGAAATGGATTTTTTTTTACATTTTTTGAAATTACTTTATAACAACATAATGATAGATAATTTGATAGATAATAGATAATTTGTTTATTTATCTGTCAAAAAAGGTGACCGAGGCATGTCATATCATCAAACCAAAATCTAAACAAATATGATAATGTCTAACCAGGGTATATACAGGAATCAGAGATGGACATTCATTACCTTTTAAGACTTTAAGACTCTGCATACATTTTAAGACCTCATCACCACTTTAGGTTTTAACTATAGACTCTAAAAATATGGACATAGTATCCATGACGTCACTCATAGGTTTCTGAAGAGCGCAAATGAAACTACAAGTAGGCGTGGCCAACCGTCGGCATTTTGTTTGCACGTCATCGCACCGACCGGGGGTGACCAAACAAGGGAAAAAAGGTGGAGTGTCGCCTACTAGCATTTTGCTTAGACGGGCTTTTTTTGGGAGAAACACTTAATACTTTATTACCCGGGACCCGTTTGTGTTCTGACCACATGTGCTTGGTTGTACACTATTTCAATACAGTGTTTAGTCTTTTAAAAACACTGTTGTAATACATTGAGCCACTAAGCATTGTTCTTATGACGTTTTTCCACAGGTGGAAAATGCAAATTACTTCCAAACACTTCAAATATAGTCTGTGTTAGTAGATGCAAGGCTATTTACTGTATGAAATTCAGGCATAAAACTGTATGACAATGTTTCAGATGACTGTTCTGTAGCCTACAGCTAATCAATCTGTCAGATTTTGGAGTGCTTTACAGGTCTAAAGAAAATTATAAATGATCATTTATTTTAAACAAAACAATTACATTTATAGATATGGTATATAAGCATATAATTTCACTCACCTGGGAAATAGATACAACTTGAATTGTTTGTGAGCACAATTAAGTGCACAGAGTATGCCATATTATCTGAGAATTGTAGGAAATTATTCCAAAAGGCTACATATAAAGCCACATATAATGAAACAAAAATACTATGTATATGCCAAGTTCAGCAGCTAATCAGCCAGAATCAGCTAAAGTGACATGATGGCAACCAGCGAGACCTAGCTGTCACACCTTTAATTACGCAGACTTAATATAACTTGATAAAAAGGAAACGGATGAGTTATAAAAAAAAAAATCACCCCCTCACAGTTGTCATGAAGGATAGTATTAGCTATATGCACCAAAACCATCTTTTGTACTAGGTTGTAAACATGTGTTTATCAGCTGTAAAATTGGCCAATTTAGCATTGTAGTCAGTGAACATCTGGATTTCCTGGAGCCAGCCCCCAAAGGCGAGTCGATGAATTGCAGTTTCAGTTACTTCCGTATTAGATTCACAAGGGAGAGTGGGAGGTTGCCGCTTGGTTTCAACCAGTAACATTGCCGACATTTTAACTTGCAGCATATTTGCTAAATAATGATTGCAAGAAACGAATCCTAAACTAAAACTGCATTTATATACTGAACAAAATATTAATCCAGCAAGTGGCGCCTGTACAGCAGCAGAAATAACAGTGTTTCCCTGATTATTGCAGTAAACAAAGCAGCGTGATGTCAAATCTAGCAATTTTTTATTTCATAAATTACACAGCATTTCAATATTCAAAGATTAAATTCAGGTAAACTTCAGCATACTGATACCAAATTTAGCACCTTGTAAAATAGCATTTAAGACTTAATACTTTAAATGCCTTTAATTACTCTAAGTTGATTTATCAATTTTTTTTACTTTTTAAGACCCTGCAGACACCCTGCTTACGATACGGTAACGGGCTTGTTAGATATTTTTGTTATCATTATTTTTAAAAAAATCTGAAATAATTAGTATTAAAAATATATATCTTTATATTAATATATATTAAAATATATCTTTATATTAAAGTTATATCATTTTACTTCTATACTTTTAAGTTGCATTTGCTCTTTCACGTTCATATGTTAAACTAGTCAGCTTATTTTCTCAATATTAAATTGACAGTAAAGGCCCATACATAAACGTACACACAGACACTCCCCACAAAAATATTAGGAAAGTGTTCAAATGTGGACAAAACAAACTAATTAACGCTCCAGGTGCTAAGTGAAATGTGACCCTGGATCACAAAACCCGTCAAACTGTAAGTGTCAGTTTCTGAAGTCATCTGAAAGCTGAATAAATCATTTTCCATTGATGTATGGTTTGTCAGGATAGGTCAAGATGCAACTATATTCCAGACAATCTGAAATTTGAGGGTTAAAATAGAGCGAAACATTGAGAAAAATCACAAATTAGGTTCTTACCAATGCACATTACTAATAAAAAATTGAGTTTTGATACTTTTACAGTAGGACATTTAAAGGACACCCATTTTACACTTTTTTCAAGATTCAAGAAAAGTCTTTTGTGTCTCCAGAATGTGTCTGTAAAGTTTTAGCTAAAAACACCCATCAGATTATTTATTATAGCTTTGTGTATATTGGTAATTCGAGCTGTTTTGACTCTGTAGCTGTTTTTTTGGAAATAAGAAATGAGCTAGTTCTCCCCGCCCACCGCTCCCAAGTGCGTGTCAGAGTCAAAGAGATTGGTGTAGCTTCTCTTGCTGCATCTCACGCATAAGCAGCACAGTGACAGACAAGAATGAAGCAGATATCCCTTACTACAGTAAGATTTTTACCAACTGTTATTTGATGTATTTGTATGGATATCCGTTATGTTACTGTACAAAATAAACCTGATTTAAGTTCATGAACCGGGATTGAAGCGTCTTCTTTTATAATTGTACTGACATGCGGCTGTGGTGGCGATATTACTGTCTTTATTACAAACATGCACTGTTTTAGAAACATTTCAAACTTGTAAAACTTATTCTTGAGGTGCTGATGATCACAGCGAGCTGAACAGATCTTTTAATCCCAGATGCTTTGCGCACGTCCCGTCTTGTTGATATGATTATATGCGTTACTATGGAGACATGTTAATACGCGGCTGTCAATCAATTGGGTGGGCAGGGAAAGCGCACTTCTACGTCACGCTGGGCCTCAAAATGGGAGGGATTTGAATCCTATTTTAACATCAAGGAATAAAAAAGAGACTTATATCACTGAATATGACTGTGGACACGCTTTACTTCATATTCTAACAATTTTTGGCATGAAAAAAATATATGATCATTTTAACTAATACAATGCATTTCTGAGTATTCCCACAAATATATCTGTGCAACATAAGACTGTTTTTGTGGTCCAGGGTAACAAATGCATCTCTGTTGTCCACTTGTCATCTGACTGACCATTATGCATCTTAATAGGAAGAGGTTCTTCAATTCAATCTAGATATTTTCATTAATTTGCTCAAAAAAGTCTTCACTATTACTTATCCTTGTGTGGTTTCAAACCTTTATAAGTTTCATTTTCTGTTGAACAGACATTTTGAAGAATGCTTGTACCAGTTGACTTCCATAGTAGATAAAAAATTATCTTATTCTTTGGTGTTCAACAGAAGAAAGAAACCCATTCTGTATATGTTTGACCAAACATAGGATGAGTAAATGATAATAATTTTCATTTTTGGGTGAGCTATCCCCTTAATACATCCTGCAGAAAGCATGTTTAACATAAATAATAACAAATACTAGCAAACAATCGATAGCTGGGATTTACCTTTTCGTGCCACTGCAACAATATGGCGCTGCTATTGTCTGTAGGCCTCTCAAAGCCTTTGTAGACATACTTCATGAGAAGATCAACGCCATTCTTGTCGAGAGATTTAACAGCAGGCTCAATATCGCTGCTCTTAAATGACGTCAGAACCCTCAATACCACAGTCTGTGCTCTTTCCTGAGGAAATAATAACACAGGAGAGAAGCTGAATTTCAAGCAGCTGTGCAATCTGAGCACGACATCCGGAAGAGAAGTTACCTTTATTGCTGGGTTCTTGCTGTTGATTGGAGGATTCCTAAGAACAATGTGAAGCGCTGACATTGTGTCCCCTGTGCATTACAGATGGTTAAGGAAGACGTTGATAGTTTAAGTCACACCTACAACTACTGTTAAAAAAAACAGGATCAGTAAGATTTGTTAATGCTTTTTAAGAGAAGCCTTTTGCTAAGCGAGGCTGCATTTATTTGATCAAAAATACAGTGAATACTCTAAAATTGGGAAATATTATTTAAAAATAAAAGTTCTTACTGATTTTAGCTTTTTATTTATTCCTGTGATTTCAAGCTGAATTTTGAGAGTCATTGCTACAGTCTTCAGTGTTACATGATCCTTCAAACTCATTGTAACATGATGATCTGCTGCTCAAGAAAACTTTTATTATTATTATTTTAAGCGCCGTTTCATATTTTTGTGGAAGCTGTGATACAGTGACATTCAAATGTTTTCACATTTTTTTGATCAAGGACACATTTAAAAAATGAACATAAAAACTAGGGCTGCACAATATATCGTTTCAGCATCGATATTGCAATGTGTGCATCTACAATAGTCACCGCAAGATATGCAATGTTGAGTCTGGCTTATAGTTGAGCAGGAGCTGAAGAATTGAATTACTGTATTAATACAGAATTCATACGATTTATGTAAAAGAAAAAAAAACTTAAACTTGTTTTCTAGTCCAAATATGTACATGATTATTTTACCCTGATTCATGATTATTTGTTATTAATTTTACTTGTTTTAAGAAAAAAACAACTCCTAATCGTGTCTTATTTCTTCTGAAGTTGAAAACAAATCAATATTTTTTACTTTATCTTTATTTTTTTTTAGATATTTGTACTAGAAACGAGACAAAGTAAGAAAATCATTTTTTGCATTGTGATTATTTAATTTCTGTACCTGAATACTGTTAAGACTCCTCAGAAAACCATCATGCTATTCAAACTATCTTGTGAGACTGTATTTATATTGCAATATTTATTGCAGAAAAATTAAATAATCGCATTATCAGATATTTCCAATATCATGCAGCCCTAGTAAAAACATTTATAGTCTAAAAAAAATTCTTTCAAATAAATGCTGTTATTTTGAGCTGTCTTTACATCAAAGAATCCTAAAAAGTCAAATGAATCTCAATTTCCAAAAAAAAGCATGAAAAAAGGTCACGTTTAAACATTAATAATTACAAAAAATGACTGAGTAATAATAATTGATTATAATAGAACCTCAAACCAGCATATTATAATAATTTCGAAAGAATGAAGTATATCCAGCATTGAATCAGAGAAATAAATTACATTTTAACATTACAAATTGATTTTAAATGTAAATATTGTGCAATATTACTGTTTTTATAGGATTTGTGATAAAATAATTGGAGATGAGAAGAGACTTCTTCTTCAAAAAAAAAAAAAAAAACAGAAAATAAATTCCTGATCTAATCTGTTGATCGGTGGTGTACTGTATGTCATACTAGAAAAGCTTTTAACTTCACATAAACTGACATTAGGAGGAAATATAAAATAAGAAGTCTCAAACACACGCACGCATGCACACACACACGCACGCACACACACACACACACACACACACACACACACAAAGTTGAATCCCAAGTAGATATATCTATAGAATATTTTGAGCTTCTTGTCCTCAGACGTCCTTATCAACATCACTTTTGTTTCCTCAATCAAAGCATTGTGATAAGAGTATTGTAATATTGTAATAACTCTCAGGTAACATTTGACATCCTTAAATAACCAGCCTTAGAGGACACTATTTGATTTATTTTTATAAATCTTTTTTTTTGTGGTCAAAATATGGTTGATTTAATATTGAATGAATCATATCTTTTTTCATATTCTAGATTTCAAAGTTTTGTTTCCCACATGACCACAGGATATTTAACTGAGTTACTAACATTCAGGTCTGTGGCTCCTAAAGTCTACATAAAATCAAAAATTGACAATGTTTATTTTGCTAGCACACATTGTTAAGTCTTTTGGTGAACAAATAATCTGTTAATCCTGAAAAAAAAGTTAATCCTGAAAAAAACAAACAAACAAAAAAAAGTTTCATCAAATTCTAACCATTTGTTTCTGCTCTGTAATGGCAATCCTTGAGTTTGGGAGTTGGGGTGGCGCTGTGTGTTTGTCTGAATAACACAGTTGAGAACCGGGTTAGTAACTGTACTGCGATGTTAGTAATGCCGAGTTCAGACTGCAGGATTTTCAAAGTAGTCGTGTCACAGACGTTTTCACACTGCATGACTAGGCAGCATTCCGTCGGTGCTGTATTTACACTGCAAGATGGATCGGCAACAGGGGGTTTCACACTGAATGACTTTACAATAGGAGAATCGCCGACAACTTTGCCTTGGTCTGCAAACTACGTCTCACAACCAAACACATGTGAAGTATATTTTATTATCTACATAATGAGAAAGAAGCCTCTAGTGAGCTAGAACACTTATTTTGCTCACCTGGCCTTTGTTAGGGAATTAGCAATTTCCCTTAAACTTTTTTTTTTTCGACCTGGTTGTGGTATTGCTCAGATGACACGTCAAACAGACACGAGTGCTCCTGACAAATTTACACTAGTTTTTCCTAGATTTCTGGGTTCCAAATAGACAGAAAATAAGCCCTTTTAACTTGTCCCCTATCCTCCTGCTGGCCTGCAGATACACATAATAGTGGATGCTGCTCTCTCATTGGCTGTAGGTAATCGTTGATGTTATTTTCAGTACAAACACATTTCACACGGCATGATTTGAATCGCCGACAGCTCCAGATATTTAGCATAACAAATATCTCACACTTTGGGGGAGGATTTTTTCCGGGAAAATAATAAGGTGGCGGGAGATGGGTCTGAAATACAGGAGACTCCCGGTGTTGACAGGTATGATCTAAAGTAATTTCACTGTATTACAAGACATTTGCTGATAAAATGTTATAGACATTTTGAAGACTGAAAAATAAACTGAAAATCTCCATCACCTCTATCATAACAGAAATTGAATTACATTTTAAAATATATTCGCTTGGAAAAAAAAACCCAGTTACTTTAAATGGTCATAACATTGCGCAATATGTTTGTCCTTCCTTCTATCCCATATCAGGAGTGTGGTAAACTTAATAAACTCCACGGAGAGCATGTAAATCTCCTGAGGGACTTCTTGTTTTTCAAAATGCTGCTTAGTGCTCTGTAATAACACTTCAGCAAGATCAAGCTATATGAATCTGCTTCACTGCACAGAAGAGCTGCTAAACAAGTCAAATCCTTGATGCACAGCTGCATATCCAGGGTCTCTCATTATAAAGCCTTCGCTGAAATCCCCAGTCCATATAGAAGGTTAATGAGGACTCATAACAGGCTTGACACGTTCAAATGAGAAAGACTGAAACAGTAAATCTCCCAGTTTTTTTAGTCAGCTGCTGTACCAAATCAATTCAAGATATGATAAGCAGGAACAAACTGAACCTGGTACCACGGTAGAGCAGAGAGGAAGAGGAAGCCCCATGCAAATCACAGGTCTGTGGGCACAATAGGGGTGAAAATGCTTGAGGCCTCAAATATGGAAGTCAAATATTTCATTTTACATCCTGTCAGAACAAAATCGCAAACCTTTACACCCTCCTGAAAGAGCAGTAACAACAAAACAACCACGTTATTAGCAACAGCCCTTCATCCTAAAGTCGGAGTTTATGTTGAGACATATTTCACCTGTGCTCACCATGGAAACAATAAACAAATAGATACATCACTGAGACAATCCTACTATTGTGCTTCTCCACCTATGTGGTACTAGGAAACGAGAGTGGAAACATGACAATAGCGTGTGGATTCACATCCCTACTTAACAGGTTTATTACCGTGAGACAATGCAGGCGACTGTTTGATTCAAATGACTATTACAATTACAATGAGCGCAGTGTAACCTAATTGGAAAACTGTGACAAAACAAAGTAGCAGAAATGTCAGGCTGCTCTAGCTCTCAGCAAATGCTCTTGGGAAAAAATAAGTTCATTATATAAAACAAAAGTTGATGCTTGGTTAGTTTGGGTTGGGTTAGACTCGCCCTCTTTTAGTTGCTCACCCTCAGGGCTTTCAAGTTCCTTCAGCAGAACATTAAGGATGTTTTTTTTTTTTTTTTACAGAAACTGGTCCTGGGTGATTCATAAAATACAAGTTATGCATACATTAAGTGGTATTAAAAATACACAGAGAAAAAAAGTCAATCCCTGTTGCTCTTGATAAGATATTGAGGGCTTATAAAGTGAATTGATCAGACTGTTAATAAAACTGGACAATATTTACAAAAAATTTAACTGGATCAATTTAACTG
>CAIGQZ010000427.1:7747999-7764513 GCA_903798205.1 Danio tinwini | reverse complement strand
TAGCAGACTGTTAAAAAACTGGACAATATTTACAAAAAATTTAACTGAATCAATTCAGTTGCATTCAATGTATCACCAGGACCAGCTGTATTAATGTTATATTACCTGTATATCCTTTGACTCTCAAAGTGCAGGTGACTATTTTATGAATTACCAATGGCCAGTTTCAGCTAAAAATCTGAAGACTGAAAGTCACCTACATCACGAATGACCTTGGGTGAGTAAATATGTATTTTTGCGCAAAGTATCCCTTTAAAATTATTTTAAAACAAAATGCTCATAAAACCCTGCAACAACAATCATTTATAGACCTCAAGTAAAGTTATCAGTGCCAAGTTTCATAAAAGTTACGACCATATGTGACATGACAAAAAAACTGTGACCAAATTTTGAATAAGTAACTTATTGATTCAAATGAATAGCAGAATTCAAAGTCCTGCTACATAATATAACATTAAATTAGCGTTTAACGTACTTGTAAAATTGTTAAATTAACGATAAATGTAAAATTGAATCATTTTGAATACCCCAATCGTTGCTCAATACACAATTCTACAAATGTAAATTCTGAAAGCATAATTACTCAATAATATTTTGTAGAAATCATATAGCAGCTTATTAAACTACACCAATGAGGCGCTTTTACAAAACAATGCGCTTTTAACTTTTGTAAACAAAGCAGCGCAACCATCACGTCATCAAGCTGTGATACTGTACGGAGCGGGGCGCGCGCTCATGTCACCCGGGCTCGCGATCGCAGCTCAATCCCCGTTACCGGCGCGCTCACAGTGAAGGATATTGCCTGAGAAGGTTGTCGACTTCCAGCGCATCAGGTCCTTGCTGGTCGGCAGCCTCATCGTGATCGTCCACGAATTTATTCTCGTCGAATTCATCAATGTCCACCTTTCTGAAGCGCGAAGACAGCGTGTTCTTGGCCATCGGGGCCAGTGTCACTCCGCCGCGGTCCCGTGCCGTGTGTCTCTGCTCCGGGGCGGGATTTCAGCCTCTGCTGCTCTCGTCCACGTCAGGGAAACCACACTGAGTACATCCACAGACGGAAGACTAGATTAATCAAAGGCGGCTGTATATTCAGTGTGTTATTCTGGCACTCACGAGCACATGAGCTGTTCCAGTGTACCGATGCAGAGCCGCATATTTATTATGAAAGGTGCGATAGCAAAGCTTGAGTACTACTGCCACCTGCTGAGTGGGAGACTGTGGAGGGCTTTACTGTTAAAGGAACAGTACACGCAAAATTAAAATTCGGTCAGTATGTTAGAGGCCAAAATCTAACGTTAATGTTTACCTTTACATACACAATCAAGACATTATTCACCTTATGGACCTTTTTTGACGAAGCTGTCATGTCATCACTTTAAAGTTGTAAAGCACTTTTGTATGGAGCCAGATCAGTCTCAAAAATAATGCGTTTACAAAATAAAATTCAACATCCACAACATAATTCACATTTAGAAAATTAAAATTTGAAACACAATTCATAAATACATCACACAATTCGTGAATTCACAAGTAAAAAGATAAATTAGATTTGTGTATTTATAAATCGTGTTTTAAACTTATGAATTTGATTTGTTTATTTAAGAACCATGTTTAAATTTTCGAATTGGATTTGTGTATTTTGGAATCGTGTTTTGAATTTACGAACTGGATTTGTGTAATTTTGAATTTATTCATTTATTCATCTTCTTTTTGGTTTAGTCCCTTTTATTAATCAGAGGTTGCCACAGAGGAATGAACTGCCAACTTATCCAGCATATGTTTTATGCAGCGGATGCCCTTCCAGCTGCAAACCAAGTATTTTCGAATTGTGTTTTTTATTTATGAACTGGATTTGTGTATTTATAAATCATGTTTTGAACTTACGAATTGGAATTTGTAAATGTGAATTGTGTTGTGGATGTGTGAATTATATTTTGTAAATATATAATTTTTGAGACTGATCTGGCTCCATAGTATTGGGTGTACAACAATATTGCCTACTGTAAAAGTGCCAAATAAACATTCATTCGTTCGTTTATTTATTCATTCATTCAACTGTCTCTTTAAAGCAGTACTATAAAAATAATGTCATACTTTATAATGCTTTTTTTCATTTAATGCTACAGCACTTCAAAATTTGAATAACCATATCAAATCTTATTGTATAGCTAGTTTCACTGAAAAAATGATCTCTGTTTTTTATTCTGTTAATCTGTGATGAATGTTTTATGATAATCAAAGTTATGATAATCAAAGTTTTAAGATAATCTTTTAAATGCATCATAATACACATTTTAGGAATAGTAGTTGTATGTATGTTTATGATTGTTCAGCCAAAAAATAAATTCTGGCATTATTTACTCTCCCTCCACCTGTTCCAAATCTATTTAAGTTCAAAAAGAAGATATTTTGAAGAGTGTTGGAAAGCAGGTAGCTTTTGTAGTATTTTTGTTTCTGCTATAGTTTGTCAATGGCTGCCAGCTTCTTCAGAATGCCCCGTTATGTGTTTAATGAAATAAAGTTTAGAACCACTTAAGTGTGAGTAAATGGTGAGTAAATTTACATTTTTATGAACTATCCCTTTAAGATTTTTTTACATGCTTCCCTTTATGAAGCTTATTTCCACAAACATGTATTAATGAATAATGTATACTTCATAACACTGTATAGTAGGCTATACAGGACACCAAAATGTTGCCTTTTCAAACAACTTCAGTCTCAAGTGTAAACCTTCTTGAAAAGGTGTAAACTTGGCAGGTAAGGTAGAGTTGTGTAAATGTATTTGTCCGCTAGAGGCCGCTGTACGTTACTTAATTCTGAGTCTGCGCAGTCAGCGTGTTTTCACCGCCATATTGAACTAGCAAACAGAAGAAACATGCCTGTTTTCCTGGACGCTTAACAAACGTATATTGATTTCTCCTTAATTAAACTAAAACCCAAAGTACATTTCAAGTTTAAAAAACAATGGGGAAACGGTATTACTGTGACTACTGTGACCGCAGCTTTCAGGACAACCTCCACAACAGAAAGAAGCACCTGAACGGCGTCCAGCATCACCGCTCGAAGAAAGCCTGGTTTGACAACTTTAGAGGTACTGCAGACAGCAATAGAAGAAAACTGAAGCAAGACCTCTAGATAAAACGTTCTTTAAAACGCGTTTAAAATGTTTTATTTCATTTTATTCAGATGCTGCCACATTTTTAAATGACGAACGAGCGAAAGAAGTCTGTAGAAAGTTTCTCCAGACAGGTAATAAATCGACCAGAAGTTACTGCTTATGCTTCTTTAGATGAGACGTTTTCCAAGTTATGAAGCAGACAAAGTAACTTTTCTGTTAATGTCTTTCAGGACAATGTGTGTTTGGCACGAGCTGTCGTTTTTCTCACATGTCTGAGAAGCAAATGAAGATGCTGGAGCAGAAGATCGATGGTGAGGATGATCAGAACTGTAATACATTTTTGGACTATCGCTGATATATAAATGAATAGTTCTTACAAACATTTTAATTTGGTCATCATCTGCTCATATTCAACTTTCTTTAAACCTGTTTTACTTTATTTCGCCTGTTGAGCACAAAAGAAGATATTTAGAAGAATGTTATTAACCATTGACATCCATAGTATTTTTTCATTGGCGTAAAGTTGGTTTTAAATTCACACATTCGGACATTCTCCTTAATAATAGCATTTCAGAAAAGTATTGTTTGCAGATTCAAAATCGTGAAATCATATTAGCAGCCAATGACTATCAAAGTAGGTTGTCCAGTCAAATAAATAGTGCTCATAGATATATACACTAGATATCGCATACAGACCCTGAGCGTGCGTCAATAGCACCGCCAAATTTGTACAGTGCTCCTAGGTGTTACGACTTAAAAGTTTTTGCTCTAGGGTTTAAAAGAAGTAACATTTCAATAGTTCACATTTAGATAATGCTTGACTATGTTAGCTAGTTTGGCATGCTGTCCCGGTAGAGAACCCTGAGCTCAGAGATAAGTGAGCCCAAGGCTCTCGCCTGGTCAATAAGCATTAGGAGGGATACGAGATCAGGTAGTTCTCGATAACCTCCTGAGAATAGACCGCGGATTATGTTAGTTTGTACTTAGTAAGTGCTTATGACTGTAGTTGCATGTTTTTGAGTGTGGGAGGAAACCGGAGTACCCGGGGAAAACCCATGCGAACACAGGGAGAACATGCAAACTCCGCACAGAGAGTGTCGACTGGTTCAGCTAGCGTTGAACCAACTCGACCTCCTTGCTGTGGGGCAACAGTGTTAATTACTGAACCACCGTGTCGCCTGAATCTAAACTGAGGAGGAGGGAGAAGGGATGGATTGGGGGGGGGGGTTCCAAAGCGAAGATGAGGAATGAAGTTTAGGCTGGATATTTATATTAAATTTGAAATGATCCGATTGGCTAGTTAGTGATTGATGATAGGGATCAGCTGTTGTCAATCCTATCACGTGCTCCTCTTGAAATTAGTTTGTGAAACTTCACTTAATGTGACAAAATTGTGGTGAGTTGGTGGCAAAATATCCAAACGACAACCAAAAATACTGCAAAGTAAGTGAATTTATTTACAAAAGTGAAAAGGAGTCAAACTGCAAAAAATATTTACAATATATCACGGTTGGGGAAACGAGAATAAGTGGGCCAAATAAATGAAAGCAATATAACAAAACCCCAAATCTAACTGAAAATTACCCTCTAAACTAACTAATACAAAAAAACAAACAAAACATCTTCAGCGTTTACACGCTATAACTAAAACTGCTCTACTAGCCAAAAAGAAGGTGAAAACTTACAGCGGGTGGCGCTCACTTCTAAACTAGTGTGTTTAGACAGTGGAGTTATCTACGTGATGCAAGGTGTATGTCACGTGACATCTAAACTCCTCGAATCCCAGGGGAAGGCTGACGCCAGATGTTAGGGAACGGGAAGTGCCACATATACACAGACAAAAACGGTAACAGCAACCAAAAACAAGGACCAGACCAAAATCAAAACTAATTCACATCAACATCATAACAACAAGCCAAAACACACATACAACAGGCAAACAAGCAAAATCACACAAGACAGAGCAAGCAGAACGAGCCTCCCCGCTCGCGTCCCTTTAAACTATGAGCTCCCATCCTGATTGGAAGCGGAGGTGACGTCAGAGGGTGAGATGGTGATTGACGTCTTCACGGACGAATGGGGTACTGGAGTGGGCGAACCTGAGAAATAAGACAGAGGGAGAGAGAGGGAGCGAGCGAGAGAGCAAGAGAAAGAGAGAGCGCACAGACGCAAGCAAAACATACAGGCATATACATATGGCTGTAACACTAGGACAAAGGTCATTCAACCGCACTAGTCAAGACTAAAGCCATTGTGAAGATGCTGGACTGTAGTGCTGTGTACGGGTGTAGTAACAAGCAAACAAAGAATAAACGCAGAACATTTCATAGGTAAGATTTTTTTTTTTTTTTTACGTTTTTGTATTTTACGAACCTTTGTGCTAAACAAGTATTGATGATAATACAGTCTCTTACCGCACTGACCATGAGGCAAAGTAGCACCAACTCGCACTAAATACTAGGCTTATGCTAGTTTTGTTGAATAAAATAAACAATGTCAATGAAATATGACAACAAGATGCTGCGGTGCCAGAAACTTGTATTATTGTCGGTTAAGTGAACGAGTCGTTCATAATGGAGATTCATTCACAATCGAATTGCTCCCTCTGTTAGAATGAGAAGTGAAAGCAGGAGAGGGGCTGTGATTCAGGACACAGATTAGATCAAATTTAACATGGAGGGAAGATAATACATCTCTATGCACACAAACACACACTCTTTGTCTGAAATGCCTGTGCGGTCACTTATCCATCGATGTAGAAAAGTGATGTAAAATGATAAATTTCGTATAAAAAAATAAAAAATGTGCATACCGACCACTGGGAAAATTCCCGATTATAGATATATGTATATATATCTCTGGCTCTGGATTGCCAGTCCTACACTGCCCCTTGGTTCCACATTCATTTCAAAGGAGCGTTACCCTGTACTAAAATGGCGGCTCTATTGACGCATTCTTTCCAATAGACAACAACAGCGTAGAGTCATCTAATGTAAATATCGATGAATAGTGCTAATGTTGATTTCAAGTCATACATGCATGAGATTTCAGACCGAATAGTCAAAGCACCATGGTAATCAATATAAGAAGCATGTTACAAATAGTCACTGAATATAATACGGATATAAAAACAACTTTACCTCAATTCAAAGTACGATATTGCTCACAGTTACATAAATATAAGGAGCATGTCACAAATTGTCACTGAACGAATGTGCTAATATAAAACCAACTTTACCTCAATGTATTTTTCCACTTACTATGGATGTCAATTGCTACCCTTTTTCGACATTCTTCTAAATATCTTCTTTGTGTTAAACAGGAAAAAAGAAGCTAATGATGATTGAACATTTTACATTTTTAAGCTGAATTGTCCCTGTAAGTTTACTAAAAGTGATCTTTAATGCTGAAGGCTGTTGGTGTACACTTGTTTGGTTAAACGAGAACTTTGTGGCAATTTCCTGTCAGATGAAAAGCGTCAGAAGGAAGATCCTGACCAGGATGGATCATCTGAGCGTAGCATTGATGAATGGCTCTCCAGAAGAGAGAAGAAACTGGCTGCTTTGACATCAGGAAGGTACTTAAAGCAGGACACTGCACAGAATGGTGATTTGGGAAGGCTGGAGGGTTTCCAATAAGTGTCTTGTTCACTGTGGATGCCTCAGTTCTCAATTACTTTGACTTTGATGTTGACAAATGATCACTTTTCACTTTCACACGGAGCTCACAATTCACATTCAGCCATGAAAGAATTTGCTTATGCCAGGGGTTTTGTCCACAGACCATTAAATAAAACCTTCCTTGCGTGACGGACCCTGATCATAAAATGCACACGGCATCTATATAATTTGTTGTACATGAAACTAGTTAATACAGTGCAGGTTTTAATATTATTGCAAATGGCTCTGAAATATGATTTTGAAAATATATAGTTTCTATTAAGTAGCATTATTACACATTGCTCTATTCATTATAGTAATTTGTTTGCATTAATTAAATGCATTTGTTTATCTATTATTTATTTTAGTGTAATATTAGATGATTTATCAAATTCAATTTATCATATTTTATATTATTTTAAATTATTCTAGTTTAATTACGTTTAGTAATTTTTTATCTTAATTAAATATTTAATTAATATTTATATTAGTCTTTTAATTTAAAGAATTCAGTTCTGTAAAGGGTATTTTTGAATAGTTGTAATTTTACTCTCTAAACTTTCCCCGGTCATTCCCGCTTGTGTCCCTGGACTCCCATTTTAAAGTTGCTGCCTTATGCTATAGCAAATCCAAAGACTTGTTTGTCTCTCAAAACCAGCAGTTTTATGTTATGATTGAACATGCTGCTGATGTTAATAGGAGAGGAATTCCAGCTGCTTTGGTGCAAGTGTGCTTCAGAGCATTCAAAATACATGAAACATCTTGTTTTTGAGGTCACCCTGACACATGAAAATGAGACGCCTGCAGCTGTGCCATTTGCATAATTACCTGCATGTAGGATCCAATGCTAGAGAACACACACGCACACTATTCAGATCAGCTTTAAAGGGATAGTTCAAACCAAAGAAACATCACCATTTGTTCTCCCTTTAATTGTTTCAAACCTCTTTGAGTTTCTTTTTATTGTTGAACACAAAGGAACATATACAGAATTTGGGGGGTGGGGTGGGGGGGAATGAGTGTGAAAAAATATTTTTTTTTGCGTGAACTCTCTTATCTCTTAACATCTTAATTCCTTTTATTTGCAGAGTTTTAAGGATGGAAGAGGAAGAATGCACAGAAAACATTGAGATACCCCTTTATTTGCTATCTATTCCAGATCTTCCTCCATCTCTCCATCCTCCACCTGCTGGTGGTTGGAGAGTGACGGTGCACAACGAATGGGGTTGAAATGAAATTTAAAATCCTTTTATTTAATAATTTTTTCTTCTAGATCATGCTGCTGACTGTAATCTTTACAAAGGCTTTTTATATATCAAAAACAATGTACATATTTCTATCAAAAAGAATTGCATGCAGAGTATATTTGTATGATAGGAAACATGTCTGCATGACTGAACAAGTTTGCATTTTATATAAACACTCAAATTCAGTGCAATTAACTTCATAATGTTATTTCAAGGGATGTCCCGATCCGGTTTTTTTTGCCCTCAAGTTTGAGTCTGAGTCATTTGATTTTGAGTATCTACCGATACCGAAACCAAATCCGATACTTCTATGATACATAAAAAAATAATAAAGAAGAGCAAAGAAACAGATCTAGCATGTTCCCTATTTTTTATTTTATTCATTTTATTTTAACATTCAAGCAACAAACAACCACTTTTGTGAGGTAGCTTGAACAATCAAGCAATAAATAACATAAATTCTTCACTTCTGGATTTTAGTGCAACAGTAAATATAATCAACTTAAAATACCCGGCAGGCAATGTCAAGTTACATATCTCACAGTGTGCTATGGCAATGTTGTCGTCATCAACTTTATAATGCCTCCAGACCATAGACAGTCGCGCTTTCCACTTCAAGTTGCTTCCGTGTTCTACTTTGCCGCCATTTAACCTGATGGGGAGGTAACATTCCATTCGAATCTGAAACCATGTGATTTCCGATCACGTCATCTGATCTGGACATACCTAGTTTTTTCCCCTTAAAAGTTAAGAGTTAACTTAATTGGTTGCTTGTATTTGCTATATATCAAGAAGTTGACAA
Source organism: Danio tinwini (assembly GCA_903798205.1). Taxonomy (NCBI): domain Eukaryota; kingdom Metazoa; phylum Chordata; class Actinopteri; order Cypriniformes; family Danionidae; genus Danio; species Danio tinwini. The sequence goes on along the minus strand of CAIGQZ010000427.1, from coordinate 7,755,687 downwards.
TGTTCCCAAAATGAATGTTAGAAAGCTGGTGCTTTTGCCTGTCTTTTGTCAGTGGTTTAGATTGAAATTCAGATGAGGGAAGCATTTTCAATTTAGTCCTGATTGCTTGTTGCAGGAATGTTTTGTACTGTTAGCTTGTGTGGCCTTGGTGAATTCCTCTTGTCTGCGCTAATGAATGTTACAATTGACTGGGACGCACTGCATTTACAATCCTGCTGATGAAAGGTCTTATTGGCTATGTGTTAGAGCACAGATAAAGTAAATTAGTTGTTAAATGCTTCGCTGTCATTCTTAGATACATTAGTAACTTAATACCAGTATATCAAATAGGAATTGTCCTATTTTGCTGGCTACGTCAATTTACAAAATTGATTTGATATACATAGCATATTAAAGTAAAGTATCTAACATTTCAAATAATAAAAAAATTAAAAACACAGCATGGGTGAAAGAATGCTCTTTGGTCATTCAGGGTAATATGTATTTAAGAAAATTGAAATGCACTGGAAATCACAATTATAGAACAACCAGCAGTTCCCAAAATTTCAAGGTCACCTCTTAATCCTATTTGAAGTCATCCTAAATGGATTAAAATGGCAGTTTTAAGTTTTATGAGTAACATTTATTCTGAAGCACAGAATAAAAAAATTAAATAAGATATTAGAAAATGAACACTGATCAGAAATGGAGAACACTTTCAGATTCCTCACAGATATTGGTGTTGATTTTAGCACCTGCTGATCATTCTTTAACTATTTGAGAAACCCCATTTAATTTGCCCTTATAATGTGACGGAAACTCAGGTTGTCCAGATGAATGCCAAACAGAGCTTTAAGCAATAGCAAGAGAAGCTGGTTAGTTCAAATTACTATTAATTAATTAATTATTAATAAGAAACTATTATTTCTACTGGAATATTGTCACTGACTTGTTCAAGCCTCCTGAAAGGCTAAGTGTCCACAAGAGGACAGAATTATGCAGAGGATCTCTGTGGACAATTGATTCAACACTGCAGCAGGAAGTGCTCTCCAGTTCAGCTCTGAATAGGCTTAAGATCTTTCTCTGCATGCGGTGTCTCCATGTTTAAGAGAGTTTGGACTGAAAGACACTCTGCAGCGACCAAACCTCTCATCAGCAGAACAAATCAACCCAGCAGGCATATTCAAAATGCTGCTTTCTGTAGTATAATCTTTATAGAGTGTTTTGTTATCAGTCGACCACATTGGAAGCACACAAAATGTAAACCTAACCTTGAGCCTATTCTCAGACTAAACTGCAAGTCTGAGCTGTTTTAACTGAGAGAAACTTTGACAATGGCTGATGTTAAAAATATGAGTGATTTAGTTTTTTTTGTCTTAAAATAGACACCAGTAATGATTTTTCTAAATCACGTTTATAAAAATGACTTAAATATTCGTAATTGAACTGTGACATCCTGGTTTAGTCTAAGCAATGCCTGTAAAAAAAAAAGACAAAATTGAGGAACAATAGGTGTTTGTGTTGGCTAAACCAGGACTTCCAGAGCCATTATCTTGATCGCATGTGTATTCTTACACAATTATCATTGTATCATCTATATATACACTGATTTGCCATAAAATGTAAGCACTCACACCACAATTACAGAAGAGAGTCATATATGGAAATATTTTCTTGCGACCACTCATTGATACCCTGACACTTACAGATAAGCTGGTTCATTTATTTGATCCGCTCCCTCAGCCTCTGTGCTCAGCTTCTCTATAGTTCCACTTTAATGCTGGAGACTGAATATTATATAATTAATATGTTCAGCTTCTCAAACACGTTAGTTATTTTTTAAAAAATATCTAAACATTAGACAATTTTATGTTTGTAAGGTGTTTTTCATAAAGTATTACTATGAAACAGTTTGTGGTCATTAGGATTGGATTAGACATCAATGGGATCTAGGCCCCTTTGTCTCAAACTTCCAGGATGCATTGTGTTGTGATGATGCATTTAATTTCTCTATTATGTTAATATCGTAAACAATACTGCTCATAGACATCTTTATTCATTTTTTAGCTTTGTTTTTGCCACGACACTACTATCAATGCACCGCACACACATACTTTTTTAACCATCTAAGAAATTCAGTTTGTTAAAATATTGCAGCCTTTTCTGTTTTTACAACAAATGTTTTTGTTACTTTAACTTAATTTAATAAGTTAATCAAGTTTTAACAAAACAAAAACATTTTAGCTATACAAAGTTCAATATAGTATTAGTCAATTCAACTGATTGAAGTTGAGATGAGTTCGTTCATTTGATTCAACAAAAATTACGGCAGGCATTTTTTTAAAGTGAACATTAGGGCTGAACAATATATCGTTTCAGCATAGATATTGCAATGTGATCATTCGCAATACTCACATCGTAAGATACGCAATGCTGAGTCTGGATTATAATTTATCATTTGCATGTGTATTTGAGGCCTGTTGACTGTATTATGATTTTAAAAGAAAAAAAAACTACCATTTGTAATTTTATTATTCAATAGCTGCACCTGAATACTGTTATACTTGGAAAATGATAAAATGCTGTTTTTGCAATTGCATCTTTTTCTTTAGAATAAACAGCAAAAAAAAATCTATTGGCTGTGTTAGAGCAGAGATAAAGTAAATTAGTTAAAAGCTTTGCTGTTGTTCTTAGATACATTAGTAACTAAATACCAACATATCAAATAGGAATTGCCCTATTTTGCCCTATTTTGCTGTCTACGTCAATTTCTTTGACAAGTTACTTTTGAATGCTACAGTCTCATGACTCATTAGAATATCTAAACAGTACTAACATAATATGTTGAACAAGGTCAGTTTAACAATCATTAATTCAGCATTAAAAGGAGAAAATAAAACACTTAATGGAAAAAATATATAAAAAAGATGATGCATGTTATACAACATATTTCTCAAATAATACAACGTGGATATATTTATATATATATATAAATGCACATAAACATATCTTTTTCTTTATGGTACTTATTCTGTGCTTGTAGATTGTTTATTAGATTTTATGCAGATACGCTTCCCTAAAAGATCATCCCAATAAATGTAAAATTATAAATTCTTTCCAAATAGGCATCATTGAGTCATCTGGTGGAATTGTATTCATATTGCAATATGGATAACAGGATAACAAAACATCACAATGCAAAATATTTTTATATTGTGCAGCCATAGTGTACATTAACTGTGCAATCCATGCTGAGTATGGCCTGGCATACAGGTAACTGAATGTAAATGCAAATCTTCTATTGTCTGTGTGGAAATGTCTCAGATATTGTACCTTTTAATGCAAAAATGATATATAAGTTGGAAAAAAATACACAATGAAAAAGACCAAAGAAGAAGCACCACCGTTTTAATTCAGTTGCTCACATTGAAATGTAACATCAGCACATTTTGGCACATCATAGATTCAAGGTTGTTTTCTACAGCTACATTGATGCAATATAAAGTTCCATACATCAGTTGTATATATTAACGTTACATCACTACATTAATATAATTATGTATGCTAATTTGTAACTGCCAACGTGTATCAGCCATTATGTAGTTAAATATAACAGATGTCATTTAAATATATGTGCTGTAATATTCCCATGTGGAGTAAGATGATCTTATATTAAAGAAATATTGGAAAAATACAAAAATAAAACTATATTTCTTATAATCCTATAGGTTTTACCCATTTATTACTCCGATTGAAAAACATATTGCCATGTTAAATAATAACAATAGCCTTATTTGTGTGTAAAAACAATTTGCACAGCAGATCACATGCTCGAGCTTTGCAAATTGAAAGCATGATATGTTTTTGATGTCCTGAAATCAGTGTATCTCAGTTTTTATATGCATGTGTGTATGCGTGTATATATAGCGTGTATATATATGTATGTATATATATATATATATATATATATATATATATATATAAACTGTAACTTTAAATCACAGTAAATTGTCATCAAATAAGCATAGATTGCATATTTTGAGAACAAAGGCTGACTTTAACATTGCACAATACAACATGTCAGGAAATTACAAATACATGCAACTGCAAAAGGAATGTCATTGCTTTTATATTATGCTCAACGATTATGTCGGCATTCATGGATCACTCAGAATATCCGAGTTTGCTGATTACACACAAAAGAAATGCCTTTTTCTAATGTATAATTTTAACTCTGAAATAAGTATTCAGTTTTACATTGATATGTCTTTCTGCAGCCTCTTCAAACTAATATAATATTAGTCTCACTACAATCATAATCATATGCTTAAACTTAACTTGCATTATTGTTAAGCAAGAGAAATGTTAACTAGTTATTAATATCAGTTATCTGTGATAGAACACGTGAATTAACTACTGGCAAAGTGCACAAAAAATATAGACTTTGGACACACAGAGAAGAACAACACCATCCAACTTACTGTTTAGGCACTGAGATTACTGACGAATGCATAAATTACAGATAGATGCTGGATGCATACGTTTATTTCAGAGTATGCATAAGCCAAATATTGCTTGTTACCATTACCACCAACCTAAAGCTATTAAGTAACTTCAAAATATTAATTTGGATTAATATGCACTACTGCATTACCTTTGAATAATGCTCTGTATCCATAAATGTGTACGAAATAAAAGCCTTAAACGTGACCTGTAGTTTTCCCGTTGACAGAGATAATGTGGAGACAAATTAGATAGAAAGACGAGATCACAACATCCCAAAAAAAAGAAAACCACAAGTTATTAAAGAAAAGAATAGTACTTATACACACTGGTTATTCGTTGATAACGTTGATGTTGTCAAAACGCGAAGAAACATTTCATGCAAATATGTAATTGTATGTATTAACATTTAGAACAGTTATATTGCAGGATATCGACAAAAAACATTTAGTCTTACATGTGTGCACAATACGAATAGCCTGTTATATTTAGTCATTTATCACACAATCAGTAGACAAATTAATAAAAGATCTGTCGACAAACAATCCTGAGAGTCAAGACTGGAAGAAATATTGTTTTTGCAAGTTAAACAAAAGACAATTGCACAGGTTCCATTCAGTAACACTGGATTGTCACCAAATTTACTCTACTTTCCATCACAGTTTAGTACTGGTAAGTTTCTAGTACCTTACATTCATTTTCTTTTTTCATTGCTCTGAGCCTAACATTTGGTGACTTTAAGTTGATAATTTTAACTTAGTTTTCATTCTGATTTCACAAATTCCCCCATATAGACAGATCAAACCAGTGATGTTTGGTAAAATACATGATCTGGTGACTCAATGTTACAAAAAGGGGGACTATTTCTGTCATAATGTTATATAATGATCCTGACGGAGCATTGATATTAAGGGGATTACAACCATACAATACAATCTAATATTTTAAGTATGAAGTGCTACATTATAATAGATCTCTAGAAACATTGAATATTTTATAGGATGATCATTACTCAGTGTTACACAATAATGACCGTGACACATTTTTAACTATGTTACTCTGGGCTAAATTGTTCCATTTAGCAACAGTCTGACTTTACCTTGAGTTTATAGTAGAATGAAAGAGCAGCCTTTGGTGTTTCTGTAAAACTGTGATCATTAGAAACTAGTGGACTTTTTTTCTTTTTTGCATTTTTACCTTGTTTTCCTCTTGTCAGGTATTTGCTGTATTAGAAAAAGAGCTGTTCATTTCATTCCTCTTCGAAGCATCTGATTGGCTGCGATGAGCATGACGCTGATGATGAACGCAATGGCGAAGGCACAAATCAAGCTCTTTCGCACACAGGTGTGCTTGACTTGTTGCATGGGACTTTCTTCAAGAAAATGAAAGATAAAAGGTTACTATTACTCTTACTAGATTTGTCCAACAAACATTTATACCAACCCAGGCTCATTGGAAATACATGCGTCAGCCAAAATTTTTTGCGATATGTAAAAAACATTGAGTTGCTCCAGATACATTTTGTTGTATGTTTCACATACAAATCCACTAGAGGGTGCTTCCCTGGACTCCCAAGGGTACTGCCTTGTACTTTGAGACTGCTATGCTGAATAAACATCTTCTTTGAGATCTTCTACATCCTCAATTTATTTTAACGTCCACTAGAAGACAGGGCTTGTCATACAGAACACCTTGCAAACCCTTCCCTAAACTCAACCAATAGTGCTTTCAAAAGCAAACATCAGAGAAAAGTGCACTGTGACCACATACAGACCATACCAAACTGACCACTCCAGAAAAGTTGTCAATATGCAGATAGAAAGGTGAGGCATAACTATTCAATTACAAATTCAACATAAACACCATTAAGCTGTTTTGCTATTTATTTGGTGTTGGACAAACCACTTGACGAAAGTAATTCTTTATTTGTTTATAATATCAATAGTGTGAAACTGTTGTACTGGCCCGTAGCATTCATTTAATGTAGAAACTGCAGTCAAACGTATGTTGAAGTACATTTTTGGGGTTTCACAAAGATTTAGGCTGAAGCACATATTCCAATGAGCCTGTGTTGATTTATGTAACAACTAATTTCAGTTTTAAATCTGATTGGTCAGGAAACTTTCCACTTTTTAGTGTTTGTATGACTCTCACTTCTCTCTTTTTGTGTACTCCAGTCTGTACATTTTGTTTCAGCGGCCCTCGCTATGTTACATACTGTAGTTTCAAATGACTGTCTTTATGAGTGCGTCAATGAATTATTCATTCAACAGATTCTCTCAAACACACTGATTCAATTAATAACAAAACTGATTTTTTTTAATTGATTAACTGAAACATTCCTTCAACCAATCCGCTCAAAAGCACAGTTACAGTTCATAAGAAAACAAACACTATATGAATCATTATTAAATTACCAATTAATTTATATTAATCAATAACAAAGCAAGCGACTGCTCTATGAGAATATTATCACTAGATACAGTAAACTGTCAATATTGTAGCTAAATTTCTTTATTAAAGGGATAGTTTACCCAAAAAGGATGAAAATTTTCATAATTTACTCACCATTCACTTGTTTCAAACTTTTATGAGTTTCTGTTGAACACTAAAGAATATATTTTGAAGAATGCTGGAAGCCTGTAACCATTGACTTCAATAGTTTTTGTTTTTTCTACTATGGAAGTTGATGATTACTTTTTTTAAAATATCTTCATCAGAAGACACTCGTGAAGGGTTATAACTAGATCCAGACAGAATCTGCGAACATTTTTTGCTTTTTCTGCGGAGAGTTTTGTATAAAAAATCTGCAGATTTATGAGGAATTATTTTGGGAGTACACTGCAAAAAATGCAGGGTTTCACACAATTCATTCATGTTGTCCCAACACAAATTGATCAAGTTAACTTAACACTTTTAACAAATTTATGTGGATTGAACATAAAAAAAATCAAGTTGTCTCAATGAAATCTTAGAAATTTTATTGTTTCAGCTCATTTTAATGAAGTAGTGTAAACAAGTAGTTTTGAACATTTTTTGAGTATATCATAACTAAAAACTTTATATATGAAATAAAAATAATAGCTTTTTAACTTTTATTTAATTTTCACAATGCAAATCCATCTAGATCCACTTATTTGGTAAACAAAGCAAGTCTCTCATATAATATATATATATATATATATATATATATATATATATATATA
>CAIGQZ010000427.1:7726801-7747599 GCA_903798205.1 Danio tinwini | reverse complement strand
ATTAATTTAAAAACTGAATAAATAAAAATTTACACACATTTACACAAATAAATAGACTGAATGATGGGCTAAAAATCTGTGGAAATCTGCAGATTTCTGCGCACTCAGATTCCGTGTGGCCCTAATTAAACCCCTTGAGGTATAGTAAATAGTGAGTAAATTAGAATTTTTGGGAGAACTGTGCTTTTAAGCTGTTGTAAGCAATTAATTTTTCATTTAAGTAATTACACTTGCAATTATACTGTACTATTTTCTGAATTGCTGGCAGAACAATGTTTTTTTTTCTTAAATTTCTCTTCAAAGAAACATTTTCCCCACAGTTTAACTAGATAAAATATGTTTAAAGCTTAAAAAGGAATAAAAACACGCCAGCAGCTGGTATTTATTTAAAAGATATTTTCTACCAAAGAGTACGAGGTGTTAAAGTGCTCATCAGTATTGCAGATGCACTCCCCACTGTCCTGCTTCAAACAGATTCATGAGCTCCTTTATTTCCCCGGGACTATCAACAGAATATGTTTCAGCTAAAAATAGGCCGTTTCCTACACTGCAGTGATGGCCTCTGTGTCTTGCGTTTTTAATGGAGTTGACAGACAATTTTGATTGACACGATAATACCCAGACACTTCATAATGAAACGGATGCGTGGGCTCACACGCGGGCCGCGAATATGATGGAGACAAACAACCAAGGTCATTGTATCATGTTTGTTGTTATCATGTTTTGTTGCTTCGCTATTGAGAATTGTTTATGTAAAGAAAGACTTACTGTCAATATCTACTTGGCACTCTGGGCTGTTTAAGTGACTCTCCTCAGTCATGATGATGTTCTCGATGTCTTTCATAGTCAAATGGTCACAGAAGGTCTCATACAGGAGTCTCTTCAACTCATCCACAGTCAGCTTTTGCATGTCGCACTAATCACAAAAAGAGAAAGGAGAGTAAAATTGATCTTTTGGTTAAAAGGAACAATGTTCAAAACGCCAAATGTTCCCTCAAATAATGATATAACCGCTTTAAATGATCAGGCGCTAATGCACAGATGAGTTATACTAAATAGCACATTTAAGAGAATATTGCCTTCTAATGGACTGAAGCGCCGCTTTCAACATTAATTTTAATTCAATGCTATTACCACCAAAGAAATGTCAGCAAGTTAATTGCAGAGTGTGAATAATGTATGAATAATCTCCTTTTCCACCAGTAATCGCAGAGAGTCGCAGAACAATGGGACAAAGTAAAGCCCAAGCCAGACAGAACTAATCACAGAGACCATAGGGCTAAATAATTGAGATCATTTTAAAGAAAACCTCCACACCTTCCAGAATATGGAGTCAAACTCAGCTCCGTGAAAGCGGTCAGGCATACCAGCTGAAGACAGCTTTGGTCCGAGGAGCGCTACAAACTCTTCAAAGTCAACCTGACCGTCACCTGCAAAATGTAAAGGTACAAAAACACAGGCCAGCATCACTAACCTTTTTTTTTATTCTGTGAGATTTAATCTCACGCTGATCCAGCAGAACAGACAAACTCTAATCTTCTGAATCGTTATCAGAAACATCAGTCTTTTGTTCAGTGATTCACAATAGCCATTACCATATTGAATTGTTTTGCTGTTGCAGTTGTTTTTTTATTGAATTTGCTATTCCACTGTACCTCTCTGATAAATGTTCCTACAAAAAACATCTTTGATCTAATCAAAATAAGACAAATTAGGAATATCACACAGTAGATCAATGCATGTTATGAGCTTGTGTTTAAATCGTGTCATTTTTGTGAGGGCTGATATACCGTCCATGTCCAGTCTCTGAATGATCACTTCCAGTTCCACTTCATTTGGCATGTAGCCAAGAGACCGCATGGCCACTCCTAGCTCCTGTTTGGAGATGAATCCGTTCCCATCACGGTCAAACACCTTAAAGGCTTCACGGATCTCTGCAGGCGAGCCACATACATTGACATGTCACAAAATACAACCATTCAAACTTTTCGGATGTTGTTGTAGCCGGATTGAAAAGCCAGACCACTTTGTTACTTCCTCCAGATTAATTAGAGGAAAGCAAAAATTAGAATAAATAAGTGCTTTGATTCATTGCCTTTTAAATACCAGGAGACAGTCAAACCACACATTATTGATAGCTGCTATTAATGGTTGTGACAAGGAGATTCTGAACATATTTTAATTCACTAAGCCACATTATCATTTCACTTTACTTTATCATGGTGGATGTGATATATGTGATGCAAAATTGCATGTAATTATTTGTGAGAGTTGGTTAACTTTAATTTATTAGAACAATAGGATACTTAATTATCATTATTTATAAAAAAGACAGAAAACTTACTTATAAAATTCAACCAGGACATAATTTAATAATTTTAGAGACACTTCCTTTAACCTTAAACGCATCACAATGTAGTGCAGATTTTTAAATACATGTAAAACACCAAAACAAAAATGAAATTCTTAAATAATCATATTGATAAAAACAGTACATCCTTTGTGATTATCTCTTTTTGATCTACCATGGCCTAACATACATCCTATGGCCAAAGGACACAATATCACAATTGTAGCTAAAGCATAAACATCATACTATATTTGGAATTCTGATGCCTATGGTATGTGACTTATGCTATAATGCAATGCTATAATGTAATAATTTAATTGCCCACATCCCTATATACAGTGCTCAGCATAATTGAGTACACCCCATTTTGAAAATGAATATTTTTCTCCATTTCTCTGTGAATATAGGCAATGTATTTTGGTGCATTTAAACAAAACAGATTCATTAAACATATATATTTATTAAAATAATATTTTAGTCACCAAACATATTTAGAAATTGAAAGATAATACGATTAAATTCAAGCAAAATATCGCAAAAAAAAAGACAACCTACAAATTTTCAACTAAAATTTTCTTTCTTTTTTTTTTGCTTCTCTTGATTCTTCTTTTTTTCTTTTTTCTTTTTTTTTTTTTTTTTTTACATTTTATTAAATATTTTTCTATAACATTAATTTGGGTGTACTTATTTTTGGATCGTTATCGTAGGTTATTTTGTTAGATAAGCTCCAGATTTGACTTCAGTACTGACTAATCTAATGTATGTGCACACACATAATATTGTATAGCTTCCTATAAAAAATATGAATTTAAAAGACAGATTTGTGAGGGGTGTAGGTATATCTGAGCACAGTAATTAAGGACACATCAGAAGGCAGGCCTCTGCCTTTGAAAACCTAAATGAGTGTCAGCTTGATCTGTTGATCTCGTGTGCACATATTGGAAGTCTGTGCAGAGAAACAATGTGAATAAAATGAAAAATAAAAGAACATTAAGTACATTTTGTACATTTGCACTAAATGTGCAACTAAATGCATGGCGCTCTCCATGGTGCTGAATCCCACATCCACAAAGTACTGGCAGCGCTATCGCCAAGATAACGTCTCTCTTCAACTCGAAATGAAATATCACTCACCCTCCACTTCATCCTCGGGGAGGCTGACAGGAGCCCTGTAGGAAAGGATATCTGGAATTGAGCAAAGTCCCCTGTACATGAACCTGGAAGTCACAGCACGCACTGGCATCTCTGCGAAGGCAAACCGACGCTTGTATCCTGATATTCATATAGCACCTGTAGTCCGGCCACTGCAACTTTACTACAGAGCGCTTTCTGAAAGCCCGAAGCCAGCCATCAAAACGCGTGTCACCATCCTGATTACTGTGGTCCAGATGCGATTAGTCACTCTGCACACTCATGCAGGAATGATCATTCATTCGATCGATTGCGGATTGCCTTGCATCAGGTGCGAAAACTATTGCTTTGTGATTTCACCGAATCTCACATTCAAGTATTGCCATTCAGATGGAGATTGTGTGGCACAGGTACGCGTATGCTGCTGGAAATGTCCCCGCGTTCTGTACATCTTCAACTGGCTTTGAAGGATAAACGCAGAGCATCCCTTTTCAAAAACAACGTGCTGTCAGCTCTCCTTGAGATTACGGTGGTTCCATTAGCTTTTATTCATCGTTTATAAATGTACACGATGTTTCACCGATCGAGGGAGAAAAAATGAATTGTGTCACGTTATACTAATGCGCATTACCTCCCGGGCATCACCGCCTCCCTCATGCGCTTGATGCAATCCTACAGGTAGTCGAACGGTCTCGAGTTGCACAAATCAGAATATGTTGAAGCATTCCAATTTCTAACATTTCACTCAATTTTAGTTGTTAATTTGATCCTTTAGAGGGATATCGAAGAAAAAAAACACGTTCTTAAGTAAAGGACAAAGCACACGAGAAAAACAAATCCTCCATTACAGAACGACTAATAATGTGCTCATTTGCTAGAAACGATGATGGCATTTAATTTGCGGAAGCTCGAGATGAAAGACAGAAATCCAAGAAATGTTTGCTCGTCTGTGTCGTCGGTGAGGTCTCATCCACGAATGCGCGAGCGCTTGAAGCTTGTCCCTTCAGCCAAAGTCACTCGCCCACTCTGTGCGCGCGCTCTAACGCGCTATATACAAGAGGGGCCACTGTGAATGAAACTCTTTCAGTTTCACCGAAAGCATATCTTTTTTTTTTATTTGTCGGTAAGCCGTTTAGTGTGTACTTGCTGAATAGGTCCGTATAAATTCAAATCGTTTTGTATCCAGCATACCCCTTACGAAAAAAGCTAACCATGAAGAAAAACTATAAACAATCAAACCTGGTCTAATCATGGAAATCACAAATTAACTGTAGTATTGCTACAGTAACCATAGTTTAAATTTGGCAATTATAAAACAGATGTAGCCTACAAATAATAATCAATATCCCAGTGGACAACTGATGTTGAAAAGACATGGAATTGACATCTAACATTGACGTAAAATAAGAGGTCAAATATGCAAATCACACCATCTACACACACTTGTCCACCAATATTGATTAAAAAACAAGCTAATGAAATATGTATGTGTTTTATTCATCAAACATCATTTAAAAATGCTAATTTAAATCGTATATTATCTCATGTAAAGTATATAAAGCAATACTATGGCTTAGTGAGTGACTACAATGAAGCCCATATTGCAAAAGGGTCCATATTGCATCTCAGTTGTGAGTAATAAAGTGAGGGTGTGGAAAACAGTTGTTCGTTCACTCCTTCCACCGTCAGCTTCTTTTGGTTCTGGGAAAGCATTAGGCCTCTAACAATAGGTTAATGTAGCAACCCACGTGCATAAATCCAATGGTAACACACAGATCAAAAGCACATCAGTTAGGAAAACAATGCATTGTAAGCTTAATCGAGCTCAAAACATTAATATTACACCATAAATCATTGATGTCAACATGTCGTCAGTTGGACATCCAAAAATTATGATTTGAATGTCAAACATATGATCAGTGTTAACAGCTTAAGTTTGGGTTAACATATATTCATCCAATTGGATTTATACAGAAACTATACAGCAACTTAAAGTCTCTGACTTCAAACATAACAGCAATTTGACAACAAAACAGCATGAAAACATGGTTCATTTCTGTTAAAGATCACATAGGACACTGTAACACAATTTAAAACACATCTGATTTTATTGCCTGTAATTTAAAATGAGGTACAGGTAAAACATATGCCCATCTCTGCTTTTCATTGTTCAGCTGGCACTGCATACAGGTCTGAATTATTTAACGATTTAGAACTGGGGTCACCAACCCTGTTCCTGGAGCTCTATCTTCCAGCAGATTTCAGTCACAGCCCTGACCAAACACACCTGTCTCTAATTGTTAAGTGCTGATTCAGGTCATAATTAATTGGTTCAGGTGTGTTTCATCAGCTGAATTCTGCAGCCTGCGTCCGTTTCGCATACTATCCATCCTAAATTGTATTTGAAAATAGAATTAGTATGTACTGAACCATAGTATGTTGAAAAGAGTACGCCAAAGGTTCTTGGATGGTGTACTATTTCCGGTAAAAACTCTAGTAAAGACTAAAGTAGAGAGTCTTCAGTAAAGTTGTTTGAATGACTGTTAATTAATATCTAACCAACTGGAAAATATTTACATCACGTTTTCCATGTTATATTTTGGCCTGCAACATTTTGAATGTATATCAATATATGTTTGGACATTAACTTCTATATGCATAATTACCCACAGACCTGAGGAGATTCCTCTGTATGAAAGACTCTTGAATGGCAGATTATCCTGCTGCTGCTTCTCCAGTAAGGTAGATAATTAAATATGAAAGAAATGTGGATGATGTGTTCAGATGATTGACAAAGGGGACGTAACTAAGCAACATAACAATCTGTTAAGGAGGGAGTAGTATGTCCGCGTTGGTAACCCCCAGTGGTGGAAAGTGTACTGAAAAATCATATTTAAATAAAAGTACTATTATTTGCTTAAAGATGTTGTGCAACTAGAGTAAAAGTATCTGTTGTAAATATTACTAAAAGTAGGAGTAAAAAGTAGCCCTTTTAAAAGTACTCGAGTAGTGAGTAAGTATTACGCTGTAAAAAGCTGATGCATTTACATGTAATTTGTGGATGTGTGTGAACATTCTGTAGTGCATGTATTGCCCAGCAGGCACACAACGTCATAAGACGTTAATATGAGGTTAGATTTAGGTCGTGATCTCAGGTAATCAAAATTCAATGTCTAGCCAGTGTCTATGGACAATATTATTTTGATGTCCTGTAACAGCATCAAATGATGTTGATATTTGGTTGATTTTAGGTTGTGATAGAAAGTGACCAAAATCCAACGTTGAGCCAACATCTTAAACCAACGTCATATTGATGTCAAATACTGACATTTATTTGTCAGGTATGGCAACCAAAATCCATTGTCTGATAGGCGTCATAGTGGTAACATCCACACAACTTCAAGCTGTAACATCATTAGACGTTGATTTAAGGTTAGACGTTGGACATTGGCCATTGTGGCCAATTTCCAAACAAAATGCAACGTCCCCACAACGTTGGGGTACAACGTCAAATTGACATGTTGACGTCTTATGCCTACTGTTTGTTTAAGGCCATTTTGGTCAACATGCAGTAAACATCTGTCATCTTTTCATCATTGACATGCATCTAAACAGTCTCTGGGTCAATGTGTGTAAAGATTTTGGACATCTTCTCTTGCACACTTTTAATGCTTCAAAACAGTTAGCTGCAATTATAAACCATGTGAAAATATATATAATACCGTATAAAAAATGTCTTGAGGTAGTTCAGTATAAAGCCATTTACATTCTATGTGTGATTTGATTGGACAGGAATCACAGGACAGATTTTTCTAGTCCATATAGAAAAGAAAAAAATAAAGTAGTGACTGCAGGTTGAAGGAAAGTAGTGGAGTAGAAGTAGCAATACTGCACTAAAAATGTACTCAAGGGAAAGTAAACATACACATTTTTAAAAGTACTTAGTAAATTACAATTCCTGAGAAAAAATGCTCGATTACAGTAATTTGAGTATTTGTAATATGTTACTTTACACCACTGGTAACCTCTGATCTAGTATGATTCAACCAAAAATCTCTTCAGATAGTGTCAGCAGTTTAAACTGATGGTGTTTTTTTTTTGTGGAATTGTAAGGTAAGCTGCTTTCAGCTCTTTATATTGTTGCATTTTAAACAATATAATTTCCAAATGTAAGATTAGTTTTTTTGTTATTTCAGTGAAGGACATCAATTTTGCAGGCTCATCTTTAGACATCAAATAAAACCGCTTCTTTTAACAAAAACCTTAAAACGATAAAACAGTAGTTTTTGTGCTAAAGCATATTGTCTCTGTGTTAAATTTTTGTCCAAAAGCTGTCAATCCACTGCTGAAGTAGATGTTTTTGAGAAAAATGAATGTTGCTATAGCTTTGCTAAAATGTATTGGTCTGTTTTCAGAGACTCAGAAAACAATTGATGGATATTGCATCTGGATGAGCCAAAGTTAACATGCTTTTTCCACTTTTTTAGTCAGTGTTATTTTCAATAAACAAAAAGCTCAGTTTGAGGCTGAATGAATGACTAGAGGTTATACAAATAGTTAAAAAGTGGCTTGCAAACCTAAATCTAATTTGTAGAGCAGAACTGCAGTGCAGCCCCGAATGATTTCAAGTGAAAGGCATGAAAATTAACAGGCATGAAAACAGACAATAAAGGCCCTCCTAGAACTGCCCTTGAGAAGTGCAGTATTTCTTTTATTTTCCTGCAAAAAGTCATATTTTATAATACACTTTGTCTTGTATATTTATTCATTATGACTTAAAATCCAGATTTTGAAATAGAAATGCAAGTCATCTTTCCAGTGTAGGCTATACATGAATGTTTTGCGTGTGTTGAGGGCATACAGCAGCTCATTATTCTGGCCCAAAATGTGCTGTCCTGTCTCAGCTTTCAGCTTGTGGTGTTGAACTGTTTGACAGCTTGTCTCAGCCCTGGTCTCTCTCTACTGCACCTTACTCTTTCCATGTTTCTCTCAAATGTTCGTCTGACAACTGCCATCAATAAGTCTGGAAGCAGTTAGCATGCATTTAAATATGGTGGAGAATTCCTCATCTGTCCTTTGTAACTTAAGGCACTAACATGTTCAGTCTTTTTATTTAACTGCTGTATATTCTTTACTTGGTTACTTATTTTAAATCAGTTAGATCAGTTTGTTACAGTATATAATGATCTGAGCTGCAGTCGAGAGCACAGAAATAGAGTGAATACTGATGTTGGCTGCTTTCTGTAGTGGGTGAAATAGTTTGAAGATAACAAAGTGTTCCAAGTTTCATGAGCAGAGAGCTCATATATTCCTCTTCAGTCCTAGTAGAGATGCATGTATTGATTTAGTTTAATTGCCTGTGACGTGGATGTTTTTTTAATTCGCAACCTCTTTGAAAAACTCTTTCAGCCTATACTCTTTTATCCTGGCTTATATAGCAAACCTTATCAGGTGACTAGATTCTGTTCTTGATAATGCTTTGCAAATGTTTTCAGGGGGAGTGTACTAAAATGTTGTAGCCAAATTTTTTTTTTTGATGGATCAGTACTTGTTGACAATTTTGCTTGCATCAGGGCAAAAACATCACTGATAAAACAAGGCAGTACTGACTTTCACAGCATGAAAAATGTAATCTGTTAAACTAACAGAGCATAGAAAGATACTTCAAAAGCTCATAAATGCAACCTGTATCGCATTGTAACCATTTACTGTCCCAAACGCTATTGGGAATATTGATTGCCTCTGTAATTGCCTAGAGAGGCATTTACACGGATGACTGTTCATTGGGGCTTTTTTCTTTTTTTTTTAATAGAAATTCACATGTGTTTAGAATACAATCAGTTTATCGGTAGAAAAACTGCTTAGGTTTTACTGAGCAGAATGTGTTCATGGTGAATGATAAAACTTGGCTAATTGGCATTTGCACGATAATACATTCAGTATCATGCAAATTTTTAGATAACTAGAGTTTTTGCACTTTGAGCAATTGCATTTTATATGATTATATGATTGTGATTTATAAGCATTTTGTGTGGGGTAACCAGATTTCTCAAAGTGAATAAGAATATGAAATTAATATATTCTTCAATTGTGTGTGTTTTTTTTTTTCTCCAAGGAGTTCATTCAAACAGTAAATGACATCACTAACATGTTGGGTTAAGAAAACAAATGTGCAATGTAATGCAATACCAAATTATTTCTCAAGTTATTTTTCTTTACTAACAAATCGTCACCTTAGAATTATAAGGTTCTATCTGACATTTTTGTCAAAATGGATTCATTCACATATTCTTATTAAATGACAACTTATTTACGTTATGTGATGATGGGTTTTTATAAGTTGTTTACATTTTAAGGATCTTTTTTATTAAAAAATAAAAAAGGTTTTATCTACAAGGTCAAACTCTAGCTTGGCTCTATCATAGATATTTACATTAGATGTCTTCTATGTTATTGTTGTCTATTGGAAGGAATGTGTCAATAGAGCCACCATTTTAGTACAGGGTAGCGCTCCTTTGAAATGAGTGTGGGACCAAGGTGCAGTGTAGGATGGCCATCCAAAGCCAGAGATATATACACACACACACACATATATAAATATAAATATATATATATATATATATATATATATATATATATATATATATATATCGATGATCAGGAGTTTTCCCGGTGGTCAGTATGCAAATATTTTTTTTAAATTACGAAAATTATAATTTTACTTCACTTTTCTACATCGATTGCCAACAAAGAGTGTGTGTTTATGTGCATGGAAATTTATTATCCTCCCTCCCTGTTAAATTTGATCTTATCCATGTGCTGAAACACCTCCCCCACTTCTGCTTTCACTTCTAATGCTAACTGAGGAAGCAATTAGTTTGTGAATAAATCCCCGTTATGAACGACTCGTTCACTTAGCCGACAATTATACAAGTTTCGGCATCAGCATCTTGTCATATTTCATTTAAATTTTTTGCCTATTTTATTCAACAAAACTAGCATAAGCCTATATTTAGCGGGAGTTGGTGCTAGTTTGCCTTATGGTCAGGGCAGTAAGTGACTGTATTATCATCAATAACGTTACTTGTTTAGCACAAAAGTTTGTGACATACAAAAACGTAAAAATCAACAGTGGATCAACAGCTTCCTAACGGACAGGCAGCAGCTGGTGAAGCTGGGAAAATTCTCATCCAGTACTCGCACAATCAGCACTGGCGCCCCCCAGGGGTGTGTCCTCTCCCCACTGCTCTTCTCCCTGTACACGAATGACTGCACTTTGAAAGACTCCTCTGTCAAGCTCCTAAAGTTTGCAGACGACACCACACTTATCGGCCTCATTCAGGACGGTGACGAGTCTGCTTACAGACAGGAGGTTAAGGAGTGTCTGGTGCAGTCACAACAACCTGGAGCTGAACACGCTCAAAACAGTGGAGATGATAGTGGACTTCAGGAGAAACCCCCATGCTCTCCCCCCACTGAGCATCATGGACAGCATTGTGGCAGCAGTGGAGTCATTCAGGTTCCTGGGCACCACCATCTCTCAGGACCTGAAGTGGGACACTCACATTGACTCCATTGTCAAAAAAGCTCAACAGAGGCTGTACTTTCTTCGTCAGCTGAGGAAGTTCAACCTCCCAAAGGAGCTGCTGAAACAGTTCTACACCTCCATCATTAAATCCGTCATCTGCACTTCAATAACTGTCTGGTTTAGCTCAGCTACCAAATCCGACCTCCGAAGACAACGTCGAATAGTTCGGACTGCTGAGCGAATCATTGGTACAACCCTCCCAACTCTCCAAGAACTGTACTTATCCAGAGCGAGCAGAAGGGCTGCTAAAATCACTCTGGACCTCTCACACCCAGCACACTGCCTCTTTGAACTTTTACCTTCTGGTCGACGCTACAGAGCACTGCGCACCAGAACAGCCCGACACAGAAACAGTTTCTTCCCTCAGGCAATCCATCTCATGAACACTTGATGATGATAATAATTGTGGAACCAACATCACTACCTGCTATACACTTTTTTATGCACACATACACTTATTTAACAACACACTTTACATGCCAATTTGCACATAACAGCTGCAGGTATTATGTTGTATATAGTAATACACCTGTACATACACTTGTCAATTTGTATATTGCATTCACTACTTTTTAAAATATATTTATTATCTGTTTTTTAGTCCTCTGTAATTCTGTTGCCTGTAGAAGCTCTGTCACGAAAACAAATTCCTCGTATGTGTGAACATACCTGGCAATAAAGCTCTTTCTGATTCTGATTCTGATTCTAAAAAACTAAATCATGCCTATGAAATGTTCTGCCTTTGTGCTTTGTTTTCTTTGTTTGCTCGTTACACCCATACACAGCGCTGAAGTCCAGCATCTTCACTTTGGCTTTGCAGTTGACTAGTGCAGTTGAATTACATTTGTCCTGAAGGGAGCACTGTAGAAATGTGACAGCATTATTGACGCATGCATTATCTAGTGTATATATCTGTGTGGCTCTATAAGGTTCTTTCTGTGCGGCAATCAGCATTTCGAATGCACACATGAGGTCCAATCAGGATCAGCTTTCTTTATCATTTTGCTTGATGACTCTTAACTCTTAACTCTTAACCACATAAAATTGAGAGGAAACCTGAAACTGAAAAGATTTGTTTAAATGTGATGATTAGAAGCATTTTTTTTTACATTTAGATGAAACGTTACATTTTTACATTGTTGAAAGAAACAATTATTAAAAAATTGAATAAATTAAAGGCAAAATATTTATGTTTCTGTGTGTAAATATATATTATAGTCAGTGAAACATTTTTCAGTGTTTCTTAAACTTTGTTAAACAACTCATTTGCTCATTGTCTGCATAGTTTTGAAGTCTAAGTTTAAATTTGATATTAAGCCTTGAAGGGCAAATACTTTAATTTAATTAATGGTGCATATAAATCAATAAATATAATTCAGTAATTCATATAAAGCATATATTTCAATAAATATTCCCATATTAATTACATAAAATTAACATCTGCACTGCACAAAATATTCAGCACAGTCTTGTATGCTATATTTGAGCAAGAAAAAGTATTCATAAATGTTACAAAAAGCAAAAATTTAACTTTCTCAAGCATCAACATAACGTTACAACACAATTAATTTTTTAATAAATTAGTAAGCAGACTGATTGTATTTTTTTGAAAAGTAATGCTTCAATGAATGATCTGCCAGATAGAACCTTATAATTCCAGGCAGAAAATAACTTTTTAGAATTAGAAGGTTCTATCTGCATTTACTTGTTTTTCTTTTTAGCCCAGTTTGCAAATTTAAGAGATTTTTATTTTTTTATATAGTTTACAGTTAGAGTACATTTAAGGTCTCTGTCGTGTTAATTTATTAAAGAGAACTGTTACACACATTGTTTGCTATATGGAATGCTCTGAAGCTCAATATCTTAAAATCATTTAGAATAAAAACAGAACCTTATTATTCCAAGGCGATGAAATGAGTCTTGAACACTGCTTTCTTTTGTCTAAAGTTTTTTTCTTATGTTTTGTTACTTTTATTTCTGACTATGTTTTGTCTCAGTTTTATTACTTATTATGCATTTAATACAGCACATTGGTCAACGTTAGCTGTGTTTGTGCTCTATAAATAAATTTAATTTGAAACACTTCAAGGGTAAATATGTCTTTTTCAAGCTGCTTTACAATATTTCCCTATACACATCAATTGAACATCAGTTTAGTCTTAAAATGCTTTCTAATGTTTATTAAATTATTTCATGCCAAAATTAATGTTTTGTTGTAAATTACTCACCATTATAGGGTATATTTACTCCCTTTCATGGGTTAATTAAGTTCCTCTATTTTCTAGATATTAAACAAGTGCAGTCAATGGAGGATGAGGGAGCTCTCAGATTTCATCTAATCGCTTATTTTGTATTCAGAAGATGTATGAAGGTCACAGGGGTTTGGAGGACATAAGGGTGAGTAATTAATAGTGTTATTTTTTGTTTTAGGTGAACTAGCCCAGGTTAATGTTTTTATTACGCTATAATAGCAGTAACCTTTGCATTCAACTCGATCTCCTCCACAATCTATCTATTTAAAGTCTCATGCCTTCTCCAACTGCAATTAAATTGAGAGAATATTGTGTTATTAGATGATCATTTAGTTTTTTTGTGTGACAGAAGAAAATACTTGTTTCATTACTCATCACTCAGAGCACTAACAGTTCCTATTTAACAGACTCTTTTTGTTGAATTGCTAAATGCCTCTTTAATTGTTAGTCACTTTGGACGAAAGCGTCTACTGAATGACTTAATATGTAATGTCAAAGTTTTTTTAGGCTGCCTGTATTAAGATTTTTTCATAATAATTGGGACACACATACACACACAAAACAAAAGAAGAAAACAGTTGAAATCTATAACTGTCCAAGAAAAACCAGTCTGCTTGGTCGCCCTAATTATTTAACGTATAGCCACAAGACTCCTTGTGCCACCCATTTTGGTCTAATGTCTATTGTCAACAAAAAATAATGTATTACTCTAAATTAAATTTCCTACTACAAATGGCTCCACAAAAGCATATTTGCTTGAGATTTATGACTCGGATGGTGTCATATAGAGGGCAATGATTAATTTCAGCTCGGTAATGATTTGGGTTCTATCAAATAAAGGCAACTCAGATAAATTAACCCATTAAAGAGCTCAGCAAGTCTAGATAATGTAAAATAGGTGCTAATAATTTAAGCGGTGTGATAGTTTGACCCGATTCTTCTGTATCTCAAATTGCTAAGGCTCGCTAGTTAGGTCTTAGTATAATTATAGTTGTAAAATCTGTTGATACACTGATATGAATTAATAAAAACAAACTGAATGAATTGGGTACCAATATTTCAACATGTTTCGTGAATGCTGTAACATTTAACACAAATCATACGAATAATAAGAGCATTTGCATTGTTTTAAGTATGCAGATATTGCTCAAGGAGGTGAGGTGTTTTATTTAAGAATGTATTTTGCATGAAATTCCTGTTGAATGCATAAATCTTCCACCTAATGTGCTCGGCTAAAGAATTTTTTGCCTCCCAGGAGAGCAGAACTATGACATAATGCAAATAAGTCTCCAATCAGTCAAAGCATGAAATCAGTCTGACATATTGAAATAAGAAATTTTCGTCATGTCTCTAAACGTCCCTTTATCTTCAGGACACTGTTGTGAATATTTTATTAAAGGTCAGTTGGGTCAAACATTAATGACTTCATTCTTCAACAAAAGTAACTTTCTTTGTATTGCACTGCCATCAGTATTGTCGTATAGGGAAAGCGGAAATACATGTAAATGTAGCTTCATTGTGGATTATCATTACTGCTTTTATTTTTTTACTAAATGTATTTATTTCTTGACATGGACATCCCAATTACACTGGATATACCTTTTTTTACCCAAATTATGTTTTTTGTTTGTGTTATAGCAGACACTTTCAACCTGCATTTCATATTCAGAATTTTCAACACCTGGGAGGCTTGTTGTTTAAAATAAATAAATAATTAATTACAGTACAGTAAAAAAGATAAAACATAATATTCACACATGCACAATTATCATTCTTTACATACACTCACCGGCCAATTTATTAGGTACACCTGTCCAACTGCTCCTTAACGCAAATTTTTATTCAGTCAATCACATGGCAGCAACTGAATGCATTTAGGCATGTAGACATGGTCAAGACGATCTGCTACAGTTCAAACCGAGCATCAGAATGGGGAAGAAAGATGATTTAAGTGACTTTGAACATGGCATTGTTGTTGGTTGCCAGATGGGCTGGTCTGAGTATTTCATAAACTGTTGATCTACTGGGATTTTCATGTACAGCCATCTTTAGGGTTTACAGCACAACACGTCCAACCTTGAGGTGGATGAGATACAGCAGCAAAAGACCACACCGGGTGCCACTCCTGTCAGCTAGAAACAGGAAACTGAGGCTACAATTCACACAGGCTCACCAAAATTGGACAATAGAAAATTGGAAAAACTTTGCCTGGTCTATGTATCAATTTCTGCTGTGACCTTTAGATGGTTGGGTCAGAATTTGCCGTCAACAACATGAAAACATGGATCTATCTTGCCATATACAGTATCAACGATTCAGGCTGCCGCTGGTGGTGTAATAGTGTGGGGGATATTTTCTTGGCACACTTTGGGCCCATTATTACCAACCAAGCATTGTTTCAACACCACAGCCTACCTGAGTATTGTTGCTGACCATGTCCATTCCTTTATGACCACAGTGTACCCATTTTCTGATGGCTACTTCCAGCAGGATAACATGACAATGAGTTCACTGTACTCAAATGGCCTCCACAGTCACAAGATCTCAATTCAATAGAGCACATTTGGGTTGTATTTAGGAATATTTCCAGTACCTTGTTGACTCTATGCCACAAAGGATTAAGGCAGTTCTGAAAGCAAAAGGGGGCCCAACTCGGTACTAGTAAGGTTTACCTAATAGTAAGTGGCCGGTGAGTGTATGTTTCATATTCATAATTTTCAACACCTGTCCAAGGGAGGCTTGCTGTTTAAAATAAAAAAAATAATAATTATTTACAATATAGTAAAAAAAGAGAAAACATAATATACATAAAAGGCAGAGCAAAGCCAGCATGATCAAACAATAAGCTAATGCCACAATCACACGCAATTCATAACTTTATGATTTAACTTTTGATTTAGTGGCTAATATGTATGAATTCGTATGATCTCATTTGTTTTGGTACAGTTTGCTTATCCCCCAACGATGGTTGGGTTTAGGGGTTGGGTGCCGTGCCTCCTCTTTTAAATCGTACATTTTCATGCGACTGAACTTCATTTGAAGTAGCCACTAAACTGACAAAAAGTAAAATAGTTACGTTTCCACGTGAGATCAGGCTGGCCAATAATAAAATACTTATGTAAACACTTGTTTTGTATTGAACTAATACTAGATTTACATTATTTTCTATTTTTAGGTTAGCAGGTAAAGCATTCTAGGTTTTTTTCCCTTCTCAGAGAAGACCGATCGAACGAAGGAGGTTTTACTCTTTGGAACAAGACAATCACCATTAATATTGTTTGCGTGTTTTCTGATTACCTACTGATTAGCTCAGAAAACAGCAATGGTATATGATTATTCAAACATTTAAAAAACAGTTTACAATAAATAAAATGAACAAAACTCAAAACAAAAAAGCTTATGTTTGAGTAGAACAGCACAATGATGCCATCGCATAGGCTTCAGATCCATAAAACCATTATTGTGTATTTGCTTTTTATTATTTTATTATTTTTTTATTATTTTTATATTTTTATTATATATTTTTATTTATTATTTTATAATAGCACTGCTGCTATTGGCTGGACTAATCTCAACCTTAGGGGGATTTGTATATGAGGTTTTCCTTTTTTATAGTAGTTTGTATTGAAGACAACATCAAGAAAAGCATAAGCAGATTGTGCTGGTTGGCGGAATTGTTTTCTGCCGTTATTATGAGCACTGCTGCCTTTTTGCAGATATCACAGCTTGGATGTTGCCCTTGACTGTCCTTGTTTACTGTCAGCTCTGTGTTTTGCTCACATGAGTTCTGAAGTCCTACAGGACCCCCACAGTCTCTAAATGCCCTCATGATGCAATTAGAGCACTTCAACTGTTACAATAATTTACTTAGAGATGCTCTGGAATGACGGCGCCGGTGTACAATTCTCATCAAGCCCATCGGATCAGATTGGCCGCTACTTCTCATTCAGCCTCATCTAATCTCCTCTCACATCTGGTATAAGCACTCTCCGCTGGCATCGCTATTTTACTTTATTAGTGCCAACTCATTTACATGGCCATGGGCAACTAACCTTTTGGAATTTACTGTATTTTCTGAAATTATTTACAAGTTTAAAATGTTTTGTGAATTATGTGATGCATTTAATGTCAAGCATGCCTGCATTTGAATTGGTGCTGATTGAGAGAGAGAAGAGTGTGTGTATAGCATGTTTACCACATGCTGTTAGTTTTGCTTTGAATTTGTTTAGCATAGTTTGGCATTTGTAGTAAATGCCAATATAATTTATTTTTAATTAATGCTTATATTTTTTTTGTTAGCTTTTCTTCCCCAAATCTGAATACAGTTAAATGTAAAGAATTTGATGTGAAGACGGTGAAACTATAATTTGTGTTTAATTAATAAATAAATAAATACATTTTGAATTATTTAATAATTAGTTAAATAATTTTTTTAAGGGCCACTAGTTTTTATTCATTTTCTTTTCGGCTTAGTTCCTTTATTCATCTGGGGTCACCACAGCAAAATGAACCGGCAACTTATCCAGCATATGTTTTACACAGCGGATGCCCTTCCAGCTGCAACCCATCCCTGGGGGAGACTGGTTTTATTATTTTAAAATGTGAGCTGCACAACAATTGTATATTGTGGTTTTATACAATGCTCAGCATAAATGAGTACACCTCCTTTTGAAAAGAATATTTGTATTCATTTCTCAATGAACATCCAGTATATTTTGGTGCATTTTAAACGAAACATTTTTTTAAACTGTTATATCCATTAAAATAAGAGTTTGGTCACCTAACATCTTTAATAAAAAAATAATACATTCAAATTCTAACAAACTTTATTTGTTATTGCAAAACATCTTTATATATACAGGGTTCATATGGTCATGGAAAACCTGGAAAAGTCATGAAATTTTGACTTGGCATTTTCCAGGCTTTGAAAATTTTTAGAAAAAAAGAAAAACCCACAAGATTTTGGAATTTACATTTAGTCATTTAGCAGCAATTTTTTTCCAAAGCGACTTAAGCTGGTTGTGCTTGCACAAATCTGTCATACTGGCGCTGCGAGAGAGGCAGGGTTAAACAATATAATTAGACTTTAATCAAAGTGAGCGGTTGCTCCATATTTTAAATTTCTTATTTTAAATGATCTTCTATTGGTCTCTCACAATCACCTGATGTGATTTCGCAGGTAAAAATTTACCAAGCTTGAACTTTCGAATGCAGTGAAACGAAACTTGTGAAACCACATGCTTGCATTTCTGGTCTGCCACATTCGTATGCCTATGAATGGAAGTCTATGGAGCGAAAAGTGCAGTGTGATCGCAGTTTTACTGTAGAAGTAGCTTTACCTACTATTGCTAGTTTAACAAACTGTTAAGATTATCTAAAATTAGTTTGACAAATATCTGTATATTGAAATGGATGTTTTTGCTTTTCTTTTCTTGGCCAAAAACATGCTTACACATTGTTAGTGCTGTGTAAGCATTATCTATTTTACATATAAAAATAAATTTAAACTATTGTGTGTGTGTGTGTTTATGATACGCTGTCCTGGACTTTTTGTAGTAAAAATGTGTATGAACCCTGTATATATACAGACTACAAAATTTTATATCCTTTTCCTATTTATTAGGTTTTTTATTTGGCAGCACTTTAAAATAAGATTGTATTAGTTAATGCATTTACTAACATAAGCAAACAATGAACAATACATTTATTACAGTGTATGTTCATGTTAGCAAATATTAATGAATGGAAATACAGTTGTTCATGTTAACTCACGGTGCATTAACTAATGTAACATGAGTTTGGATGACAATGCATTAGTAACTGTTAAACTATAATTAATAAATGCTGCACAAATATTATTCATTATTAGTTCATGTTAGTAAATACATTAACTAATGAGACCTTATTGTAAAGTGTGACCTTTTTTAATACCTATTTAATACTGTGTTTCCCCATCATATTAATTTAGGTGTTAATTTTAATCTTAAGTTTTTTTTTGTTAGACTAGTTTTGTCTTTGGTACTGACTAATCTAATGTATATGCACAACTATATTATTGTAAAGCATCCTATAGAAAATTTTAATTTAAAAGAGAGATCTGTGATGGGTGTACTCATTTATGCAGAGCATCGTATATATGGTAATAATAACGCAATTCTAGCTGTTTTTACTTTCTAGAAAATACTGCAACTTAACTGAAAATACACCTCAGTTGTGCTTTTTATATTTTGAGTGATTTGTCAATAAATAAATTTAATGAACCATTTTCTTTAATTGCTGTATTTTAGAAAAGGGTACTTGGTTAGTTATGTTTACTTAACGTCTTTGAAATGTTTAATGGCAATTTTGTCAAAATGATTGCCATTCACTCACATGCATGCCATATTTGTGTATTATTTAATATGCATATCAGGCCTGCAGTTGGTATTGTCTCCTTATGAATACACTATTTATTTCACCTGTGCACGTTTTGTCTTGTAATCTGCCGTTGTTGTTTGGTTAGTCAAGCACCTGTGCATGTATATCATGTCATAATTTCTGCTAAATTTGGCTTTTGTGTTTTAATGATATCTGTAAGAATTCAATTCATCTTTATGTCTATAGTGCTTTTACAATGTGAATTGTGTCAAAGCAGCTTAACATAGATGAATTTCTACTAAATTGATACAGCTTCAGTTCAGTTTTCACATTTAAAGTTCAGTTTAGTTCAGTTCAGTCCGTGTAATAATGTAAATGTCACTGCTAAAAGCCCAAACACTGAAGAGCAAATCCAATGATTGTATTATACAGTGCTCAGCATAACTGAGTACACCCCATTTTGGAAATGAATATTTGTATAGATTTCTCAGTGAATATCTGTCATATATTTTGGTGCATTTAAACAAAAATGTGTTTTTTTCCCCTTAACATATAAATTTGGGTGTACTAGTTTTAACCCGTTGTCATAAGTTATTTTGTTTGATTATCTCCAGATTTTGGTTCAGTACTGACAATCTAATATATTCTATAGAATATTAAAATGAGAGAATTAAAATGAGATTTGTGAGTGGTGTACTCCTATATGCTGAGCACTGCATATTATGAGGAATATAATTTCCAAAAAAATTACTTTAAAATTGTTTAAAACTGTAAATACAAAACTGCATTTTTAGACCCACAAAACAACATTTTAATGTTAATAAAAATGAACCCTAAACCACACAGAGGAGTCACTGTAGAAAATTGATACAGAAAGAAACTACTCTGTAAATTTAAGTAGTTTTTTTTATTCATTTGTATAAACCCCTTGAGATGTACAGTAACATCTCATTGTCAAGGGGGTCCCACAATTAATAACAATCATATAACAATAACACCAGAAAACAAAAACAAAACATAAAATTGCACAACATAAAAAAAAATTAACAAAAGGGAAAGTAGTATACATACAGTACATACATGCATACATACATACATACATACATACATACATACATAC
>CAIGQZ010000427.1:7705592-7726791 GCA_903798205.1 Danio tinwini | reverse complement strand
CATACATACATACATACATACATACATACATACATACATACATACAACAAGATATACAGATCAGTGAATAAAATCAACTCAAACCGTCCATTGTTTTTGGAGTGAAGACTTGTATATACTGGCTGTGGCCTTGGTGATGAATGACACGCTGTCCTCCACAAATGAATCACTTCAAAGCAATTCACTCCTCATGCTCTTCGGGTGTCCCTATCAGGACAGCGTAAAATACCATGCCCTAAAAGTCCTCAGTGTCCCTCAGTTCAATTAATGTTGGATGAGAGCTGTACCAGACGGGACGCCCTGGAGAGGACTGGACATATTGACCGTTATATGTGTGTGTGTGTGTGTGTGCTTAAGTGATATGAAAGGAGTTAAAAAAACAACAACATATAACATCAACCCATTTATTGTGCACTTGTGTGTACAGCAGAATTTGACCTGTAAACATTCAAGGCCAAAACACTGTGGATGGGCTGAATTGCACAATAATCGTATCAGTGTCTCTGCATTTTGCCGTATCTGTCGGCTAATGGCATTTAAGGGAAGTGGTGCATTTTCCAGAGTCTGAGGGCTGCTGATCCGCCTCTCATGAAGAGATCTCGCATGGAAAGGACAACTGCAGCATGACCCTATTACTCACATTCCTCTAAAGTGTCGAATGATCATTTCAAAGACGAGATGAAAAACAGGGTCATTTTCGAGGTTCTTCATCTGCTGAATTTAGATGTGTCCCAAAAGGAATGTACTGATATTCAATTTCTGATGTCAGTATCATTCATTGAAGCTTTTAAAAACTGTGGAATCATAATGTCAAACTGCATAATGTGTTTTATGCATAGTCAGTTGTGAATGTGTGCAGGGGCTGAATGGAACAAAGAATGAAAGCGAGAGTAGTTCTCTCATAACTGCTATCTACTGCAAAAGGTCAGTGGTGTTCTCTGTGGTGACATTATAAGCTCACAGGTCATAAGAGATACTAGTTCATAACGGATATCTCTGAAGACCTGCTGCACAAGCTTGTGTCATTAGTGATCAAAACTGGAGTTTGTTATTTATAAAATAACGGGTCAAGTAATAAACAAAATCATCAGATCGTACTGAAACCTATACAGTACTGTACTGGTGATCACATTTGCCTGTAAAATATGGTTTATGAAATAGTTCAAATTTACTTGCTGTTTGCACCTTCAAGTTAATCAAAATCTTTTATAAGTTTTATGTGTCTGTTAAACACAAACAAAATATATATTTTCAAAATGTTGAAATCTGGTTGGAATCCATTGACTTCCATAGTTTGCAAAAAAATTCAAATGGACTATATGCACAGCTAGTTTTTTTTCAGCCAATAATGAACTTCTGGTGAAAGCTTTATGTGACTATTTTCAATTTCATAAGGTCTCTTTTACAGCATCGATGTTGTGATGTAATTAAAATATAATCCGTTATATATACTTAAGCATTGATTTGGTTGTTAAAGCATAAAAAGAGTTTAAAGAAATGCAGGCACCACCATTAGCTGCAGGTTAGCGCAGAAATTTCATTGAAAATACTGGGGTAAAATTAAGTTCCGTATTTTAAAGACATTGCGCGGAAAAATATTATTTAATGCAGTGCTTCTTGTTTGGTCTGATACCCACTTTATATCGTATCTCAGCCAGGCAGTGAAGAGTTTAAAGAAATCACGGCGAGATTGTATGGGGCAAAAAACAGCCCTGTGGCTGGCTGACTGAAATTAAAAGTCTGTGTGCATATACCTCATTTTCAATTTCGTATGAAGCCTGTATTTATAATGATATTTTTAATGTGTTATATTATGTTGTGTCATCATTCACATAAAAAGATTGTAACTAATACTACTGAAGAGCAATTCCAGCATTATGGATGTGAGTAAAAAGTCAAGTCAGTAAAAACTTACTTTTTATTTATAATGCCTTGAACTGCATGGCCACCATATTTTACATTCCCTAATTCTACCCTATATTGTAATGTAACAGACAAATTATTATTATATACTATTAATAAGCAGTTAATATTAACATTACCTCCCTATTCTAAATGGTTACACATAGGATTTAAAAGAGACGTGTCTGTTTGTCTTGTCTGTTTTAAGTCACAAAGTTGTTGTTTTAAACCACCATAAGATGTTATTTATTAGAATGGATTATACATGCAATATAATTACTTTGAGAAAACCTTTTATAAAGCATTATTTATACTGGCTTCATATAAACAAATGTTACATTTTGGTGAATATTCAGCTAAAAACTGTGTGTGTTTATATTGTGGGCTTATTGTCATGCCTGTATGTTGTATGCATTTTCAATACATTTGATATGGTCTTTTAATAGCGCTCATGGTACAATAATCCACCTTTTGAATAACTAAAACACTGCAGCAGGTGCTTTATATGACAAAAATACAATGTTTTTCTACAATTATTGTTGGTATGTGCTTTCTTTGAGAGATGATTTAAATACTTGTGGCCTAAAATTGAAACTTGACAGGTCTGTGTTTTGTATTCCTTGGACGCTTTTCCCTCCAGATCTCTGTGCCTGTCAGATGACTGAAAAATATCTACCCTAAACTTGCATCCAATTTAGCAGAAATATAGGCAGTTCATATGTATTCTCGCCAGAACAGTATGTGTCTATATGCAAAAAAGTTTCACTTAAGAAGTGAATTGAGATGCAGCAATTTATTGAGCATCAGTCTTTTTGAAGAGCTCAGCGGCATCTGTTTAATTCACTTTGTTTGTTCTTTCAGACATATTTGGCATAAATCCATTTATGGCTCGCCAGAATAATAGAAAATTCTCACCACTCAGAGAAAAGAAGCCATTTTAGATTCTGCCCTCGTTCCTGTCTGAGGTTTCCAAAACATGACGGGAGTTTCTCCCAAGCCTCTCTTGTAGTGAGAGAGGTGATATCTTTGCATACCCAAAGGAATCATGTTTCCGAACTGTCTTGACTATATGTCCTTTTCAAGTTCCGTTGACCCCACACTGCAAAACAGATTTTTTTCCCACTGCCAAACAGACACATACATGCACAAATATGCTTTAATTAACTTATATGTCAAGCAGTAACAAGCATTTGCCTGTTTGTATTGATGGAGTATTGTAATTGAGTATTGTGGTCTATTTTAGAGTATTGTCCAGTAATGGTTGAGTGTTATGGAGTATGCATTGTGAAAATTAAGGGTCCAAGAACCAAGCCTTGTGGTATCCCATAGTGTACTGTTGATCAGTACAATGTCTCTTAATTGACTGCTACAAATTGACAGCAGTATGATTAGAACCATGCTAATGTTGTCCTATTATAGCAACATATTTTTCAAGCCTATCCAGGATAATGCTTTGATAAATAGCTTAAATACTTTTATTTGTCATACAAACGTTGTACAATGTAAATATAAAAACTATACAATATAATACGTGTAAATATAATATACAATATACAGTTGAAGTCAGAATTATCAGCCCCACTTTGAATTTTTTTATTTTTTTAAATATTTCCCAAATGATGTTTAACAGAGTAAGGACATTTTTCGCAGTATGTCTGATAATAGTTTTTCTTTCTGAAAAAGTCTTATTTGTTTTATTTCGGCTAGAATAAAAGCAGTTTTACATTTTTTTAAAAAACATTTTAGGGTCAAAATTATTAGAAAATTATTTATATTTTTTTACGATTTTTGTCTACAGAACAAACCATCGTTATACAATAACTTGCCTAATTACCCTAACCTGCCTAGTTAACCTAATTAACCTAGTTAAGCCTTTAAATGTCACTTTAAGCTGTATAGAAGTGTCTTGAAAAATATCTAGTCAAATATTATTTACTGTCATCATGGCAAATATAAAATAAATCAGTTATTAGAAATGAGTTATTAAAACTATTATGTTTAGAAATGTGTTGAAAAAAATCTTCTCTCCGTTAAACAGAAATTGGGGAAAACATAAACTGGGGGCTAATAATTCTGACTTTAACTGTATATACATTATACAATATAAAACGCATGTCGTACACTTTCAGAAATAAATGTACGAAAACTGTCACTGGGGTGATACCTTTTCAAAAGGTTCAAATTTGTACCTAAAAGGTCCTTATTAGTACCTAAAAAAAGTACAAAAGCATTTCTCTTAAATTTTTTAGGTACTAATATACACTTTTGAGGTACCAATATGGACCCTTTAAGTACAAATGTGTACCTTTTTGAAAAGGTACCACCCCAGTGACAGCTCTCGTACCTTTACTTCTGAGAGTGTACAATAAACATAAAATTGTCTTAGTTTGACATAGCATTTTACCCTCTCACATTTCCATCTTTACATCTTGCACTGAGCAAATTACGTTTGAATGCATGCATGTAATTAAGATGTTCTTCAGGGTTTGACCAGGGTGCCTTGTGGGCATTGAAAATACAATCAACAAAAAACCTTGATGGCTGTATTTGAATGTACTGCCTCCACATGCCTCAATACACTTTACCTTTTAAGCAGGCTCAATTATCTGCCTTTAAAAGGATTCTGGATGACTTTGTTGACAGATTAGGTCGACCGAAATGGATAAATGGTTTTTATGAAATGGTTGTTGATGTCGATGTCCACAAGTCACCCTCATGGAAGGTGACTCATCCTTCAGGTGTTTTTATGAATGAGCTGATGTTGAATTTGATGACTTCTGTTCTGGCACATTCTTTAGTTTTTCTAAATATTAAACATGTTGGTTACACTTTAGTGATTCTGCCGAATGTTAGGGTTTAATGTCTGCTACCTTTAACTGATAGACAGAGTAATTTTGTTGTAATTTATTGCAGAGTATTAGTATTGATGGGGTAGTATTGTAGAGTTGCCTTACAGATCATTAAACATCTGTGTACCATTCATTGCAGTATTAGTTTTGAAAAATATTAGAAATGTTTATGCAGTATTGGTGAAGTTACAGTAGTCAACGTTTCAGTAGTTTTAGGACAGCTTTAAAATGCTTTGAGGCACTTTAAATGTAGACTACTGTATACTAGTAGAACTGGGTGATTAAAACAAAAATAAAATTGCAAAGCTGTGATTGTCATGTATGTCTTGTCAGGTAAGCATGGTTTTGTGATCAGTATTAAAAGGGCACCTATGATGAAAATCATCATTTGTAAACTGTTTGGACAGGACTGTGTGTAGATATAGTGTGTCCACAGTCATAGTGGAGCATCCCTGGAGCGTCACAGGAATCAGTCCCATGCGCTCGACTCTTCCATGACTACCACAGCAGCTGCTCAGAATAGGGCCTGGTCCAGGATTATGAGAACCTTGGGATCATCTCGTCGCTGGTCTTGGATCGAATCAGTAGTGCTTCAGGTGGAAATAGAGAATAAAGAGAATGATTAGCGTAGCTGCTATTCATAGTGTATATAAACAAGAAGCAAAAGCCTGCATGGGCCACACTCATGTATCATACCGCTAAGTGATGCACTGACTGTATGCCTTGCTAAAAAGATAGGTTTTTAATCTAGTTTTGAATTACGAGAGTGTGTCTGAGCCTCGGCCTGGTCCAGGATTATGAAAACCTTGGGATCATCTCATCTCTGGTCTTGGATTGCATCAGTGGTGCTGCATAGTCTGAGGGCCTTGGGATGAGTACCCCCAGGTGGAAATAAAGAATAATTAGCGTAGCTGCTGTTCATAGTGTATATAAACGAGATGCAAAAAACCTGCGTGGGGCAGACTCATGCGTCATACCGCTAAGTGATGCACTGAGTGTATGCTTTGCTAAAAAGAATCTAGTTTTGAAATGCGACAGTGTGTCTTAGCCTCGGATATTATCAGGAAGGCTATTCCAGAGTTTAGGGGCCATAAATGAAAAGGCTCGACCTCATTTACTCGACTTTGCCATTCTAGATACTACCAGAAGCCCTGAGTTTTGAGATCTTAAAGAGCGGGTTGGATTGTAGTGAGACAGTAGTTTGGTTAGATAAACAGGAGCTAGATTATTTAAAGCTTTATAGGTAAGAAGTAATACTTTAAAATCAATACAAAATTTAACAGGCAGCCAGTGTAAGGAGGATAAAATTGGGGTGATATGATCATATTTTCTAGACCTGGTAAAAACTCTGGCAGCTGCATTTTGTACTAGCTGAAGTTTGTTAATAGAGGATGCTGGGCAACCAGCGAACAGAGCATTACAGTAATCCAGCCTAGAAGTCATAAAAGCATGGACTAGCTTTTCTGCATCTGATATGGATAGCATACTTTGTAACTTAGCAATATTTCTCAGATGAAAGAAGGCAGTTTTTGTGACATGGGATATATGATTTTCAAAAGTTAAACATACTGGCAAAGATACTTAATGTCAGTATGATATCTGTTGGTGACCATTGAAGTGAAATGAAATACTAATGGCTACTGGTTTCCAACATTCTTTAGACGTATGTTTAATTCAGCTGGGGAACAAATCTGAAGGAGTTTTGAAACAAGTGGAGGATAAAGTAAATTATGACAATAATTATCAAAGCAGTCTATTAATATTCTAGTGTACATATTATTTACAGTCAATAGAATTTCTACAGCAAGTGTTTAGATAGGAGATTTCAAAGACTTTGGTTGAATAATTGCACTAAAAATGCTGGGCTGCGTTTCAACCAAATTTGGCAAGTTTAACCATTTAATTACATTTACAAAATATTTAAGATATTTTTTGGGCTAGGCTTGTATGATTTACCCAAGTTTGATTAAACCAACCTGGCAATTTTAGGGTCTATAATAAAAAAAAATCTAAACAATATCATAGACTTATTGTGGAGTATAGAAGCAAATATTAATGAGAGTTCTCAGTAACCCAGTATTTTCTATCACTGTGAACAATGCTAGATGATATACAGCACAAGACTGGCACAATTATAATTTGCAATCAGTCGCTCTGTTCTTTCCTATTGCAAGGTTATTTGTGTAATTGTCCAGACGTTTTTCAGACGCTCCTCTTTCTTTCGGGTAGGCAATTGAGTTCCATTTTAGATGCTCTTATACGCAGACACTGCCAACATAAAACCTTGACCTAATGGACAGAAAGTAAGCCCTTCAGACTCCCTTCTGTCACAAGGTAAATTGCACTGCGCTATTCTATTATCCGGGCTTGAAACTTTTGCTAATTCATTGTCTACAAGGATCCACTATGCTAGCCATTGTCTGAGCAGATTCAGCCCATCCTTCTCAACCTGGAGTTTATGCAGGCAGCCTGACCATTATTGTTTCCTGCAAGGTGACCCTGGGGACGAACCTCATGCTTTATTCAGAGAGCTGCTGGACGGAGCTCTTTGGGTTGTTCTACAGTGTCGAAGCGGTTACAGTTTGAAAAAAAAAGCAAACTTAAATTGCCTATTTAATTTTGCCTGCTTTTGCTATAGATGAATGCTCTTATTATAGCGCCTAACAACACAGAGGATTTAATTAAGCGATTCATTGATATTTTATGGGCTTTGACCTTGAATTAAGCAGGTAAAGGAGACGACTGCATGCACTGATTAATCATTCTTATGATATTAATGAAAGCCTGTCTTTACTACAGTTTGTTTGTACAACACTTTCTGTCATCCGCCTTCCCTGTTACATCCATCGTCTCTCTCTGAAGACGCCATTTGGGAAATATTAAAGCAGAAAGACAGATCAATTGCCACAAAAGCGTCATAAAAGAAACCCCCGGCTGCCTCAAAGATCGCCAACAGTGGGACAATATTCTTTTATTATCTCTGCAAACATACTAATGAAATTCCCCAAGGTCAAATGTTATCCCTGATGTCTAGTTGACTTCTTCCAAACACAGGCAAGGGTGCTTGTCTCCCCCGCTGTGTGCGTCATAACCCACCGAAAAAATTCGGCTAAATGTGAGTTTCTTTGGGAAGCAGACGTTTGTCAGGGATTACCGTGAGAGAACAGCCAGAGGAAGCTTCCTCTGTATGCGAGTCACAAATGCTTGATTCATGGCACGCAGGGACCGAGCAGATGAGCTCCCCGCTGAAGAATGAAAAGAGCGGGGAGATTAATATGGCAATCCCTAGGAAAGACCAGTTTGAAAGGGGTGTTTCAAGAGCCCTGATATATCTAATTCAAGAAGCTAGTGTCGCACGATTAATCTTGTTGTCGCCAAGGAACAATGTCACACTTTAATTGGGGGAGCGGCAAGCTCTGAATGTGATCTTACTCAGGTTGAAAGGTGGAAATGTTCTGCTCGCTGCAAGTAACTTAATGTGTTTGTGTTGTACTCATGAATATGTGAGGTGCTTGGAAACATTTTAGAGAAGCAAGTGCCGTTTAACAGTGCTGTCTGATGCCTGCATACAGGAAAAGAGAGGAGTGAAACATTAAAAAAGGATGTACAGTGCATCCGGAAAGTATTCATAGCGCTTTATTTTTCCACATTTTTTATGTTACAGCCTTATTCCAAAATGAATTTATTTCCTCAATTCTACACACAATACCCCATCATGACAATGTGAAAAAAGATTTTTTGAAATTGTTGCAAGTTTATTAAAAATATAAAAGCTGAAAAATCCCATGTACATAAGTATTCACAGTCTTTGTTACTTTGTTGATGCACCTTTGGAAGCAATTATAGCCTCAAGTCTTTTTGAATATGATACCACAAGCTTGGCACACCTGTCTTCCTTTTTGCAGTACCGCTCAATATCAGGTTGGATTTGAAGTGATGATGTACAGCCATTTTCAGATCTCTCCAGAGATATTCAATAGGATTTAGGTCTGGGCTCTGGCTGGGCCACTCAAGGACATTCACCGAGATGTTGTGAAGCCACTCCATTGATATTTTGGTGTTGTGTTTTGGGTCATTGCCCTGCTGAAAGATGAACCATCGCCCCAGTCTGAGGTCAAGAGCACTCTAAAGTAGGTTTTCATGGATGTCTCTGTACATTGCTGCATTCATCTTTCCCTCTATCCTGACTAGTCTTCCAGTTCCTGCTGCTGAAAAACATCCCCACAGCATGATTCTAACACCACCATGATGCTTAACTGTAGAGATGGTATTAGCCTGGTGATGAGCGGTGCCTGGTTTATGCCAAAGAGTTCAATTTTAGTCTCATTAGACCAGAGAATTTAGTGTCTTATGGTCTGAGAGTCCTTCAGATGCCTTTTCCTGGCTTCCGTCTGGCCACTCTACCATACAGGCCTGATTGGTGGATTGCTGCACAGATGGTTGTCCTTCTGTAAGGTTCTCCTCTCTCCACAGAAGAACGCTAAAGCTCAGACAGAGTGACCATCGGGTTATTGATCCCCTACCTGTCTAAGGCCCTTCTTCCCCAATCAATCAGCTTAGATGGCCGGCCAGCTCTAGGAAGAGTCCTGGTGGTTCTAAACATTTTCTATTTATGGATGATGAAGGCCACTGTGCTCAGAGCAGCAGAAATTTTTCTGTAACCTTCCCCAGCCTCGTGCCTTGAGGCAATCCTGTGTCGGAGGTCCATAGACAATTCCTTTGTCTTCATGCTTGGTTTGTGCTTTGACATGCACTGTCAACCCTGGGACTTTATATAGACAGGTGTGCTTTTTAAAATCATGTCCAATCAGCTGAATTTACCACAGGTGAACTTCAAATAAGCTGCTGAAACATAAATGATCAATGTAAACGTAATGTACCTGAGCTCAATTTAGAGCTTCACGGCAAAGGCTTTGAATACTCGTACATGTGATTTTTCAGGTTTTTATTTTTTTTATAAATTTGCAACAATTTCAAAAAGACTATAAGGCTGTAAAATAAAAAAATGTGGAAAAAAGTGAAGCACTTTGAATACATTCCAGATGCACTGTATTAATAGAACATTCTATTAATTCTAATATACAGTGCTCAGCATATATAAGTACACCCCTCACAAATCTATCTTTTAAATTCATATGTTTAATAGGAAGCTATACAAAATTATATTTGTGCATATACATTAGATTAGTCAGTACTAAAGTCAAATCTGGAGCTTATCTAACAAAATAACTTATTATAACAGTCCAAAAACTAGTACACCCAAATTTATGTTTTAGAAAAATATTAAATACAAATTTTAAAAAAGAGGAAAAATCAAGAGAAGCAAAAAAATAATTGAAAAATCTAGGTGAAATTTTGTAGGTTGTCATTTTCTTGCAATATTTAGCTTGAATTTAATTGTATTATCTATCAATTTCTAAATATGTTTGGTGACAGAAACATTATTTTAATAAATATGTATGTTTAATAAATCTGTTTAAATGCACCAAAATACATTGCCTATATTCACTAAGAAATGGATAGAAATATTCATTTTCAAAGTTGGGTGTATTCAATTACTCTGAGCAGCACTGTACTTAGAAAAAATGCTATACCCTTAAACTTTAAAGGAATCGTTCACCAAAAAAAGAAAGAAATTCTGCATAATTTACTCACCCTTCATCACTTGATTAAAACCTATTTGAATTTCTTTCTGATGATGAAAAAAATTCTGGTGGCTTGCACCTGTTGACTTCATAGTATTTTTTTCCTATTATAAATGTTGATATAGGTGCTGTTGATAGAATTAATCAACTCCATGCGTGTTTAATAAAAAAAGGTCATGAGAGGGTTTTCAATGTCAAAAATATTTGTAATTTATTGGATACAAATGAATAATTCAATTCACAGAATTCTGTTATCCTCAACGTAATGCAAGAGTTACATTCAGGAGGTGCGCAACAATTTTTATTTCCTGACTCCAACTTTTATAGGCAGCTGATATTAACAGGTAGAGTTTAGTGAAATTCGTCCCTTGTCAATCATTCTCCAGTCCTCCATTGGCCGCACCCATACATACATCCTCCTTTTTCTACGAATTCTCTGCACAACATTTAAAGCATAAGACTTCTCAACTGCACATATTCTGTGTTCAGTTTCAACCCATCTCTGCTCACGGGAAGTTTAACTGCGAAGCTCAAGTTAATTTTAGACAATCAGACCTTTGCATTTCTATCAGCTTCATTTACTTCTGCAAAACTGCTTCAGTTTACTGCTCCAAAATATTTAAATGTTTCTCAAAATAAAATGTATTGGCTCTGTCCGAAATCACCTACTACTCAATAAGGTGCTGCATTTGAATTTGAATTTACTACTCAACTGATAGAATAGTGTGTTCTATATAGTATGAATGTGAGTAGTATGAATGGAGCTCAGACATACTACGATGACATTTTGTCATCGCATGACCTACCCACTTCACTCCTATTTATAATTTCTCGCGCGGTGCATCATGAGATAGCATAGCATCCATCAGATGCGCACTTCATCGGAATCTCACCAGAAGTAGTATTGAATACTTCTTGCATACTGTTTTTTGAATTCTATGAATTCTGACATATTACTTGGCTCACATACTGTTTTAAGCGTACTATATAGTATGGAAGTGCGTATGTGATTTCAGACAGTTGTTGTGTTCTAGGCGGAAAAAAGTTATTGTTTTTTTTTACCCAGACATTTAAAAAGAATAGATTTTAGAGCAGTAATCACAATATCATTAAAA
This sequence comes from Danio tinwini, assembly GCA_903798205.1. Classification (NCBI taxonomy): domain Eukaryota; kingdom Metazoa; phylum Chordata; class Actinopteri; order Cypriniformes; family Danionidae; genus Danio; species Danio tinwini. Next base: position 7,715,280 of record CAIGQZ010000427.1, on the reverse strand, counting down.
CTGTGATATTTTTATCCAAGGTTATTATACTGTTAAAATCGTATACTGGCCCATGCTTAGTCCTGAATAGCAGAAATGCAACTTCAGTAAAAAATTATTTTTTATCAGTTTTTCAACAAAAAATATGACCTATAAAGCAAAACATTAAAACTGCAACTCAGATTAAAATCAGGGGTGAATTATTCTGAATGAATCTGAATATTGAAGGAATCAAGTGAACCACAGATTCAACAGCCCATTCTTAAAAGAGCTGTTAACTTCATTCTGGAATAAATCAGCCATTTTAATAACTGACTGATAAAGTTTCAACGATTTTTAATAAGACAAATTTGCCATGCCATATGCAATTAATTTAATTAAATAATCACCACACTTTTCTAATTCAATTTAAATTGATTGACAAACCCTAGTAAAGATGTATTGTTTAGAAATTTATGTTTGAATTCCTATTTTCCACTGCATGTCAGCTGTTCAAAGCCATCATGAAAAATCATCTGTACATTTAACTGCAGTCACAACATGGATCTGATTAATAATTTTGCTTCCTCTCCTAAGACATGTGCAATCTGCTCTTGAAAATGTATGAAATTTGGAGTATGCGTGTCACCTGCGGCAAACTAATGGGATTTATAAAGGAGCTCCTGTCTGAAACTACACTTAATATAAAAAAATGTGTGACATGCCCTTATCTCAAAGCCTGCATTTGACCTTTAGTGTCGCACGCTTTAAAAAAAATTCAAAATGTCACAGGAAAATGGCTTACACTACAAGAATATACATCAATCATGCTTTTGCTATGCTTTATTGTACAGTATGGATTGCCATTGTCAAATCTTAAATGATGCTACTAGCTGCATTCAAGCTGGCACTAATAAAATTCAGTTTCATTCCAGATTGTTAGTGATGTCTCTATAAACTGCATCTCTTCTTGCAGATGTTCTAATGCACAACATAGAGTCACGGTATCATGGTTATCGCTGCTCAAAGAAGGCATTTTCACTCCTGCAAAACTCCTGTGTAAGATGTGCAGAGCTGCTTAATGATGTATTTGTTTATGTAAATCTCAATTATCCTATTCTGAACTGCAGCACTTTCAGTTTTGCACTTTCTACCCAGTGTGGTTTAAATATTTATCTGATGTAAGCTGTCACCGTAGGCAGCCTCAGAGACTGCTCATTTAGATACAACCTATAATGGCTCTCACAAATCCTGTTGACTTCCTTTGGGAACAAAAATGCATTAGTAAGTCTTTTTCTTAAACTTCTCTAAACGCTGTTTTGGAAATGAATAGTAATTCTTTGTCAAACTTTCTCATTTCTTTAAGTGGAAGTTTTCAAGAGTGAAACTGGACTGGCAGTGGAGGGTTGACTTGGCATGCTCAGAACAAAACAATTTACCCATATTTGAGATTAAACCGATGTGATGGGTTCCAGATGCTGCAGTAAAGATTGCAGACATTGTGAACATTGAAACTAAGTATCATTCGGCTTGAAATGTTCTGCAGTTTAAACTCGCTGGAGTTACTGTCATACTGTCAAACAAGTGACTTACTCCAAACATGTTTTTGTTATATAAATTTCAATTATATCTGTTATGATATAACACAATATTTTGACTTTTAGACAACCTCTTGTGAAATTGTTGAAAAATGTAATAATTTGTTGCCTGAGCACAATCGTTGAGAGACATTTTTAATCATGTGTAAGATATTAAATGTAACATGTAAATTTAATTAAAGAATAAGACTAGTTAATTGCTTGTATCTAACAGTTATTTTTAATACACTGTAGATTAAATTTATGGTTAAAGCTTCATGTTATCTTCTTGCCCATCTTAAGCACAACCACAAAAACAACTGCAGAATATTCTGTGAGCTACAATACAGTTCTACAGCCAAATTTCCAAAGCAATCAAGACAATAAATAGTTTAATAGTATATTAAAAACAATTTAATCCTAATTGCATAATATTTCAAAATAAATGAATAAATAAAAATGAATACATGCTAGGTTGTTTTAATACAGATTTGGGTCAAATTTTGACAAACCCAACATTCTTACATTAACATTTTTAAGACAGCTGTTGGGTTTATCCCAAGTTTGGATTAAAACAACTAAAGCGTTTTGCACACAGTCTTAGGGTAATAAGATGATAATCAGTATTATTCCAACAAATTATATCAAAATCATTTTGCTACATAATTTATATAAAAGTGGACATTTTTCTTAACGTCATACCAAAGCTACTCTTGCAGTATGAGTTCGCTCTTGCACAGAGTACTCAGAGGCTTATACTGTATAACTGCTTAAGTGTCTAAACAGGGTCAATATAAGTTATACTAAGATAAATTAATTAACAAATAATCTATCAAAGTTCAGTTCAGATGAAATGAAAGATTTACACTTTATTCACACTTTATTTTAGTTCTCAATTAGCAAACAATTGACTATGACTTTTAGCTCAAACTAGTTATTTATTTCTTATTAATTTTGGTTTGATTAAGGATGCAGATGGTGACACGGTGGCGCAGTGGCTAGCACAATCGCCTCACAGTAAGAAGGTCGCTGGTTCAAGCCCTGGCTGGGTCAGCTGGCATTTCTGTGTGGAGTTTGCATGTTCTTCCCGTGTTTGCATGGGTTTTCTTCAGGTGCTCCGGTTTCCCCCACAGTCCAAAGATGTAATATAGGTGAATTTAAAAAAAATTGGCTGTATTTTATGTGTGTGCATGTCAGTGTAAGGGTGTTTCCCAGTACTGGGTTGCAGCTGGAAGGGCATCCGCTGCATAAAACATATGCTGGATAAGTTGGTGGTTCACTCCGATGTGGCGACCCCTGATTTATAAAGGGACTAAGCCGGAAACAAAAGTGAACAAATTAATGAATGAATGAATAAGGACGCAGATCATGAGGCATATGTACATTACAAATAATAATAAACAGCCAATATCTCAATCAGAGATGACTAAACTAGGGCCCGTGGGCCAATGTTGGCTTATGGTAACCTTTGGTTTAGACCATCAACCCATCTGAGGGAGAGAGAGAATAATGGGGATTGTTAGAGGTTATCATTTCAAACTTCATGTAACCTTTTATTGGTTTGTTTTATTGTTAAGCTACTAAAGTTAAATGTTTCAGTTTAAGTGGTTTGAATAAAATCAGATTTAGTTTACAGAGGACAATGCAGAGACTTTGGTGAGAGAAAGGCAGATTCTGCTTGACTAGTGTATTCTACGTAATTAGGTTTGAATAAAAAATGTTGTATGGCATTAATACAATTCATGTTTTCTATTTAGTTTTGAATATTATGAAATGAATTAGGAAATTACCCATGGCAAAAGCATTCGATGATATTTGGTTTTTGGCCCTTCATTCCAAAAAGTTTGGGCCCCCCTGATCTTAATATAAAACATTAGTGAGAATTGGTCCCCTAAATAACATGTTACCTTTATCATTATTATTAAATGTGTTATCTTTGAAGCAAAGCAAGACTCCAGTGATCGTTTGATGGAATCTGTCCCCCGTCTCATGAGCTTTAATACATAGCACTGTGTTTACCAAAGAAGTAGCCTGTCTGCTCGGAGGTGTAATGAATTTCTTTTTCTTTAGACTGCGGCTTCGCTATAAAGCTCAAGGACATGATGTCCACTCCTATCCTCTAGAAGTTGACATAACTGACAATGAAAGAAGGCCGCGCTTTGCCTCCCGAATAATAACCGAGCTTCGAATAAAAACAATTCGGATTTTTCGACGTGGCACACCTAATGCGGCCTGACAGATCAAACAGCGGGGGTCATCGCGCAATCCCATGCCTTCAGTGCGCTTGTGTGGTGACTTAATTGAAGATGTTTGCTTTTAATGAAAGCATGAGAACGTGAGGACGCGCGGCCTGTTTGGCATGCAGAGGAGAGTGTGACGGAGTGTCAGAGATGTGCCTCCAGCTCTCAGACAACAGCTGCTCTGAATGAGAGGGCGTCCTGGGGCTGCTGAGACACAGACAGTGACTCTCTCTGCTGGTGGGGGCGCGAGAGGCATGAGGAGCATCAGAAGCTGGACGACAGCCAGAGCATGGGATTTACACTGGAATTCTTTCTTTCGCTTTTGCTCAACTAATATTAATGTTTGTTCTTTAAGGTGTGTTGAATGGATCTGGTGTTGGTAGCGGATTTGCTGGTTAATGCCAATGGGAAAATATTACGCATGCAAACAGCTGTGGTTTAGTTATAAGCTTAAAGTAAATAAAGGAAATCTGCTGTAGACATTAAACCTTTCTATTTTGGTGTTCCGTTTTTTTTTTATCCTCTGGACATAATGCTTGTTAATGCAAGCATAGCTTTGTGTTAATTAAAACAAAAGGAGCAGGTGCTGCTATTTGTAATTTGATTGTGCAGAGCTTCCATTGTCAAACACTGTTTATGTGCTGACTTATACTGTAAGCAGCACTTGCTACTCTTTTTGTTGTTTGCCTATATGGCAGAAGTGAAGGTCTTGCACAAGTAAGATGATGGAAATACAAATAAATGAATGGAAATTTGCATTGCAAAAGGTTGGACACAGTAAATGAAGTATTCATGAGATTATTGTTATAAATTTAAATGTAATGTTTTAGTAAAAGCATGTCAATTGTTTAAAAGTTGTATGTTTCCTTACCATATACACTCTCAGAAATAAATGTACGCAAGCTGTCACTGGAGTGGTACCTTTTCAAAAGGTACACATTTGACTTGAAGGGTCCATATTGGTACCTCAGAAGTTTATATTAGTACCTACAAATTTTAAGAGGAACACTTTTGTACTTTTTAGGTACCAATACGTACCCTTGAGGTATTAATATGGACCTTTTAGGGACCACCCCAGTGACAACTCGCGTACCTTTATTTCTGAGAGTGAGAGTGTATGGTGTGAAACTGCTAAATATAGTTTATCTTTTTTTTTCAGAAGAAAAATGAATAATTTTGTGACAGTTAATACAATACATTAAGATTATATTAAATAATAGATTTATTGTTTTTATTGGTTATTTAATGTGTGTATAATGTCAATATTTAACATTATTTAGAGTTAATTTGTTGCCATTTTTCTCAAACTGTAGATTTCAGAGATTTTTTTTCTAAATAAAGTGTTCATTCATTTGCATGACCTGTTATATTTAAATAAACCCCCTTGTTCAAGCTAGCACTGATTGAATTAATTATGTTTCTTTGTTGCATGTGAGCCTATATTTTATCCATGAGCTTTTTTGCAGCTCATATCTAATACACTAGATGTACTGCTGCTTCATTATCTAAATAAAATTTGCAGGATGTAATTTTATGGTTGTTTAAGGAAGTTTTTAGAGATTGAACACAGATGAACCGGCATTTTGCATTTTTAATAGCACTGAGGTATAAACTGAAGCACTTCACTATTTCCCAATGGGAAAAACACAGAAGAAAATGTATCACCAGCACTAGCCAACAAATGTAAATGACAAATTCTACATTTTCTAGGTCCAAAAAAAATATTCCTCTTCAAAGAAATGATTCAGCACATCAGTGGCAATATAGATTTTGTGTCAGTATAGGCTGGCTTCATTCAAAATGTCCAATAGCTTTATGGTGATACTTTTACAACACAATTTAAAAACATCTAAATTGACTTAAAAATCTAAGTCGATTTAGATGTTTTTAATTGTATTGTTTCATTGTAAATTCTATACAAAGTCTTTACATAAATTACCTTTAACCTTTAATATATATTGCTGTTTTAATCATCTTTAAAACAGCAATATACATTAAAGATTAAAGGTAATTCATTGCAGCTCATGCATTGTGTATTTTTACAGCCTACATTAAGTTTTTATTATAATAATGTATTTAACAAAAAAAAACTTTCCATAAATGTATATTTGAATTTGATTTGTTTCTCTTGTGTTCTGTTACATTTTGAGACCATAAAAATTATAGACATTTTTTCAATTTTTTTGACAGTTTGTGTGTTCTGTCTCAAGTGGTCATAAATTTCCACCTCAGCTAGACCAGGTCAAGGCATGTGATCTTCTGCTGAATTGAAGTTTCCTCAGTGTTTGTTATTTTGACCGGCTGTTCTCCACACCTCAAATCTGAACTGGGTCACAACTGTCAGCCCTATTCATGACAGACTGTCAGGACTCCTATGTCTTCAGTGCATGAGCTCAAGAACTATTTGGATTTAAATCACATTGCTGACTTAAACAATGAAAAATGATTCACTTATTTATCAGACAATTTATTTGACAACCTATCATTAAGGTTAGATCCTAAATTGTAAAATGCTTTGTTTTAAAGTCCTGTTTCATGTGTACTGTACATGCTATGTTTTTATCACAGTCATTGCATAAACTGGGTAATAACTAGGTACTGTATGTATGTATATATGCATGCATATGGTTTGATGAACATAAAAGTGAAGTTAAACATCTCCCATGGCCTGCACAGTCACCAGACTGTGCAGGATTTCTGTCTGTCGTTACCGAGACGAAATGATGCTATATTGGCCATGAAAGGGAGAAGGGAGGCTCTTCACCAGGGATGGGCAAACTCTGTCCTGGAGTGCCGGTGTCCTGCACAGTTTTGCTCCAACACTAATCAAACACACCTGACCATGCTAATCAGTGTCTTCAAGATCACTAAAAATCCATAAGCAGGTGTGTTTGATGAGAGTTGGAGCTAAACTGTGCAGGACATCGGCCCTCCAGGACTGACTTTGCCCACCCCTGCCCTACACAATACAATTAAATATTGTGGTCTAAAACCATGTTTTGAGTACACACACACACACACACACACACACACACACACACACACACACACAATTCATAAGACAGCAAAGTGAAGAAAATGGTGCAGCTACTAAGCAAAATCTTCATAGGTTGATGTTATGATCTTCACTGCCATCGTGTGGTCGATTGACACATTACAGAACTACATGGATTTAACTCACCTGTGCAATGCTTTTCAACTACTGTATGCTGCTGTATGCTGAGTTGTTCATTTGAGATATCTTTTAGGACAAAAGGCTCTAAAGCTATTTGCAATATATTTATATTCCATTAGAAACTAAAGCAGAACCTTCATATCCTATTACATTAGGTGTCTGATATTAAATGACCTTCTACATTTTATAAAGTTAATGTAGCTGCGGGTTGACTGTGCTGATCCATTACCGCCTAATGCTGAAAACAAATACATAATACTGGCCTGTCAAGTGAAGGCTGGACTATTTTGTTATTGTTCCACTGAAAGCAGACGACGCAATATAAACTGCTCGGGACACTAATACAATGTTAGACGCGACAATAAATCTCCTTCTCCGTTGATAATATCTCGTCAGTTTGTTACAGCAGATTTTCTGTGGCCTCAGACATGTCGTTTCATTTCTGTTTTCCAGAAAGAGCTGCTGTTGTCACGGTGACATGTATTATAAATGAACGTGGCCGAGGCTCAGTTCAGGCTACATTGTGTAATGTGTAGACGCCACATTTGAATTCTATATTTTCATATCTGTTCTGGCGAGATAAACGTTCAGAAACTGGATTAGTCGAGGCGTTAATTCGCAGAACATCAGTTCATGCAGAGGCTGTTTTTGCGGCGTTAGGACCCTGGGGACTCGATCACAGACACAGAGCAATTTGCATGCGTTTGTTCTGCAAGGCAAACACTGGTGTATGAGTGAAATCTAAACCACCGGAAGATCGAGGGACAGAGTCGCACACAAGCTTTTTGGTGTAGGATCGTTGTCGTGATGGGAAGCTTTCAGTCTTTGCCGGATGACCATCAATATCGAACCTTGTCACTGAAGACAGGATGTAAGTTTAAACCTCTTGGTTACTGTAGGTGTCATAAGACCCAATTATACTTATTATGTGCAACGTTTGACAAGCGCAACACCATTTAATCAGGAAGCGTCATCTCATGTGTCATGGTTTAGTGACATGTAGTGTAAATATCTTGTCAGAACTTGCACATTTATGTGGTAGAGTTAGCTACTGCCTATTGTATGTGTGAACATTTAGACTATTTATTGGAAGCCAGCAAGTTCATAATGTTTCTCTTTGATATTTGGTATTCATTATTGGGAAAATGATAACGAAACTGTATGTTTGTAAAATGTGCTAAACCTTCTTTCACCTCTTCAGAACAGAATTGTGACCACAAAACCATGTTGCACGGATATATTTTTAGCAATAACGTTAGCCAAAAACACATTATGGTTCTAAATTATTTTTCTTTTATGGCCAAAATTAATCAAATATTAAATAGTTAATGTTCTATGAAGATTTTGCAAATGCCCTACAGTAAGTATATCTAAACTTAATATTTTGTTTGTAATGTACATTGCTAAGCACTTAATTTAGATGACTTTAAAGGGGGTTTTATCTGTATTATAATTTCTTTGAATCATTTTGTTTTTATCAAATAATTGTATCTCTGCCATGCATCCTATCCTAACAAATACATCAATGGAAAGCTTATTTATTCATCTTACGGTAACGCATATATTTAAATTCCCCCAAATTATGCTTATGATCGGTTTTGTGGTCACAATTAGTTAGACTATAGGTATTGATTCCACCCATCATCTTTTACACACTCATGTTGTTCCAAACCCATATGACAGAAGGTATTATCAGTCTCTAATGTCACCTTCTGGGTTCCACAGAAGAAAGCATGTCGTTTGGGATTGGAGCAGCATGATGGTGAGTTAATGATGACAGAATGTTGTATTTTTGGGTGACTAATGCCTTCAAGGATGCTGCATCTCTCACAATCATTCATAATTTAGTTAGAATAATCAGTCACACAATAGCTGTGTGTGTGTGTGTGTGTGTGTGTGTGTGTGTGTGTGTGTGTGTGTGAAGCATCTTGGAGAAGTTTCAGCTGTTGTTTCACTTCACACATTGTGCATACATGGTGCCAGCTGGTGAGTCATATCACCTCCATTCTTCTTGTTCTCTTTCAGTTTCAATAGAGCAGATCGGAATCCTTCACAATCGCTTTAAGCAGCTCAGCCAAAACGAGGAAACACTACGGTAATCTTCAGGAGGTTGTTTTTTGTTTGGGAGATAATTCTGCACAACTGTGTTCAAGAAACCGATCTAATCAGTTATTCTGGCGTCTTAAAGTCTACAAATATTTCTTATGCTTGGTTAATGGGTCTGCTTGGATGGTTTGTTTAACTCTTCAACATTTTATGTAAACATATGAAAGAATAAAAAAAATGTGTATTTATATTTGTATATTACATATATATTTTTTTGTTATTTCCCAAATAATGTTTAACAGAGCAAGAAAATTTTCACAGTATGTCTGATAATATTTTTTCTTCCGGAAAAAGTCTTATTTGTTATATTTTGGCTAGGACAAAAGCAGTTTAAAAATTTTTGAGAACCATAATAAGGTCAAAATTATTAGCCCCTTTAAGCTAATCATGTGAAGTCTACAGAACAAACCATCATTATACAATAACTTGCCTAATTACCCTAACCTGCCTAGTTAACCTAATTAACCTAGTTAAGCCTTTAAATGTCACTTAAAGCTAGTAAAATATTATTTACTGTCATCATGGCAAAGATAAAATAAATCAGTTATTAGAAATTAGTTATTAAAACTATTATGTTTAGAAATATGTGTGTGTGTGTGTGTGTGTGTGTGTGTGTGTGTGTGTGTGTGTGT
>CAIGQZ010000427.1:7642103-7704154 GCA_903798205.1 Danio tinwini | reverse complement strand
TAGTAGTAGTAGTAGTAATAGTAGTAGTAGAAGTAGTAGTAGTAGTAGTAGTAGTAGTAGTAATAGTAGTTGTAGTAGTAGTAATAGTAGTTGTAGTAGTAGTAGTAGTAGTAGTAGTAATAGTAGTAGTAGTAGTAATAGTAGTTGTTGTAGTAGTAGTAGTAGTAATAGTAGTAGTAGTAGTAGTAATAGTAGTTGTAGTAGTAGTAGTAGTAGTAGCAATAGTAGTAGTAGTAGTAGTAGTAGTAGTAGTAGTAGTAGCAGTAGTAGCAGTAGTAAAATAAATAAATAATAATAAGTCCAATCATTAAAATTCATCTAAAAACCACAAAACTAAATATTAACAGGGACGTTTAACTTTCCGGGCTCAACAAAGGAGCAGCAACACCTTGTTTACGTATATGTTGTTCACAGGAACTTCCAGAATGATGCAACAGGATCTGTGCAAGAAATCGGCTTTGAGGAATTCCTTACAGTCATGTCATATTTCAGAGCACCAGCCCATCAAATCACAGAGGAGCAGATAGAAGAGATCAGGAGAGCCAAACTGCGCTGTAAGTGCTTGCAGAATGCACAATTGACATTCAAAACATTATCTGGAAACAAGGATGATGAAGATAAAATGCCAAGGATGTGAGTTATGAATTTAAAACATCATTGGTGCTGTCCTGTCTTTTTCTTTAATAGTTCTGTTCAACATGCATGACACTGACAATGATGGGACCATAACACTGGAGGAATACAGACATGTGAGAGTTGTTTTTGTATGACTGCATCCTTCTGGGTAAATCCTAACTTGTGGATAGTTCACTGTTATCTCCTCAAATGATCAGCAGTATCATGATGTCTGTTGTTCAGGTAGTGGAGGAGCTGTTGTCCCGGAGTGGAGCTCTTGGCAGAGAGACAGCGAAGGGCATTGCAGATGCTGCAATGCTGGAGGTTGCCAGTATCACCGTAGGTCCCATGGTATGTTAACTAGAGACTGGATTACTAAATCAGACATGTTTTTTCCCATGAACTAGCACTTGATTTACTTTTTTTGATTTTGTAAAGGTTATCAGATTTACTTGTTCTAGTAAATGCAATTGGTAACACTTTTATGATATTATACAATTTATAATTTACTGTGTTTGATGCATGTACTTGAAACAGTACTAAAAGTACATTACAAATAATTATCAAATGGTCAAATTAGTAAATTACTCGGTGCCTAAATGCTCAGTTGCACTGCAACAAGTGTATGCACCCTCTGAACAAAACAGTTAGGGATGCACTGAAATTACATTTCTGAACTGAACATTCTAAATTCATTTGGCCAAAAAAAAAAAAAAAAATTTATTATTTTGTTAATTATATAACCTAATTTTGTAAGGCTTTAAAAAATACCCAATAACTTAAATTACACTTATTAAAAAAACACAAGCTAACAAAATTACCACATTTAAATGACAGTACAATTCTATTAAAATTGTAGTACAGTTTTATTGACATTGTTAAACTATGATTAATAAATGCTGTACACGTATTGTTCATACTTAGTTTGTGTTAGTGAACACATTTAGTAATGAAACCTTATTGTAAAGTGACCAATATGTTGATTGTTCAGTTCAGTTACTTTAAAATGAAACAGCATATTTTAGCATGCACATATTAAAAGATATAAAAGAATAAGTGGTCATGCTAAAGTGTATTCTACTTTAAATTATTGAAACTTCTTGCTGGCAGATGGGTAAAAGCTAGTGACTAAGTCAAAGTTTAAAAATTAAAAATGTCAATTAGTATTTTGGTGATGCATTATGCTTAAATAGCATGTTATATGTCATTAAACGATTTGGTCACACTTTATTTCGATGATCCATTTGTTGAATTTAAGTTACATTGCATCTACATGCCAAATAATTCTCATTAGATTATAAGTAGACTGTTAGGTTGGGGTTAGGGTTAGTGTAAGTTGACATGTGCTTGCAAAGTGTCTTATAGTCAGTTAAATGTCTGTTGAAGGAGAAGTATCAATAGATATTAATCAGACAGTCTACTAATACTCAATTGGACTATCAAAATAAAGTGTTACCAATGATTCTAGTTCTAAAAAATACTTGTTTTATTTCATTATTTAATATTTATTTTGTTTTGTTTTTGTCATTTCAGTGGAAATTGATTGTAAATCTAGTCATATTCTATTAAAATTGTAGTTAAATTTTATTGACATTGAAGGAGTCGAGAGTCATGCCATGACAGCACTGTAGAGATTGTGCAAGCAGCAGTAACAAGTATACTACATAGAAATGTCCTTTTGGCATGTTATTTGACAGAGCTTTGGTTTTCCAAAAAGCATGTGTGGTTCATGCATATATACGCATATGGGAACATGAGCAGAATATTCACAGAGCTGAATATTGAGCTAGTTGACAACAGTGATTTTTATTTTCAGCCATTTTTCTCTTTTAGACGAAAATACAGTTTTTGGACACAAAAAATTTAGCATCTGAAAATTTGATCCATCGGTATTCACTATTCACTAATCAACTCTGCAAACTGGACTGACATAGAAGCGCTATAGAAATGAACGTGAATTGAACTATTTATTAACGTATACAATAGGGCTGCACAATATATCGTTTCAACATCGATATCACAATGTGATCATTCGCAATAGTCACATTGCAGCATCTGCGATGTTGAGTCTGGGTTATAATTTGGCATTTGCATGTGTTTGGCCTGTGATTGTATGAGGATTTAAAAAGCATTCAGACCTAAGAAATTGTACCATTTCCAACTTTAATTAACTATAAATTTTATTGAATCATTTATAAAATGAAGCCTATACAATGTTATTTTACATAGTTTATTACACATACAGTACCAATTAACCTACATTTATAAACTCTTTCCAAATAGAGATAATAAGTCATCTGTTGAAATTGTACTCATATCACAATATAGATCACAGAAAAAACTAAATATCGCAATTTCAGATTTTTTTTCTGATATCGTGCAGCCTTAAAATACAGTGAAATGTGGGATTGCAAAATGATTACACCCTACAACAAATTCACAATGCACAAATATCTTAATTTCTCAATAGTGAACAGGACCCCACATTAGGCATGGGATGATAACTGTTTTTAAGGTATACCGTGGTTTGGAAAAGTCAAGGTTTTAAAACAGTCAAATTTTCTGTAATACCGTTCCTAAGGTATGTGTAAAGATTTATTTACTTTTTTTTTGTTTGTTTTGTTTTTTAGGACAACAGTATCTCCAGCAGAAAAGATATCCAAAGATGCCATTTTAAATTGTAAAAAAAAAATCTGTTTTAGAAATAAAAGCAGAAGTCAATGATTCATTTGAATTATTTAGCCTGACATGTTTACTGCTCCAAAATATTTTAAATGTTTCTTAAAATAAAATATATTGTGTTCAACGGTGGAAAACGTTGTTGTTTTTTACTCAGACATTTAAAAACAATATATTTTAGAGCAGTAATCACAATACCGTGATATTTTTATCCAAGGTTATCATACCATCAAAATCTTATTCCTGCCCATGCCTACCCCACATATAAGTATAAAAAAATAAATATGTGTGTGTGTGTGTGTGTGTGTTTAATAGAGTCAATTAATCAGCTATGTTTTTTGCAATTTAACTGTTTATATTTGCATTTCCCCATGTAGTATTTTACTATTTGTCCTTGTTTGTTTTATTCAAGGCACCTGATGAGTTCTATGAAGGAATAACATTTGAGCAGTTTCTGAAGGTTTGTAAATTAGTGATTTTTTGTTTTTTAATGCACAAGCCAGATTGCCAAATTTACTTTTTTCTATCAGCCAAATACAGTACTTTGTATTATATTTCTTCACATCAACTCACAAGATTTGTCTGCATTGACTTTGTTTTTCTGTGTCCTAATCAACAGATTCTTAAAGGAGTTGAAATTGAGACGAGGATGCACATTCGCTTCTTAAACATGGACACAACTGTTCTATGCAAGTAACAATCTGTCTAAATACTGCCAGATATTTATTTTTGTTAAAAAAGCACTTTAGTAGATGTGATTGTTTTTACCCAAGCTTGGTACTATTTGTAGGAATCTCAGTACGTGTGTGTACTAGTTAGTTGAAAAGCAATATCAAAAAAGTGTCTTAATATATTCAAACTCCTTGCTTTGCATGTTCATATTACATAATTATTATTATTAATACAATACAATTACAGCTATGCAGCATATATTTATTTAATATTTTTTCTTAAATTATCTTTTCTATATGCTAATATAATCTATTAAAACCAAATGAAATCATCTACTGTATATTTTCACATTACTATATGAATATCGAATAGATAAATCAAATTATTAACAATGTGATGTAGCTATATACGAGTAGTATTTTATATGCTGATGATCTGTCCGTAATACTTATAAATTAAAACTAGTTGAATGTTGAGTCTGTAATAAAGAACTGCAGTTCCTCCTGTCAGCCAGCAGATATTGCTAATGCCACGGCTTTGTTTGTGTCAGTGGACATAGATTTACTCAGGTACCTGTACAACCAATAAGCATGCTTCAGCATGTTTGTGTATGGGCAACTATAAGTGTATTAACAAGCATTATATGGCAAACAATAGAAAATATTCTAAATTAACTATTCACAGCATTATAATGATAATCTGCAACTGCTAGTGGACACCAAAGACCTTTAATCATTAATATCAGAAGACACGTATCAACTTTGATACAAAGAGCTCAATGTTTTGTCTCAGCATGGATTGTAGGCTTGATGCCAGGAAAATACTTTGCATAATGCATTTTTACTTGCAAAAATGAAACTACTGTAACATTTACTCTGTGAAAGGGTACAAATGTCTCAAAATGAAGAAGTGAACAATTGTTTCTTCTCTTAACCTAAAAAAAGGAAAAAAAGACGGTATATGCACCCACTGTGTATTGAATTCGCAACTTGCATTTACCACAATAAAACGGCATTTTTGCCACACTGAAAACTTTTTGTAATGCACTGGTGTTTTTTTTTCCATGAAACAATCAGCATTTCTCAGATCTCTTCTGTATTTGATGGTAAAAAGATGATGATCGCTTTCATATTTCGTGTGAAAGTGTCAACTGAGGTTGCCAAGCTAGACAGGAAAAAGGTTCTCACACAAGCACCTGTTTTGATTGTATGTAATTTGATTTGGGGGTCTTCCCCACCACACGCTACCTCTGAATGTATCTGCGATCCACTACCCTCTTTTTCTGTGCCACTCCCTTGGTTTTCTAAGCAGGGCACCACTACAAAAACCCCTTGTGTGTTTCTAAAGAAATCAAAAATGTCAGACATCAGGATGTTTGATGTCTATATCTGATGTCAGAATTTACTTGAGCTGTTTTCTTTAGCTGTTTTGCTTAACAGGATGCAGCTTTTGTTTTGCACAACAGAAGTTTCCAGGACTACTAAGCTACTAATAAAGTAAAGGTGCCATGAAGAACATTTTTTCAGTTCTTTTCTCATAGTGTGATGTAAATTAGGAACCACTTTGAAGAACCTTTTGTAGAAAGAATTTCAGGGATGTTAAAGGTTTTCGATAATGACACTTAAAAAACAGCCTTTATTTGATATATATGTTGTTCAAATCTCCTGCTATCAAGTTTTAAAGGTGGCGGAAATGGTGATCTGGCAGTATGATTTAATAGTTTGATGGATCCCAAGATAATGTAACATGCAAAGAACATGTATCTGTAATTTATCTAGAGGCGCTTTAATGTTATAGCAGAGAAAGCTAAAATGCCATCCAAAGGCTGCTATTTCCACAGATCTTGTTCTGTTTCTATATTTGGGCTTCCAAAGCACACAACACAAAGAGAGAAATGCTTACAATAAAATTTTATTTATTTTTCAGAGAAATATGAAAATATATAACTAGCATTTGAGAAAGGAGAGCTTTTAAAATCTCTCCCAGTTCAGTGCTGGATTCGGCTAAAAACTCCTCAAAGAAGCAGCTCTAACCATAATAGACGAAGCTGTGGACGTAAGCCACAACCTCTAAGTATTTTTATTTGTTAAAAATGATCTATGACATGCACAGTGTCTAGCGTTAATGGTATGTTCTAGCGAGGAATTAAACAAGGATTTAAACAACGGGAAGTGCTGTGTGACACCTTTAACAATTTAGCTACAAATTCTTATTTATCCGTCAAACCGGTGTAAACAGCCACAATCTTCACCAGCACATGCATTGTCTCTCTATGCTGCCGCTTTTCCTGCATTGTACATCTCAAATAACGAGTTCGCTAAAGATATGTGAACGCTTCATAATAATTGAACATGCCTATAAACCCAAATATATGTGAAAGACACTTGTCAGATTTTATTTTATAGAGCAGGCGTGAGGTTCAGCTGGGTCCTTTTCTGTCTGATTCAGGCACTGATACGGTTAACAGCTACTAAGACTGACAGCGTTTACACAGCAGAGGCAAAGCGCATGCTTGTAGATGCATGGCGCGTCCTGGTGACATGGAGCCGATCTGCAAATCACAGCCCATTATGTTAGCTGACCAATCAGAGCCTCTTGAGGGTGGGCTTTTGGGGGAACTAGAAAATATGATGTTTTTGTTTGTCAGTTATGTAATTGTTAGTTATGTCATTTTTATGTTAGCTGTAAAATATATGGAAAAATATATATATATATATATATATTTTTTTTACAAATGAAGTATGAGCACACATTGCTTCGCAACCCATAAACACAACCAAGCCTTAAAAATACACTCTGGACCACCCCTTTAAAGTCCAATAAAAGTAGCATTAATTATATCTATTACTAAAATTGAGTAATTAACCTTATTTATGCATTCTTCAACACAACTTTGCTTATAAGGTGAACGGCAGTTTTCAGCCCTTTTACCATCTGACCAGGGGAAGTTTACCTGAATGAAGAGTATGAAAGCAGAGACACAATATTTTCCAACACCTCATCATTATGACTTTAGCCCTCATGTGATATCAGAAAGATTTATGTTTATGTTCTGACGTTTAGACATTTTATTGGGTTAAACGTAGAAACAAAAGTTCACCTGCTGAATTTGAAGATATTTTAGATGAAGTCCAAGAGGTCTCTGACCCTCCATAGACAGCAAAGTTCCTGAAACATTCAAAGGCCAGAAAAGGAACAAAACCTTTGTCAAAGCATTTCATGTGATCTCAGTGGTTCAACTGTAATCATATGAAGCTCCAAGAACACTTGTGTGCAGCAAAAAACTGTAAAAATTGCTTTGTTCGGCAATGTGTTTTGTGTCAGATCATGCTGTGCATTTACTACGCAGAATAAGATGCTTGCGTGTTGTCATATTGCTCGTAGTTAATGTGCATTCAGAGGATCTGACGAGGAAGAGAAGGCATTGGCAAACAATGATATATTTACGTTTTTTTGTAGCACAAAAGTTTTATTGGAGCCTTGTGTGATTACATTTGAACCACTGAAGTGACATGTTTTGATGTTTTTGTTCCTTTTCTGGACTTTTCCATTTCTTGGAACAGTTGCTATTTATAGAGGAAGGGGGCGCTCTCAAATTGAATCTAAAAGATCCTAATTTGAGCTCTGAAGATGAATGAAGATTTTAGGGGATTAGAACGACATGAAAGCTAGTAATAATACTGACGTTTAAATACAATGAGCTCCGGTTTCTCCCACAGTCCAAAGATATGCAGTACAGGTAAATTGGGTCGGCTAAATTGTCCATAGTGTATGAGTGTAAATGAGTGTGTGTGGATGTTTCCCAGAGATGGGTTGCAGCTGGAAGGGCATCTGCTGCTTAAAAACGTGCTGGATAAGTTGGCGGTTCATTCCGCTGTGTTTAATAAAGGAACTAAGCTAAAAAAGATAGTGAATGAATGAATGAATAAATACAATGAAATACTTCAGGTTTCAAAAATGTGCACAACACATTGTACAACACAATGCTGACAAGACATGCATGTCTGCACATGTATGAATGCTCTGCAACATGATTTTGCTAAACTAACAAAATACAACAACATTAGCTAACACTTTATTTAAAAAATATAATTGTTTACATAATTGACGACAGGCTGTTGAATTGTTAGATGTTATTGCACACCTGATGTGGTGATGCAGGCACATTGTGAAACAGATTTCAGAGTCAATTATTCCGCTTCTACTATGATGACTACACCTGAAGACAACGTTCTGATCTTGTATCAAGACATTTGTCAGGTTGACTCCAGTCAACTTATGAAGGTGCTCTTATGACAGTTTGCAAAAGCTGTGAATTAAAGGTAAGGATGTAAATAATGTTCGGTAAGGATGTAAAAAATGTTCCTATTCATTTTATAGGATTAATTTTGTTACATGGTTACATGTTTGTTTTTTACTCTCAGGGGGATGTTTCGCATTGACATGCATTATATGAATCATCCAGGATGACTGTTTCAGCCTATCACATCTAAACATCTAATGTTCTACTGGAGAAAAACGTCACCTACATCTTGGATGGCGTAAGGATGAGTAAATGTTTAAAAAACATTTTAACTGTCCTTTTTATAGAAGACTGACTGACAACCATCTGATTCTCAATACTTTACATTACCCATAGTTTAGCATCATGTAATTAATATACAACAGCTTTAATAATATACAACAAACACAAAAGAAAGAAAAAATCTTCATTTCTTAACATTTTTTAAATCTGCATTACATAATCAACTTGTTGCAGCATTCTTTGACACTTTTGTCCCTGTTAAACCTCTGACAATGTAAAACTGTATTGGAAAGAATCTCCAATAGATCAGCATGATTAATTCTTCTATTTAGAAATGTCAAAAACAAAACATAGTTGAATATTATAATAGACGACATAATCAAACATGCTTAGCAAAATGGGTGGAAATGCTGATAGAGCTTTTTAATTTTCCCTGTTTTTCCTGAAGAACGTTGCCATGCAGAACTTGACCTATAATGAATCTTCCTACTTCTATTTCCACAGAAGCATGTGACTAGGGCAAAGTGCCTGAGATGGCGATTTTTTTTTTCCTACTTTGCCAAAACTCACTAATAGCATATAATAAATCAGATGTAACGTTTTTTATACCATATCTTAGTTGTTTTGCATGTTATTTGATATAGCTTGACACCATGATGCCGCTATTATAATTTTCTTTAATTATAAATTATATAAATTTAAATTATAACAATGTTTATGCTGTTTTTGATGTCATGCAAAGTGTTTGCAATGCACTAAATGGAAAAAATAAGTAGTTTTGAATGCCCATTAATGCAAACATTTCTAGGTTTTGTTTATTTTGAAGTAACGAATGCACAGTAATTTAGATCATGACATACATTATAAATAAATATAAAAATATAAACTTGCATTCATAATCACAATATTCTCATTCAGCATTATTACAGCAGTTATGCTGAGCGAATCTACAAATCCAAGTCTGTTCATTATAAAGGGAGATTCACTCAAATGGACACAAATGCACACTCATACCTTGTGACAAGGGAGACGGCTAGTCAGTTTTTTTTTGTTTGTTTTTTTTCCACTTTCTGATGTGGTGAAATGAATGCGTCATTATGGGCTGATATCAGTCTCTTATACTTCCTGCCTTCTAAAATAGTCTCAAATGAAGTCTGCGACTGAGATGGTATACATTTTAAATGATTTTTTAGGTCATGTTAGACCGCAAAAGCCAACGTGTGACATCACAGTTGCTCGTTAAAGATTTTTTTTTAGAATCCGAACAATTGTCTGTGACGACATGACAAACCTCATAGAATCCTGAGCAACTGCTTAGAGTGGATTTTGAGCGTTTGTTCTTGAAAGACAAAAAAGGCAACACATCCAGTCATCATGTGTACAGTTTGGATGACAACTGATGCTACACGAGAAAATCAAGACAAAGTATTTTAACTGTCATATAATGAAAGGAAACATGGCAATCAATGATGGTCAAAGTGTTCTCCAAACTAGTCCAAGTTTGAGTTTCTATAATCAGTTTATGTAACTTTTTGGTCCACATACATGAATGAGACATTTAGGACAGAAATAAATTATATAAATAAATATATCCTCATCAAACACATACTACTACACACATCTCATAAACTAAAGTACAAAAATAAATATAAATAATAAATTACATGATACATCTTATATCACAGAACACAATTGAGTTTGTCAAGAATATTTTTTTTTGTCCTCCTGCAGGTTTTTCCCTTAAGAGACTTCTGTTCTTGAAATGCTTGACTAAGGAGCTGCTGAAGCCGAGTTAGGACGATGCATCCATAGGCCTTCTGCTGGAAAATATTCTGCGCTGGGGGAATTCCCGTTGGCCTTTCAGCTGGCTCTGGAATGGGTATATTTGGCTGCAGGATTTGTAAGAGACAGTTCACCCTTACAGCCATGTGGCGAACGTGTGCAATCACACTGTTAATTCCCTCTGTCAAGGGGTTGGTTGGAGGATCGAGGTCCTGCTGCTGCTCCATCACTGTCTTCAGGTGTGGCAGAAATGCCTTCAGGTGGGAATAAATGCTCAAGATGCGCTCCGATTCAGTCTGACCGGAGATTGTAGATACTGGAACATTGTCCATTTGCATTTCACAGATCAGGTCTGTAGAATCTCCTTGACTGGCTTTCTGAATGAGAGAAAACAAAAAGTCTAAGATCTAAAGTCCAGAAATGATAGAACAGTTTGTGATTTTAGAGGTTTGCACATTTACACACTGTAAAACCCAAAAAGTTAAGGCAACTCAAGGAAAACCAATTGCTGCAAACCATTTGAGTAAAAAACTAATCTATACGAGTACTGTGAACTTTGAAAAGTTGATGTAATGAAGTATTTAATTAACTCATTACCTTCAACACTCATTACCTTCAGTAAATTTTGAGTTAACTACACTCATTTCATTTGATAAAGGTTTTAAAGTGTGTGTGTATGTGTAAGTATGTATGTGTATATATATATATATATATATATATATATGCAACAGTTCTGTCTGGTTCTCGACTCTGACTGGCTGATAGCCGTGTGATATTCTGCAATATCAGAACTCGTACAGCCTCCTCACCCTTCTGTATTACATAGTGACAGCAGATCAATAAACTCACTGCAGTTTGACTAATATTTCAGCTGTTGAGCAACAAAATATACCTTTGAGGCTTTTTTAGGCGAGAATGTATTTGTTTAGATTACATCTATGCAGTTTATTTATAAGGACAGTCCCTATTTTAAATATTTATAGTTTTGAAAATACATTGCATTGGCATCCATCAGCCTGTCATCAGACAGACAGACAGACATATATATATATATTATATATATATATATGATTTGGCAGAGAGGTATTAAGGACACAATATGTGTCCCAAATTGCATACGTATTCACTGTTCTATGCTATTTTGTAGTAGTAAGTGCACTTTTTTGTAGTAAGTGCACTTTAAATACCAGGATTGTACACTTATTCAACTGTTAACATTAAGTGTGGAATGTTGGACACCTCACACAATCAATGGTTTGCTCATGTAGCAGAAAGGGCGGCGCTATCAGGCACTGATGTTGCATTACTGTATTTATATTAGATTTTGCAAACAACATTCTCCTACGTTAGTCGTTATGTCACCTGCCGATAGTGAATGCGGTTATACTCATGGAAGGTAATATTTGGTAGCTTGGTCATTTATTTCACTAATTTAGTAAACGTCAAACATTGTATGGGAAACGATTTGAATTTTCGGTTAGTGTCAATGTTTTATTAATGTAGTGTTAATTTAGTATTATTGTTCCAGTACATGCTGAGTGGCTGATATTTGTTTGCAACTATCAGTCACAGTTCCAACATTTATGTTTAAATGTTATTTTCTAGATCTGAGGTAAACGATCTGCTGTCACTTTCACTATGGCAATAAATGCCATGTAAATGGGCATTTAAAGTCATAGTGGTAACAATTAGTGCTTAATAAAGCACTATAATCAGTACCTGAGGCCATCATTGTCATAGTAGTTTATGCCAAAACATCACATAAATGGACATCGTTTCTATAATACAAGCTTTGCATGACGCTGCTGGGAATAGTTAGAACAAAATCTCCATTTAACATGGACAAGATTTAAAAATATATTCATACTCAGAACTCGAAATCAAAACATGCTTAGAGTTTAACCTAACTACACAACTGTGTATGCATTTAAAAATGTCACTCAATTTTTTTATTTACACAGTATATGTTATATCTATAATAATGGAGGAATCCTGATTTTTCACAAATGATAAGACATATCTTTTTTATTATAAGTTGCTGTGTATCAGTCTTTTTAAAGACAATTCATAGTTTTTTTAAAATTACAAACCCACTTTGTCATTGATCCCTATTCATCGACATGACTATTTTCTGCATGACCCACATATGAACCATATTTACATTGAGCTATGCCTTTGTGCGACTCATTTCAGCACCTTGTCTAGTCAGTACAGTACATACACAGCCAAAGAGCTAAATTTACAGTTCCCACTTACTCCCACCCACTCTCAAAACAACCCAATTTTATCAATGGAAGGAGTCGCCTCATTGGACGTGGAAACCACCCATGCATCTGTTGACCATATTAGGATTATATTGTCAGAGCATTTCTCCTTTCATGTACCAATCACAACTGATTTAAGGCCACAGACATAAAAGCCATTTGCAAAGTTTTTAAAAAAGTAACTATAGAAAGAGCACTTACATATGTGTCCAAGAGCTTCACTGTCATCTTGTTTGTAAACTTGTTGAGCTTTAGACTTCGGTGAAGACGCTGGCTGCAGTTTTCATTCTTGCATGACATTGTTGGTTGCACTGACTGAACGACAATCAAGATAATGATAGCGAAGTACGCTTCTGTAATAGAAACATAAAAAAGATTCAGAAATGAACTAAGCTCAAGTTAAAATGTATTTGTTTCGCATTCACTGAAAACCTTTAATGCACATGTATAATCAACACAAGTAAATGAATGTGCATATGTGTATTGTAATTGAGTTATTGATCAAATGAATTAACATTAACAGTCTATCCATGTTTGACAATAGTTAAGCATGACTGTGAGCATATTGTTGAGTGTGCAGTGAGGCAGTAATACTTACTGAATTTGACTTGCAATCTCTGAGACAGGCAGAGCATGTTCCTGACATGACAGTTCATTCTCCGTTCACAGACAAAGTTTCAAACTGGTCATGATCACAACTCTGAAAAAGTTTTTAAAGACTGAAACCACACATTTGTCATTGGAAGGAAATGACGCGGCCAGCTTTCTGAGGCAACAAGAGTTCCCAGAATTTATTTTTTTCTTTTTGCGTCTTCATTATCACATGTACTATGTGTAATGTTCCCTCCTCCATTTGTTGCCGCCCAGGTTTGTGTGAATGCACGACTATGGGTGGGTTAAGCAATTGTGTCTTTTTGTCATAGCTAATTGCGGTCTGATATCAAATTAGATTAGAAGTGAAAAAATTCCAATTGATTTGATCATTTCTTCTTATAGCTAAAATAAAAAGATTTTTGGTGTTTTATTGAACACCGTCAGCATTAGCAAGATGACTTGATTGCTTTTTCCATTGTCATTTATATTCAATTATACATTTTGTTTATGATCATTCATTAACTTTGCTCTAACTTTCACAATGCCACACTTAAAGCATGTTAAATTAGAGTAAAACATCATCCACCACAGCACTCTTTCCACCCTTACTCTGAACTTTGTGCCAATTGGTTCAACAGGAAGTGGTCTTGCAATGTCATAAGGAAGGTAGTGTCTCAATTCTAGATTTTCAGTACCTTTTAATCTTTTGACGCAAAATAAAAACACAACATTGGGAATTTCAGTCACCTATCAGACAAGGAAGGAAGATGACAGATCTTGCTGTGCTTACATTTGCCGTGCTTTTGTCCAGCTTCTGCGTGATGTCATTGCATGTTGCATGCAGGATGACTGAAGTGGACAAAAACTGAGCTAAGCTTTATTTTGACCCTTTATGACTGCAAGGGAAACCCCAGAGCTGAAAGTCTTGCGCTTAGCACATATTTACTATAGTGTACCAAAGAAAGGCTGATCTCACAGCCACATTTGTAAAAATACATCAGTGTGCTTAGACAAGTAAATGTACTTTCTTGGGTAAGGCATTTGTCTTTTCATGCACAAGCATGACACTGATGTGGTAAGCTGTGCCACAGGGGAAATCGGTGTCTTCTCAGCAAAACACAGGTAATAGTAGTTCAGTACCTGGTACTTTCCACAATCCTTACCAAAAATGTGCACTATAAGAGTACAAAAAATGAGGATATAATAAGAGTGTGCCACTTGCCCTTTTATGCAGACTGCGGTCACTATTCTTGTATTTTTATTTATTTATTGCTGTTTTAACATCCAGGGTTGTGGATGTGACAGCCAAGCCTTTAAAAAAAACAGTACCCAAGACACCTCTATCTGATCTTTATCAACTTCAGCCAACTCTTTGGAAGTGAGTCTGCGTTAATTCAGCAGCATTTACGCAGACAGGACTGGGTTTTATATTTGGGTCAGGAAGATCAAAGATAATTTCTCTTAACCTCTAAACCACACAGGAAAAGCTTTACTTGAGAGTTTGAAGAAATCCCCCGGTCCCCTTCGTGTATTTCTCATAATTACCTATTCAGAGCTTAGTCTAAACTCACCTCAAAATTTTTTTGTGAACCATGCAACAAACAAAAGAGAGGTATAGCTCTCATAATTTTTGAGAATTAATGTGAATTAATAAAGTGAATCTTGGTAATTAAGTCAAGTTGGCTTTATTGTCATTTCAACAATATACAGTACAGTGCAGTACACGGTGAAATGAAACAATGTTCCTCCAGGACCAAGGTGCTACATCAAACAACATAAATTGACAACATAACACAGGACAACTATGCACTGTGCACTACTATAAAAAAATCTAGAGAATGAAATAAGATAAACTAAAATAAAAAATAGAGTAAGATGAATAAGAGCGCAAAGTGAGGACAGTTGACACAATATTGACATGAGTGTTTGAATGTGCACCTACTGTATAAAGTCAATTTTATTATGTTTATTTCTTATTTTCTGTTGTTGGATGAATTTTGCAGATGCTGTAATCCAGCTGTGTTTGCAGTCGGCAATGCTGCAATATTTCCTTAAAACGTATGAGAGGAGTCATCGATGTTTCATTTCCCTATACAGTATAACCCAATGCACAATATCACTCGGTCAGGGATCTGCTCTATGCCAGCTAACAAAAATTTATCTTAAGGATAGAAGGTTTTTATAAACAAATGCTACTGCTGGATGTTCAAGATGTCAACATTTCTCCCGCATGAGTAGTCTTTCTTTGATGGGGGAAGATCATAAATTAACAATTATATGTGAATGAAGAGCCAATGCCAGCAGGGTCACTTACAGTATACACTACCTGACAAAAGTCTTGTCGCCTATCCAAGTTTTAGAAACAACAAACAATAACTTGACTTCTAGTTGATCATTTGGTATTAGTGGTGGTTTATATGAAAGGCCTCTAGGTTACGCTTATTTTACCAGAATAAAATATGACTATGCCTTGATTTTGAATTATTTAATTAGGACGGTAAGATCTGACTTTGCTCAGACAAAAGTCATGTCATCTAACAGAAATAATGTACAGTATAGAATATAAAGTCATGCTGCAATGGAAAAAGATTGAATATTGTGTCTGCAATGACTCAAATAACTTATTAATAAAGTCATCTGGAATGGCAAAGAAAGCGTTCTTGCAGGACTCCCAGATTTTATCAAGATTGTTTGGATTCATCTTCAGGGCCTCCTCCTTCATCTTACCCCAGACATGCTCAATAATGTTCATGTCTGGTGACTGGACTGGCCAATCCTGGAGCACCTTGACCTTCTTTGCTTTCAGGAACTTTTATGTGGAGGCTGAAGTATGAGAAGGAGCGCTATCCTGCTGAAGAATTTGCCCACTTCTGTGGTTCGTAATGTAATGGGCAGCACAAATGTCTCTGTTGATGTTTCCATTCACTCTGCAGATCTCTCGCACGCCCCCATACTGAATGTAACCCTAAACCATGATTTTTCCTTCACCAAACTTGACTGATTTCTGTGAGAATCTTGGGTCCCTGCAGGTTCCAATAAGTCTTCTGCAGTATTTGTGATGATTGGGATGCAGTTCAACTGATGATTCTGCTTTCTGTCACTTCTCCAGATGATCAACTAGAAGTCAAGTTTTTATTTGTTGCTTTTACAACTGGGATCGATGACAAGACTTTTGTCAGGTAGTGTACATCATTCAATAAACAATAATCAGTTAATTTAATTGAAATGCAAAGTGGTGTAAAGCAACAAATTACAAATACTCGTTACTGTAATTAAACAGTTTTTCAAAGGAATATTAAAAAAGTTTTAAAATGTGCACATTTACTTACTGACAGTAGTTTTTTTTAGTTGTGTAATACAGTAAGTACTTTTGCTGTGCTATTTTGCAGTCACTTCAGTCACTCATATGTGGATTTTTTGTTGTCTACAGTGGAATAGTCAGCCTTGTTAATGTGCACCAAATTACATTTTTATTTTATTAATTCTTTCTGTAGAATGCAGTTGTCATCCCATCGCCATTCCCATATGTTGAATGCTTGATTCTGATTGGCTGATGAGTATTTTGTTGTTCAATTATTTTCATAGAAATGCATTATTAGTCTGCGATCCATTTCTAGCTCTGGCTGGCATTTTGGGAACTAAGGCAAGGCCTCAGATAAGATATGTAAGAAACTAGTCCTACACACAAGATTTCATGATAAGAGCTTGATTGATGTCTAAAATTTCCACATCTAAACTAAAACTAAACGTTTTTAGTTGTGGTAATTGTGGTATAAGCAGAATAATTGAGTCTGGTCTGTTCAAATAGCAGTGCATAATGCACCCCTGTGTTGTAATGTAAATGGCTATGCATTATTTTCTAATAATTCAACAGATCATCATACAACATGGCTGATCCGTTGTCTAGTGAAGTTAACTCACTGTAAATGATCTTTAAGTCATGACAACATTTTATCCTATTTGTAATTTATTGAACTACTTCATCATGGCTCAACTTATTTTTTTGCTTGAATAAGAATTAACTTGAATGTTTTATTAATTCTAAGTTTGTTTGAAGAACGCCTGAACCTCAGCCAAGCAGACTTCCTGTTAGCGGAGATGTAGAATATAATAGACTGAAATAGCACGTCGTTTTGAGTGTAGCGTCACATATTTCCACATAGCTATACTGATTTCTTAATACAATTTTTTTACGCAGCAAGAAAAATCACGCTAGTGCAGCTTTAAGGGTGTAGTGCTGGAAACGTTTAAAGTTTAAGACGCGTGCACGCGCACACACTCTTTTCTGCCGATTGCCCGTGGTAGGCATTGCGTAACTCACTCTATCCCACCGGATCTGTTCGCTTCCTCCTCCTCCTCCTCCTCCTTCTCCTCGTCCTCCTCCTTCTCAGGAAGTGCAGCCGCTGGTCTAAGAGAGGCTCCGGACTCCCGGTCTCCAGCGACTCGATCGCGCATCATCCATCGCGATGCCCTGCCTGCTTCTGCGGGCACCTGTGAGCGACGCACGCCAGTAACCGATGAAGGGTGAAGAGGATGCGCTGGAAGCAGCAGGGAGACGCAGCGGCATCATCCTCATCCTCAGCATCAGCAGCAGGGCGCTCGGTTAGCGCCCACCCCCACTCACTTCGTCTTTTCCTCCCCCCCTGCAGAAGCATGCTTGCGTGAGGGATGAGGCTGGAGACAGGGACATCAGGCCAGAGCTGCGGCCTTCTTCTTTTTACAAGAGCCGGGCTCGCCATCATCGCAGCAGCAGCAGCAGCATCCGCCAACGCTTTGCCATCATCACACCAGCATCTTTGGTAGGCAGCCTGTCTCTCCTCTTCCGCTCGCCGTTTTTGCATAAGAAATGCAGGCCTGCCATGGTCATCCACTCAACCCCACATCAGTAGCCATGGCAACCACATCCTGTTAATAAGCGCTTTTTCATCCCCCCCATGTCTTTCTGTCTCCGGAGCGCAGGCTTATTTTACGCTTCGTTTTTTTTTTTGGTTGTAGTAAAGATATTTATTTTGTTTTCATTTCAAAATCTTTTTAGGAAGCTGTACATGATGTACTGTACAGTGTCTTTTCTCTCTCTCTCTCTCTCTCTCTCTCTCTCTCTCTCTCTCTCTCTCTCTCTCTCTCTCTCTCTCTCACGTATTTCAAGATCGCAAAATCAGACGGTTTCTTAATAGTTGCAGGTTCTAATTCGTAATGGGAAAACATTTGCTTTTGCAATATTTGCATTTTGATCCAGTCACTGACATTTATCATAGGCATTATATTTTACTCAGGCAGTGTGTTGAACCCATCAAGACGAAGCTGATCATTCTATATATATATATATATATATATAATTTATATTTTTTATCTAAAATGAAATGAAGCCAAATATGAATAATAAAAGCAGAAATAGATGCCTGTTTTCGAATATTACATGGCCTTTTCCTTTTATTAGATTTTATACTCTGACAGTCTCTAAACGGGCTTGATTTGCACACGTGTGTTGCTCAGTGATGTGTAAGGCATATAACATTATAAAATATGACGTATGTAAAATGCATCTAAAACTATTTTGATAACAATATTTAGATATTTCTTTTGCATGCAGTGCTTGTGCTCTCAAAACCATATCAAATTAACTAATCCATGTGATTAAGAATAACAATATGATTCAATTTTCTGATGCATTTACATAATTTTCAAACTAAAATCTGATATTTATGTACATTTAATTATACATTATACATTGACAATTCATGTATATAGTAGCTTCTTTTGTCCCAAATGCTACATGTGGAATTTTACTCACTGTCTTTGGCTTATTCCCTTCTTTATCAGGGGTCGCCACAGCAGAATGAACCACTGATTACTCTGGCTAATGTTTATATACTGCAGATACCCTTCCTGTCACAACCTAGTACTGAGGATGCAACTATACTAATAGTACAACTGTCAGTGCTGGGAAACACCAACACACTCTCCCATTCACACATTATGGCCAATTTAGTTTATCCAATTCAGCTACATGTATACCGCATGTCTTTGGACTGTAGGGGAAACCGGAGCACCTGGAGAAAACGGGCACACTCAGATACAAGGGGAACATGCAAACTCCACACAGAAAGGCCTCCTGTTTCAGCTGGGACTTAAACCAACAACCTTTTTGCTGCGAGGCAACCATGCTAACCACTGAGTAACCCTTTTGCCCATGAGGACTGTTCTTTTATTATAACTTTATTAGTGAGTCACTCTTATTTTTGCTGTTTTCATACATACAGTTGAAGTCAGAATTATTAGCCCCCCAGTTTATTTTTTTCCCTAATTTCTGTTCAACGGAGAGAAGATTTTTTTCAACACATTTCTAAACATAATAGTTTTAATAACTCATCTCTAATAACTGGTTTATTTTATCTTTGACATGATGACAGTAAATAATATTTGACTAGATATTTTTCAAGACACTTCTATACAGCTTAAATTGACATTTAAAGGCTTATCTAGGTTAACTAGGCAGGTTAGAGTAATTAGCCAAGTTATTGTATATTGATGTTTTGTTCTGTAGACAATCGGAAAAAATAGCTTTAAGGGGCTAATAATTTTTTACCTTAAAATGTATTAAAAAATTTTAAAGCAGCTTTAATTCTAGCCAAAATAAAACAAATAAGATTTTCTCCAGAAGAAAAAATATTATCAGACATACTGCGAAAATTTCCTTGCTCTGTTAAACATCATTTAGGAAATATTTAAAAAAGAAAAAATAAATCAAAGGGGGGCTAATAATTTTGACTTCAACTGTATCAGAACATATGAATGTAGCATTAAAAATGATGAGGAATGCCTAATTTTGTATTGGTTAAATAGTAATTTGTAGGCATAATTATTAATATTAAATAATTATTATTTATTGGCATTGATTGCACCATCAATAAGACCCTTTGACATCCACAAAACCTTAAAGTGCACAAAGTTTTTTTAATTATTATAACATTTTTTTACAATGTTTTAAGTAAAATGTAAAAAAAAAAAACTGCTCTGAACGGCATACATTTGGAATCTTTGTTTTATAAGTATTTATTTGTTTTTTTCATTTAGAAAATTATTAAATAACCATATTACAGAAATTACATGAAAACCACTTTGGTCATAAAGTTGAAGATGACTGCAAATTTAAAAAGCATTAACGCACATTATACACATTTACATATACCTTAAAGAGATAGCTAATTTAAACATGAAAATTTGCTCACTGGACATCACGGTGGCGCAGTGGGTAGCACAATCGCCTCACAGCAAGAAGGTCGCTGGTTTGAGCCGCGAGTGAGTCAATTGGCATTTCTGTGGAGAGTTGTTTCCCCCGTGTTCGCCAGGGTTTTCTCCGGGAGAATTGAGTTGGCTGAATTGGACGTGTATGTCTGTGAATGAGTGTGTATGGATGTTTCCCAGTGACGGGTTGCAGCTGGAAGGGCATCTGCTGCGTAAAACATATGCTGGATAAGTTGGTGGTTTATTCTGCTGCAGCGACTCCAGATTAATAAAGGGACTAAGCCGAAAAGAAAATGAATAAATGAAAGTTACTCAATTTTTACTCTCCCTCCTATGGTTTCAAACCTTTAAATGTTTCTTTATTCTGTTGAACACTAAAGAGGATATTTTGAAGTAAGCTGGAAACTAGAAACCATTGACTTCCATAGTATTTGTTATTCATACTATGGTTTATCAGCATTTCCTTAAAAAAATCTTCTTTAGTGTTCAACAGAAGAAAGAAACTCGTAAAAGTTTGGAGTAAACACTGAGTAAACCTTAATTTTTAGGTGAACTGCCCCTTTAACTATTTAATTGCCTGCTCTGCTTAATGGTTGACCATATTTTAACAGTTCTAATTAATGACTGTTAAAGTCATTTAAAGAATGACTGATTTAAATAATGGCCTACACACAAAGCATTGTTGGTTTACAAAAAATCAAGCAAACATAATCCTGTTGCACTACTACACTTGATTTTGTTTCATTGTAAAAATAAACAAAAAAAGAAAGCATGTTAAATGAGAATCTGAAATATTTTATGGCGTACGTCAAAAAATACAGATGAATTAGTATTTAATTTTTTTTTAAAATTTTGATTATGTTTTAAATAAATTGGTCTTACACTTCATATTTTCATTAGTATATTTATTAATTCCGGTACTTTTACCATAAACCGACAAATCAACTATTTGGTAGAGGCTGATATTTTAGAAATTATGGGATGTGTTAAAAATGTTTGTTAACTAGCGACATTAGGAGTTAAGAAATGCAATTTTTTTTCATGCTCTATGGTCTTGTACAATAATTCAGGATTTCTGGAAAAGAGTTCATGAGCACATTTGCTTGGTTTTAGATTTTCAGATTTCACTATGTCCTAGACTGTTTATACTAGGTGGCTGGACCGACAACGAAATAAAAGATAAAAATATAAAATCCTGGGTCCAAACCAGTTTACTGATTGGCAGACAAATAATTCTTAGGAGCTGGAAATCAGAAGATGCCCCTTCATTTCAAGAATGGGCAGTAGAACTTTCTAGAGTGGCCGCATTCGAAAAAATGTCATATAAGCAAAGAGACAAGCTGAATCTATACTATAAAAAATGGTCTAAGTACTTAACCTGTTTGCAGTTAATAAATGTGTGAGAAATGTATTGATTGTAACAGTGTAAATGTGATATGTTTTTGACTGAACTTACCTATTATTATTATTATTATATATATTTTTTTATTGTACTTTATTTAATTTTTTTTCTTCATTTTATAAAGATGGAGGCTTTAACTGTATTCAAGCATAGCCAAGCGGGGACCTTAAAGTCGTAGTTAGGGATTAGGTTGGGGTGGGATTGTTATTAGGGTAAATTGTTGATTCTTTATAGAGTTGCATTCTGTATTCCATTTTGAAATCTGTCTGAGAATCAATAAAAATTGTTAATCACTAAGAAATGCAATCCATTTTTTTTTTCTTGGTGGGGTAGTTAAAGGAATAAAGAGATAGATTATTTAAAAATGAAAAGTGGTTCCAAACCTTTAAATGTTTCTTTATTCGGTTGAACACTAAAGAGGATATTTTGAAGAAATCTGGAAACCAGAAACCATTTACTTCGATAGTATTTGTAATTCCTACTATGGAAGTCAACAAGTTTTTAGCATTTTCTTCAAAAATCTTCTTTAGTGTTCAACAGAAGAAAGAAACTCATAAAGGTTTGGAGTAAATAGTAAACTTTTAGTTTTGGGTGAACTAATCCTCTTAAGATGATATCAACTATATTGTAGTTTAAATGATTAGAAGAGTAAACAATGTTGCTTGGCTTCCCTGACCTTTGACCCCAAATGCACTGTGTGCCTGCAGGTCTGTGAGCAGATCCAGGAGCATGAGCAGGAAGCTGTGTGGCCCGAGCAGATGTCAGGGTATAAGCGCATGCGGCGGCAGCACCAGAAGCAGCTGATCGCCCTGGAGAACAGGCTAAAGGCCGAGATGGATGAGCACAAGCTCCGGCTGCAGAAGGAAGTTGAGACCCAGGCCAATAACACCTACATCGAACTGGAACGACTAGCCAAAAAGCAAGCTACACAACTGGACAAGGAGGTTTGTAACTCTTTTGCTGTACGTGACTCACTGTTGAGAGAGTAAAGCAGAGTTTACAAGAGGTCACAGTTTTAGTAAGTTCACATGAAACATTAATGGCAAAATCTGACTTGAACCTCTCAAGCCAGAAGTTTTAGACGTTTAATTAAACTTATTTGAAAGTATTTTTAGTATTATCAAATCTCCAATAGCGTTTAGTTCTTTAGCAGATGGTAAATACTCAAGTATTCAAAGATAATGTATGTATAAAGATATTCTGTTTTAATTATTATGGGAAATAGAAGGATTTTCACTTTTTTTTGTGGGTCATTCAGCACATATGAAATATATGGGACAATAACCGGTTTTAAGGTTTACCGCGGTTTGGAAAAGTCAAGGTTTTAAAACCTCCAATGTTTTCTGTTATATCGTTCTTACGGTACATGTAAGTTTTTCACAACTATTTAATTTAGTTTTTAGTGCAACAGTATATTCAGCAGAAAATGAACCTCTACATCAAAAGCTACTGGTCCAAAATATTTTAAATATGTCCTGAAATAAAATGTATTGTGTTCAATAGGGGAAAAGTTTTTTAGCCAGACATTTAAAAAGAACGTATTTTGGAGCAGTAATCACAATATTGTGATACCGTATAATTTTTATCCAAGGTTATCATACCGTCAGAATCTTATACCGGTCCATGCCTAATATGAAATCAATTAGTTCAATAAGTTTATTCAGTATAGCAAACCATTAACGATGATAAAGCGGTTACTGATGCACATCTAAACCACAATGGACTTTTTCCGTAATGCTCATCCTCCCTTGGGCTTTTGTGATTAATTTGTATGTGGTTAATGTTGCAAACCAAGAAGTTATTTGATCCTGTCTCTCAAAAGATAAAGGCCACAGCAGCTGAGGAAAAAAGAATCCAGCAACAGATCTTGGTCCAGCAGAAGAAGGAACTGACCACCTTCTTGGACACCCAGAAAAAGCAGTACAGACTATGCAGAGAAAGAATGAAAGAGGTGTGATCAGAACGGTCTAATTCTGTAGCCTTTTTATCCACTTGAAAAAGGCAGTTGCAATGATATATTACTAAATTCTGCAGATATATTTTTGCTGTAAAGCTCTGTGCTTTTTTTTGTCTGTATGTAATAGGAAATGAACGAAGACTTCGATACACCAAAAGAGGAGAAACAAGATCGCTTGTCACGGCATAAGGAAACAATGCAGCGCTCCCAGGCTGAGGAGGAGGCCCAGCTGTTGAACCAGCAAAGACTGGTTTACGAAAGGAGCTGCCGTGCTCTAAAAAGAAGAAGCCTTATCAAGAAGCACGAGTTTGAACAAGAGCAAATACGCGAGGCAAGAAATAATATTAGTCCAATATTAATAAATTCTTTTGATTTAGTAATTAAATCATAGTGCTTTTCAAGTTAAGCGTCAACAAGTTTTTTTTTGTTAGTTTTTGAAAGTAGTTTCATGTTCACCAAGGCTGGATTCTTCAACTGTTTTTAATTAGAGTGAAACAGTCAGGTTACGAATGCAAATACTTGATTTTTCTATAGACTAACTATTAAAAGATGGCTCGGAAGTTGTTATTACATTTTATATGCCTTTGATGAACTAATTTGTTCTCTATAATACACCTTTTTAATCTGTTTAATAGCTAAATCTGCTTAAAAAAAAGCACTGCCCATGGTTCCATATAGAAAAATCACAGTACATCCTAAGAGAGACCTTTAGCTCCACCCACTCCCATGAAGCATTGTGAATGAGATAATCAAGCTTGTCTCAATACATTTTCAAAATACTTATTTGTATATATGCAAATCTAGTGATACATTTGAAATATACTCTTTCCACTGATGCAACCAACATCTTACCAGATAATAATTAATTAATAATTCCTTACATTTATATAGTGCTTTTCTGGACACTCAAAGTGCTTTACACGTTTTTATTGGGGTGATGCTTCTCATCCACCACCAGTGTGCAGCATCCACCTGGATGACGCAACAGCAGCTATATTGCGCCAGACTGCACAGCACACCAGCTGATTGGTGGAGAGGACTAGACAGAATGATGAAGCCAATTATGATATAGGGATAGTTAGGAGGCCATGATGAACAGAGGCCAGTGGGCAAGTTTGGCCAGGATGCCAGGCTTAAACACAAATACTCTTTTTTCGAAGGACATCCTGGGATTTTTAACGACCACAGAGAGTCAGGTTTAATGTCTCGTCCGAAAGACGGTGCTCACTGAGCAGTATGATGTCCCCTTCACTATACTGGGGCAGGTTGAGGTTGAGCACCCACTGCTATTCTCACTTACACCACTTCCAGCAGCAACCTACCTTTCCCATACAGTCTCCCTTCCAGGTACTTAGCTTCAGTGGGTGACCATGTAAGAGTAGCAGAGCGCTAGCTGCCGGCTGATTAGTTTTATATTAGATTAGTTTTGTATTTCTCTGATATTTTTATTTAACTGCAATTCGCTATGCTATTGTATTTAGTTTTGTGTTAGATATTCATATACTTATTTGCTTCAAATTAAATTTGTGGTGTTGTGATTCACCCTGTGGCTCATTAATTTGCTTCATAGCTTACAATGCATACAATTAACATTAAAAATTCTTCAGGAAAACAAATGGGAAAAATCTACAGTGCTGATGAATAAGTGAGTTGGTATCAATGCACTCTTATTTAATACATTGTAAAGTGCAGTTTATGTCTATGATAGCAAATCTGAATGTTCACCATCCTTCAGTCTTCGGTGTCACATGCTGATTGGGTTCTTAAGCGACATTTATTATTACTATGTTGAAAACATGATCAAATTTTCTGTGGAAATTACAATAGATTTTTTCAGGATTTCATGTTAAATAGAAAGCTCATAAGAACAGTATTGATATGAAATAGATTTTTGTTTTAAAATATTTTGTAAGCCACATTTCCAAAATCACAAAAATACAGTTTTTACATTTACAATTATATTTTCTAGAAAACTAATCCTATTTTATATCATACAGCTATTGAAATATTATTCAAACATGACTTGCTTTTTGCATTGAAGGAGCTTAACAAGAAGAAGATGCAAAAAGAAATGGAGCATGCATTGATGATCAGACAGGATGAGTCTACGCAAGAGCTGGAACAGCGGCAACTACAAACCTTACAAAGGCTACGATTCGAGCTGATGCGGCACCAGCATCAAACTGAGCTGGAGAACCAGGAGGAGTACAACAGTCGACGGCAGAGGGAGCTACACAGGAAGCATGCACTGGAACGCCGACAGCAGCCCCGGAACCTGAAGGTAAATATATATCTATATATATATATATCTATATATATATATATATATTTTTTTTTTTTTCATTGGAAAACAATGTGAAATAACAGCAAAAGACAATAGCTCAGACAATACAGATGCATTACAAAAATGCCTATTGTGTTCCAGACACTGGAGATGCAGATCAAAAAGCAATTCCAAGATACCTGTAAGGTGCAAAACAAGCAGTACAAAGCTCTGAGGAACCATCAGCTGGAGGTCTCCCCGAAGGGTGACCACAAAGCCATCCTGAAGTCTCTGAAGGAGGAACAGACCCGCAAGCTTGCACAGCTGGCAGAACAATACGAGCAAAGCATCAATGAGATGATGGCCTCACAATCGGTAAAGTAGACAAACACCAGAGGAAAATGATGTTATGGGGGTCAAATCAAATTAGGGCCGAACGGCATCTTGGGCTGTAAACAAAAACCTCCCATTAAGCATTTTTCGTGGCAACTTCTTGGCTCAAACAAGCCTCAATTTGGGCTGTCAGTGAAAATCTATCAGATATCTAGCGATAGACCAAAAATAGACTAGCCATTAAATAGACACCTTCGACTTCACATGTGTAGTCATTTATTCATGTCTATTTGATGACTAGTCTATTTTTGGACTATTGCGACGTCTATCAGAATTTCACTAAGTTTAGCATTATTTTAGCCAAAGCGTCATGTTTTGATGTTGTTTAAACACAAAATTGCTTTGTGGGCTTAGACTTGCTGATAAATGTGTTAAAGTATAATACTCACTGAATTTGTTAGTCTAGGGCGGTATCTAAAATAGTCTACCCTCATTCACTATTCCCTACATTAGTCCACTAATAGTTTTAGTCCACAACATCAGTTTTAGCTGTACTTAAATCGACATAAATTTATTTCTCTCTTAGACCATGCTTTCACAACTAACATATCCTATCGTCCAATCTTGCAATGCTAGTTAGATGGTAGACTTTGTACATATGCATGTTAAACTGGCCATGTACTTGCCTGGAAGCACAGCATCTTGTTTTACTAAAAAAGTTAATCAAGAGTTAAGTAAATTGCCTAAAATATTTGTATCTGTGATTAGTAGTATATTTGGATCAGGGGTGTCCAAACTCGGTCGTGGAGGGCCTATATCCTACATAGTTTTGCTCCAACTTCTTTCAACACACCTGCCTGGAAGTTTCTTGTATACCTAGAAAGAGCTTGATTAGCTGGGTCAGGTGTGTTTAATTGGGGTTGGAACTAAAATATGCCCTACAGGACCATGTTTGGGCAGCCCTGGTCTAGCTCATGCATTATTTAAGCACTGTTTTGATTATACTACATTTTGAGCTTGTTGTGTGAATTTTGTATTTTGACAACGTTTGACCAAAGGACTTGCGAGATTTGCACTTTGCACAGCACATGCAGGAATTTCTCATCTACTTCCCATCTCATCAATGTGGAAAAATATTGGTTAATTCTGTTTGAACCCTTCACAGATTTAAAACAAAATGTTTTTGTTACAAATTTGAGTTTTAAACAAACTTGAATAATTATGAATGAAATAGTGAAATTATGAAACTAATTATTTCATAGGTTCATATTCAAAGCTTATTTTCATTTATAAATTATTCTGAAATGGTCCTGTTACTTGCTTGTGTGCCCAAATATCTGTCTGCCGAGGATAATGGCCAAGAATGTTGGACCATTAGTGCTATTAGCATATAAGTAGAGGACACAATAAGCTAGTCGGACACTATTATGTGTATTGTGCAATGTGTGAGGTCTTTCAAGATCCGAAATGCCCCTGTATTGTGATGTCACACACAGTGTAAATATAGACATACACAATGTAGACTATTTAGACTGAACATAGCTACAGAGATAAACATTTATTTCATCACATTTTGTGAAAACAGTATTAAAATTTTATATGTGAAGAGTTCAAAAACCGCTCAGTGCTGTCTGAAATTTGTATCTAAAATTAGCATTTTTCCTCAGCCTCCTGTGATTATGTTCAGTTATTTCACTTTTAAGACAATAAAAATGCTAAAAAATGTAAATTAGAACATTTCTGAAAATTTCATATGGAAACTCTTTGTATACTTTTACTTCTCATTTAAAAAATGCCTCATATGATTATCATTATTGTGTGATGATTTGCCTAAAGGCCTACATAAGCAA
This sequence comes from Danio tinwini, assembly GCA_903798205.1. NCBI lineage: Eukaryota > Metazoa > Chordata > Actinopteri > Cypriniformes > Danionidae > Danio > Danio tinwini. The sequence goes on along the minus strand of CAIGQZ010000427.1, from coordinate 7,675,973 downwards.
GACCACCTGTAAAAAAAATATAAATATATATGAGTAGAATAACTGTATTTCTGCTGCCCTCAAAGACCCAACATTATATCCCCCCTCAAAATGAAAAAAAAATCCCAAAATGTTGATAATTCAAAAACACGCTTATTTCTGTATTGAAGGCCTGTAATAATGGCTAATAATGTCATTAATAGCTAATTTTTTTGCTGTGTTTTTGTATAATTAGGTCATTCAGGGTTAAAGGAGTGCACTGGACAGAATGCCATCTGTTATTTATACAAATGTTTAACCAAACAATTATTTAGAAACTTACACGGATAGGACTGTGCTGTGGATGCCACATTGTGGTCAGATGTGGAAATTCCTTTGACGTGCAAACTGTCAATGCATTATAAGTATTCTCTAGCCAAAGAGTGTACATTGGTTGTTATGGCGATGCATTATGGAATTGATTAAGTGTACTTCAGGCTGGCCACTATAGTTTTGGACACCACTACAAATGGCTGCTCCATCAAATAGAGCACACTATTTGCACACTATGGGTGGATTTCAATCTGAAGGCCTCCTCCCTATGCCCTAATCCCTTTGGAGGGTCTCTCTGAAGGGATTACAGTATAGGGATGAATTCTTCTGAGTTGAGTGCAGTGTGTGACACCAAACAGCTTCCCTGCTTAAAGGATAATTTTCCCAAGTGTCCATCAGTTGTATTTTTCAAACTCCTTCGTTCAAAAGGGCCCAGTTTTGCAATATGGTACTTCAATATGGCAGCCATGATTTTTTTTTTACTCCGAAGTGCCCTTCGGAGGGCGATTACATCTTATTTGGAACACACTGTATGTATGCAGACATTGATTGTCTCTCAATATGGATTCTTAAGTGATCCTTTATACTTGTGTTCTTGTGTAACATCATCACCAACCACCAATCACAAGTCATTGTGGCTAAATGAAAGAGGGAAAGAGAACAGCATTTTAAATTCACTATTATTTACAGTTCAGAGATATAGCCTAACATGTTTATCTCAAGAGTTTTCATTAATGAGATGGTGAAAGTAAAAAAATATATAAAAATTTTATTTTAGTAAAGGCATAAACACATGGAAAGATGTTTATTCGCTGAAATTAACATTAAAATCTATTTTATTTGTGTTGTGAAAAGTATCTTTGTAAGGCGTTTGTACATGTTATACTGTATATATTGAAAAGAAAAACTAACAAACAATAAATCAGTGTACTAATGTTGTAATGTTTAAATTATTTCTCATGAAATTTTACGAATGTCATGTAACCATCAGGAAGATTGTCGAATCTTATTTCTCACAGGATGCGTTTTGTGTTCTCATGGTCTTCCGAGTTAACTTGGCAGGATTCAGCTCCGATTTTAATCAAATACACCTAAACCAGCTTCCATAATGCACCACAATAACAGGTGAACAACTAAAAAATGCTCATCATTTTAGAATATGGTGCCCAAGATAGTCCCCAGTGCTGAATCTTTTTTTTCTAAACCACTAGTCCACTAGCAAAAGTCTAATATTATTCAGGTTTAAATTTCTTTTCAATTTTATAGCGCAGTGGGTAGCGAGGTCAGTTGGCATTTCTGTGTGGAGTTTGCATCTTTTCCCTGTGTTGGCGTGGGCTTCCTCTGGGTGCTCCGGTTTTTCCCACAAGTCCAAAGATGTAAATGTAAAGGTGAATTGGGTAACCTAAATTGACCGTAGTGTGAATGAGTGTGTATGGATGTTGGGTTGCAGCTGAAAGGGCATCCTCTGCGTAAAACATATGCTGGATAAGTTGGTGGTTCATTCCACTGTGGCAACCCCAGATTAATAAACGAACTAAGCAGAAAGGAAAATGAATGAATGAAGGTTAATACATGTTATTTTCCATGACAGTATTTCATTAAACAGAAATCTTTATACAGAATTTGCTTTTATTATTATAGCAGTCAATATTACCATAATTATTTTTCTTAAATAAAACATCCTTGATAAGGTACAAACAGTGATGTAAAGTAACACAATTACAAATACCAAATGACTGTAATTGAGAGGTTTTTCTCTGGAATTGTAATTTACTAAGTAGTTTTAAAAATGTGTATTTTTACTTTCCCTTGAGTATATTTTTAGTGCTGTATCTGTACTTTTACTCCACTACTTTCCTTCAACCTGCAGTCACTACTTATTTTTTCTTGTCTATGAAGAGTGGCTAACGTGAACAAATCATTCCTGTGATTCCCGTGCAATCAAATCACAAGTAGAAAGTAAATCGCGCCACAATGAACAACCTCAAGACATGGGCGCTTTATAAATGCAGCAAAACTATTTGGAAGTATTAAAAGCATCCAAGAAGGTGCCCAAAATCTTTCCACACAATGACCCAGAGACTTATGACCCATGTTTACTGTACGGTATGATGACTGAAATCGCCAAATGGCCTTAAATAATCACTAAATGTACTACAGAATGTTACGTTTACACATCCCTGCACAAATTGCATTTAAACGCATCAGCTTTTCACAGCGTAATACTCAATTTTCACTACACTTGAGTACTTTTAAAAGGGCTACTTTTTACTCATACTTTGAGTAAATATACAACAGATACTTTTACTCTACTTGCGCTACATTTTTGGCCAAGTAATGGTACTTTTACATGAGATTGATTTTCAGTACTCTTTCCACCACTGGGTACAAATTCAGCCTTTTGAAGATTTTTTGCTCCGAATTACAGCTACTGGAAATGTTTACAGATGTGTGCTAGATGGAGCATATGCATGACATTGGTCTTTCAATGGTTTATGTAATTTTTTTTTTCTTTGGAAAGACACAGAACATTTTTAATTGTTTAAAAGGTGTTTTTTATTGTCTCCCTTACCATCTTCATAAGGCAGCAACTGGCTTAAACCATTTGAGAGGTTTCCCTCTAGTGGCTCTGCTAGGAAGTGCGATTTGAGGAACTAAACTCTCAACAAAACCAGATTCTACTTAAAACATCATCCTCCAAGTGAACATTGATTTTAGTATATACATGTTATAAGTAAAAAATACATATTTTTTATATTTTGATGATCTGTAAATTGTAACTTAATTTGGTTGTTTTTGTATTCAGTTCTTGTTGTTTTAATGTTTATATTATTTTCATTTATTTAGTTTTAGTTTTTTTCTTATTTCTAGAAAAGTTATACACCTGTATATCTATATAGATATAGCAGAAAATATACCTGGAAAGGCAGGTAAAAACTTTCATGCTAAAAGTGCAAACCAGGCATGGTTACTAAAATGGGGGAAAAAATGTGTTGTTGCTGAAAGAGGTGCTAGCATGATGATGGGGACACAATATTGTCAAAAATCATTGTACTAAAGACTCAGCTCTCTGTGGTTAGAAAACATCTAATGTGTTTTTGAAAAGAGTACAGGTGCCTCTACCATAATCATCCCCATATCTACTAACTGGCTGCCTCATTTGGTCTCTTCTCCACCAATGAGCTGGTGTTTTGGTGCACCATGACTGCCATATCATCTTGCTGGTGGACGCAACAAATTTGCCGTGGTTAAGAGGTTTCCACTCCAAAAATAAGTAAAGCACCTTGAGTGTTGCTAAAAGTGCTAAATTAGCATGATGTTACATTTGTTGCATCTTAAAATAATAAAATGTTTTAGATAATAACTGCAGTGTGCTACTCTTTCAGTTACGTTTAGATGAAGAGCAGGAGGCCGAATGTCAGGCTTTACGGCAGCAGCTACATCAGGAGATGGAGCTCCTCGATGCCTACCAGAACAAAACGAGGGCGCAGATGGAGGCCCAACATGATCGTGAGGTGCAGAAGTTGGAACAGAAGGCGTCCTTGCGCCGGGCTCACTTGGAACAGAAGGCGAGTTGTTGTTTTTTGTTTGTTTTTTTAAGAAAATGTAACCTCTGTAATTCACAGGACTATGGTGTCATGATAACCTACTGTTGAAAATGGTGCTTTTAAAAATCACCAGCTTATAGAATGAGCAGTATCTGCTGAATCGTGTTGACATTACATGTGTGCTTGTAACTCCAAAGTGCAGGACTGCATACTGACATGTTTTAGAAGCATGATTAAGACTTTCTTAAAGACTAAGATGAAAATTAGTGTTTTGTTCCAAATGAGAAAATAAAATGTAGGGCATAATTGACATATTAAGCGCAATAACCATTTAAATCCATGTAAACAGAAAGCGCCCAAGACAGAGAGTGTTTGGCTGTTCAGCTCTTTTAGCACCATTATTCGAATGGTCCTATAATACCTCTTAACCCTCCCATTTATCCTGGGATTCTCCCGTATTTTACATTTCTATCCTGCTATCATCCTGTAAAAGTATTTTCCCATATTTCTCCCATATTTTCAATCTTTCTATGAAGGGTGGCAATAAACATTAAAGGACTGATCCTCCCTATATGCAACCCATACTGCCAAACCACTAAAGGACGCCCCTTGCTCTTAAATGTGAATCTGTTCTGTGCTTTCATTATATCTAAGCATGAAATCACTTTGAAATAAATATAAAAACAGTGGGATTCCCTTCCATTCCATTCCAGCCACTGTCGCCCCTCTTATGCAATTCTCAAAACAGTCAGTTCATGTAGCAGTCCTTTATTTTCACATCCAAATGTTGACAGGTATGGGTCGTATGCAAAAAAATATCCAAATACCTGTCTTGCCTAATAATATTTACAAACACAGTTGGTAAAGTCTTAAATGACTGTAAACACTAGTAGGCATTCGGATGTGTCTGTGTCTGCCCTCCTTGTTATTCAAAGCTAATCAAACAACAGAATAAAAAGATAAAAATACTCGTTCTTCTCTACTAAATAACTTTTTCCCCCATTCAAAATCAGAATTAAAATGAGCTGTATTTGTCAAGTGTGCGCAAACACAATGATTTTTTTTGTGGTTTACAGGAGCTCAGGGAACATACATACATACATACATACATACATTCATTCATACAAACAGACATTCATACATACAGTTAAAGTCAAAATTATTAGCCCCCCTGTTTATTTTTTTCCCCAATTTCTGTTTAACAGAGAGATTTTTTTCAACACATTTCTAAACATAATAGTTTTAATAACTCACTTCTAATAACTGATTTTTTTTAAATCTTTGCCATGATGACAGTAAATAATATTTGACTAGATATTTTTCAAGACATTTCTATACAGCATAAAGTGACATTTAAAGGCTAGGTTGATTAGGTTGAAACTAGGTTAATTAGTTTAACTAGGCAGGTTAGGGTAATTAGGCAAGTTATAGTATAACAATGGTTTGTTTTCTGTAAACTATTGAAACAAAAATAGCTTAAAGGGGCTAATAATGTTGACCTTAAAATGTTTTTAAAAAAATTAAAAACTGCTTTTATTCTAGCCAAAATAAAACAAATAAGACTTTTTCAGAAAGAAAAAATATGTTCTGTTAAACATCATTTGGGAAATATTTTAAAAAGAAAGAATTATTCAAAGGGGGGCTAATAATTCTGAATTCAACTGTACTGTATATACATCAACACTAGATGACAGAAGGACATTTAAATGTGGAAATAAAGTTAACTTTTATGTGCATTGTTGACTTTTTTAAGTGTATATAAAAAGCTTCTAAATGCTATCTGAAATGTTTTCTGAAATGCTTTTTTCACCCTCTGTTTATACTGAGGTATGTTCCATTTAAAGTCAATGAGAATAACATATTGTTTTTCATAAAATTGAAACCTACACATAGGGGGCTAAGAAAAATTTCAGATGGCATTTAGGGGCTTTGCCATCTGAACTCTTTATTTATATTTAAGTGCCTTTATTGGTTTAAAAAACATAAACAGAAAGGTTTCTGTATGTTTACGACCATAAGAGACAGGAAGCAACTTATGTGCTAACTATTAAAGTTGAATATATCCTTAGGAAAAAAGTTTTTTTGGCTAAATGGTTTAGTGCATAAAGATCTTTAGTGTCTGCCTAAGGGGAGAAGTGTGAACAGTTGTTGGCCTGGGTGAAAAGGGTCTTGAATGATGTTAGCTGTCCGTTATCTCATTCTGAAGATGTTCAAGTCCTGGAGCTTAGGCTTGTGCACACCAATAATCCTCTCAGCTGTACCCAGCAAGCATTTTTTGTTTTTAAAGATGTCTAATAGACGTCTGAACTGAACTGAATAGACGTCTGACCTGTCATCTTGGCTAAAACAAGGCTAAATTTGGGCTGTCAGTGAAAATCGAATAGATGTCTATGAATATTATTGAAACATGGCACTTGTCAATAAATCGGTGTGGGCGGTGTAAACCACACTCCCATGTCAAGTTGTGGGCCTCTGATTTTTTGGTGGGCCTCAAAATCACTGGGATTTAAGTCCTGTTTTAACGTCAGGGGAAAAAAAGACTTGTTGGATTTCAATCACTTCAATATGACTGTGGACACACAATACATAAAGACAGTTACAAAAGTTGATTTTCATCATAGGTGCCCTTTAATGATAGAGTATATGCAATCCATGCAGTGAAGATAATTCAGTTTTTTTATTTATACTATTACTATATACTTTATTTCTGTAGCAGTTTATTTGTCAGATGAACATTACTGTCAAGTAGAACTCCTGTACCTGAGAAAAACTTATCTTAGGTAATTAGAATGTATTATTTTTATATGTTAGTATATATTAGTATACTATTTGGGAAATCTGAGGGTTCAAATAATCTAAATAGTGAGAACATCACCTTTAAAGGTCTTTATTAAGCTCATAGTAATGTATATTACTAATCAAAAATTAAGCTTGATATATTTATGGAAGGTAATTTACAAAATCGTCACCTTAGAATTATAAGATTCTATCTGACATTTTTGTCAAAATTGAGTTATTAAAGGACAACTTATTTACATAATCGAATGTTTTTTAATAAGCTATTTGCATTTGAAGACTTTTTATTTAAAAAAACAAATGTTACACACATACTGTTTGCTATGGAATGCAAAAACTTTAAAGCTCAATATCTCAAAATCATTCAGAGAGCAGATAGAACCTTATAATTCCAAGATGATGAAATGTCTTCATGGAAGATGATCTTTACTTAATGTTTTGATGGTTTTGGCATAAAAAAAGATAATTTTCACTCATACTTGTTTTTTTGGCTATTCCTATCTATATACAATGCAACAAAATATATATCATGAAATGGGTAGTGGAATATTATTGAGCATAACAAATTGACAATTATTTGGCTTTATACATTGCATAGCAAACCAAGTAACAAATATTTATGTTGCACAGACAGGTGATTTATTAACATATCATTTTTTAAATAAAACAGTGCAATGGCATGCTGGTCAATAGAGAGATTTTAGTTTATTATTGAAACAATTGTAAGTTATAAGGTGGATCATCTATTTTTTTGATTGCGTTTTAGGTTTTTTGTTGAGGTACTGTATGATTCACTGTCAGTACTGTGATGTAGCAGTCAAAGTCATCATTTTGCTATCGTGACAACATTTTAGTCAAGCTGCACACTTGGTGGCAGTAAAATGGAAGGAATCTTGTTTGAGGAATTTGTCCACATCTCTGTTCACAGATTGAAGAAGAGCTGGCCTCACTTCATAAGGAACGAACAGAAAAAATCAAGCATTTATTTGAGCGTCAGGAGCGAGAACTGGAGATGTTTGATTTGGAAAGCGCACGCTTAGGATTTGGAAGCTTGGCCTCGTTTGACTTTCCCAAGGACGAGGCCAGATGATCCAACAGAAGCGAAAGGGACTGTTCAACGCTGATGTCCTTGGACACATTGTGCCTGCACTGTCCCTGATTGTTGGATTTACCAAGATCACCCAAACAGTGACCATGCTGGATCAATGTCTTATAACTCTTTATCGGCTAAAATTCTTGAACGAGCGGAGAAACTTAACAGCCACAGACACAAAAGTGGTTTGCTGGTGCATCATAAACCGAGACGAACCATCTAGACGAACCGACCTTTTCTCCATGCCATCGTCCCACTTTTGGTATTCAATTAGTAATTCAGGATATTTTAGTACAAGTAAGCACTTTGATATGTTAAGTACGATCCCATCATGTAAGGTGGATATGAAGTGTGAAATGCCTTTGGTGTCATCAAAGGACATTGTGACTGTAGAATGTGTCCTGCGTCTTCACCGTGGCTATTAGCTGTTTTGTACGTATCACAGCGAATGTGACAACTGTTGATGAAAACTTTGCGCAGAAGCCGATTTTGAAGCAGTGTCTCATTTGAAAATATGGTGACTACATTAAGAGCATCCGATTGATTTCATATTGTGGAACCCACGCTTTGTTTCTTTTGACTTAGGAGGGTAAAAAAAAAGAGGGGGGAGGGGAGGGGGATAAAAAAAAGTGTACTCATCGTTCAGTATCCTAAATGAATTGGCATTAGTTCTATATCCGGATGTGGATTTATGACATTAAATCAGTTCTGTCAGAGTTACTGGTATTATTGCATGCACTTTAAAAGACAAATTCAGGTTGTGAAGTGGAGCATGAATCTGTCCGAGATTTTAGCCGTGTACAAATAAAAGTGGTCATAGCAGTTTTGTTTTCATGGCTACTGATACTGAACATAAGCTTTATCTTTGATATAAATACCCGCCAAATTGCCAAATGCCTTTAAGTTCTGTTGATGAATGTTTTCGTTTTCCTTCTTTTGCACAATCTGTTGAATTGTGATTCATTCAGTGTGGACTTACCACTGCTCTTGTACAGGGAAAATGTTGCAATTTGTGTTGTACAAATTTTATATCAATATTTGTATATGATAACCTAAATAGGGTTTACATACTGTATGTATCGATCAATCATTGCCAACAAAGATCTATGGAGTTCAGCGAAGGCAGACGAATGCAAACTTATTTTTGTAAGTCAAATAGAAAGTAACTTATATTCTCGTGCATCATGTGACTGACAGCCTACACATGTCTGGTGGAGCTAAAATGCGAACACTTCTGTGTAACAGAGTTCATGGCTTGCTGTCATTAACGAAAGACGCCAGTCCAGCCACTAGGTTCGGTTGATTCTTGATTCACAACAACATGTACTTTATAGGCAGATTTGTGGTGTGTAATAAAAGATTCTTTGGGCCTGACCAACTACTATGTTTTATAAACTCTGACCTTAACCCCTATTATTCTCACATGAGTGTCTCATAATGTTTGATCTGGATTTTCTTTCCTGTCATTTAGGGCCTCTTCTCCGACAAAGCCATTGTTGAAACTGCCATTGCACAAATGAAGTGTTGTTTTAACAAATAAACATTAATGAAGTTTTGATTGGCTAATGGCATGCTGGGAAATACTGATCGCTTTTTTATATCATAGAATGATATGTTCCTTTATCTATTTTGAACGTTTGAAGATGGGCATTATTCTTCAAATGCTTACGGTATTTAACCTCATTATGCCCTTGTAAATATCATAGGGAAAAAAAATTATTGTTCACCAGACCGCCTTTTATCTCAGCATTTGTTTTTTCAAACTTTACAAGTAATGCAAGTTACTGTACATAATCACATTACTTTTTGGGGTAAGTAATAAAGTTAGATTTTTAAAAAAATAAGCAACACATGTTATTTTGTTTTTCTTTTACTGACAGATAAACCTCCAGTTCCTGTGTTGAGAGAAATGATGATTACTGTAGGGCAGGGGTGTCAAACTCAGTTCCTGGAGGGCCGCAGCTCTGCACAGTTTAGTTTCAACCCTGCTTCGACACACTTACCTGTAGGTTTCAAACAAGCCTGAAGGACTCAATTAGTTTGGTGTGTTTCATTAGGATTAAAGCTAAACTGTGCAGAGCTGCGGCCCTCCAGGAACTGAGTTTGACACCTGTGCTGACTATATGTGAAGATGCATCTACTCATCTCACTTGAAAAAAAAAAGAAAACCTGATTCATTCATCATTAAAATGAATAAAAACACAAAATAAAACCAGGAGCAACGTAAAAAGCAACAAACAAAAAAATACTAAACACAAATGATTTTTATGCATGTAAAAACCATTGTATTTGCTGCTGACCTTCGATGATCAAGTTTTATGAAAAAGACTTAAGTTAAACATTACATTTGTGTTCTTTCTTTTTTATTATTACTAATATGACATACGTGTTGAACTCTGCTCTATACTGCGTCCTTAATGCAATCTAGAATGGCAGCAATGCTGAAAGGTTTGTTTGAGCTGCGCCCTCTACTGACTAAATGTCTCTAGTCACTCGTTTCACTTTCGGTGCTCTCATTATAGGAGCACTTTGGTGCTCCTATAACGCAAGAAAAAAGTAACTTTCTTCTTTTAAAAGTAGATGCAATAATTCATTTTTGCTAGTTCAATACAAAAATAGTAAAAAAAATGTATAATGTTTTTATAGCTAAATAATAATAAAGAATTAATTCATAATTTTATTATTAGATATTGTACACCACAAAATGGAACAATCAACACCATAAAACACATTCACATATATATAAAAAATTACAATACATAATAATAAACAAAACATCAAGGAGCAAGGGTTAATGCAAAAGATACATAAGCACATCCAAAAAGAAAACATTATAATAAATATTTTGAAAATAAAGTACAAAGAGCTTTTTTTTTTTAAATATTTGAAGCTTTGAACCCCTTCCCTATCTCAGAAAGAAAACAATAAAAAAAAAGAGTCTGCATTTTTTTCCCCATTTCAAGAATTAATATATTTAATTAGTATCAAAATGAAGTTCTAAAAATCTGAGAAAGGAAAATGAAAATCACATTTGTAAAAGAAGATATCTTCTTAAACAATAGGGCGATTGAATTTATTTTTAATGACAGCCAAATAGATATCAGACCAGAATAGACGTAAATTCACAAGAAAATATTAAGTGATTAAGTGTTTCTGAAAATAACAGCTGCACAAGTCTACCTCAAAGTTAAATCTTTTCTCAATAAACACAGTAAAAGGGAATAGCTCCTAAACAAAATTCTATAATGAATTTGAGATAACAACCCATTTTCAACTAACAAATAAATATAATGCCTTTGCTGTACCAGTCACTTTTAAACAAAGACTTCCTGTTAATAATAACAATTGTTTCTATAAGTGTGTGTGTGTGTGTGTGTGTGTGTATATATATATATATATATATATATATATATATATATTCATTAATTATTGTGGATATATTAAACACAACTTGGCTAAACACTATTTTAACCATTTAACTCTGAATGTACAAAAATGTGATTTTAAACATCCATGGCCTTCATATCATCATATTCATACTCTTTGCCCATATAAAATTTATGTAAATAATGTGCTTTATTTATTTTTCGATATACCTCCTAAACTTGCAATTGTTTTAGTCATTTTGGTTAAAACAGAAAGCAACTCATGCAGAATGGGATGTTTGATAAGAAAATAAAGCCTCTTCACCTTATTGTGACTTCCAAAATCACACATCCAAAGTACTGTAACGCATCCCTTGAAGAAAAAAACAACATTTACCTTTTGCAGAAAAGAAAAAGTGCCTTACGTTTAACACTACATCTAATACATTGAACATTTTATGATGACAGAGAAAAAGAGATTACTCAAAGACAAGAAAAAAGTATTGAAGTATTAAACTTCAGATGTAACTTACACAGGTAATTAAGGTTTGAATTATTATTGAAAGACCTTTAAAAAAGCAAGACTGTTATAATTGAAAGAAATGGAGAAACAGTCCATAAATTAAGGTTACATAAAACTGAAATACTTATGTTCAGCCATAACATAAAGTCTAGGATCAGCCGAATACCATGTATACAGTCTGTTTATAACGCTTTGCTTGACTGACGTCACGGTACATTGTGGAAGAATATGCAGTCCTTTCACTGACCACAAGACGGCGACATTTCTTATATAAAACAACGTCAAGAGCTCACTTTAATTGAGCAGATTACATATTCAAGCATGTTTCTAGCACAATAAGTGAATAATCCTCTAGGAATCCTGTAGGAGTTTGTAAATGAATCCCGCAGGAATCATATCAGATTGAATAGAAATCCAGGGTACATTCGTCTTGTCCTGTAAGGTTGTTCCATATGACTGTGTTAATGTCCTGCAGGATTTTCATGTACAGGATTGTTGCACTGTAAAAAAATTTTTTTTTACAGTGTGTTGATATATCCACGGCAGTCCTAGTAGGATTGTATAACATGCCAAAGAAATGATAAGATTCCTGCCGGATGTATAATTAATGGTTTTGATGGAATATATCTGATATGAGTACACTAATCAGTTTTTACATTTACTTAAAAAGGGGAAAAACCCATTGCCATAAAAGCAACAAGTTGACTTTATTATAAAAAGTGAGTTAAGCGTGGTAACTTTAATTTTTATAATTGCACATACAGTAGTTCATTTACTTAAAAAAGTTAGTAAACCTGTTGCCAAATTTTTAAGTAAACTAATTGTTTTACAAGCAACAGGTTTACTCACTTATTTTAAGTTAAATCAACTATCAAATGACTGTCATTGCTGTTACAATGTGAATTATGTTAATAAAGTAATACATAATATATTACGTCAAATATTTATGAATACAACTGGCCCAAAAACTTTTTCCAAATTCCAAAATATACATCAAACAGTAAAAATGTGTTCCCTGGGTTCAGTCTGCAATTTTCTGTACACATAAGGAATCCTTAATGATCCCATTTATCACTGTATAAAGCTAAATTTAATTTTACATGTAATAAAAGAGAAATTTTTCATTGCACATATATTGACATCAAAGGAATTTATCATTGTACGTATAAAACGGACCAGTGTTCGTATAAAAAAGATAATACAATATTTGGCCAAGATAAACTATTTGATCATTTGCAATCTGAGCGTTCAAAAATATCTTAATATGGAGAAAATGTTTCTTTGGACTAAACAAGTTTGGATAAATCAAATGTAATTTTATTATACATTAAGTGTTATTCAGAGATGCAGACACGATGCAATCTCAGACATATGTAAGTTGAGCTGCATGCAATCCCTTTAACGAGCACACCTAACCCCGCCCCTAACCCTACCCCTTATAGGTGGTGTCACTAGCTCCATTGAGTGCACTGTGACTGAAACTGCATGTCTGAGCCTGCTTGTCTCAGCTTGCATATGCAAGTCTGCAGCCAGATATGAATTATTCATTATACATTTTGTTTCACATGTTAAGTAATCTGCAAGATCATGTATTTTTATTAGCAATAAGATAAGTCAAAAATGTTTTTTCCAGAGTCTAGTGGTTTCTGCAGGATGGGCCACGATCTGCTCAGTGTTTATTTTCTTTACTTTATTTTATCTTTAAGCTAAAGCTGATTTAACTAATTCATTATTAATAATTAAACAAATAATTTAATAATTGTATGATGTTTTACTTATTTCCCTGCAAGATTCCTGCATGAGCCCTGCATGTAGGAGTACTGCATGTTCCCTAACAGAAGTCCTAGTAAAATGGTTGCAACATATGGTGGGATCCTGCAGGATTCAAGTATATTTTTTAGTAAGGGTTATATTAACAAACACAAAACAATTGTGTCAAACATTTGCTTCAGCTCTATCTAAATCCATCTTGACTGTGTGTCCTGCCACTGGAGCAGCAAAGATTAGACAAAGACCAAGCCATTTCCATCTCTTGAATTCAGAGCACATGTACTGTATCTGGCTAGTTTATTTCTCAGGAGTTTAACTGTTGGTTACACATAAATCAGGTATGATGGGTTAATAAGAGTTTTCTTCACTCTATGTATAAGTCGGCCAACAGAATTATTCCAGCTAATATTCTGATTCAGCTACAAAAAACAGCATGCTGCTACATTTTTCTAAACGGTCACTTTTTGGTGAATTTACATTAATGTGACACATGCTATCACTTAGATTGACTCTATGAACTGTACGCAAATGAATATACGATTTCAATTCAATATTTTAACGTGTAAGTGTTTCCAAAAAGACAAGCAACATCCTGATTTTTGACCAAGAATGTTGCTTTCAGAACCTCATTGCGCCCTCCAGCGGAAGGCTTATGTCCGCATTAAAAATAGGTGCTGGTACAGTAAGGGGTGAAATGTTTCCTTCCTCACAGATCCACTAGACTACCAGACGAGGGAGCTTGCTAAGATCTCTAAATTAAAACGTGATTTTTTATACCTTTATACAATTCTTCTCTCTAAAGGCTACACACTCTGAAAATAATACAGTTCTAATGATTTGACAATTTTAAATTATTCCTCAGTACTTAAAATTAAATCATAAAATACGTAAAGAATTAATTAAAAAATGAAAAGCAAAGCATCTAAGAACAGATCATCACCATTAAGAATCAAGTTTTGTGATTTTTTTAATGATCTTCATAATGTCTTCTTTATTCTAAACTAGTTGTTGGACTTATGGACTGATTTCTGTTCTTACATATCTACATTTAATTTTCTGTAACATAAAAAATTGTATAAGTATAAAACATACACTGGCATGTGTTAGGTTCATATGCCACTGCTATATAAAATATGAAATTATCCACAAGCTACATTAAGGCAGTTACAGAAATGAGATTGCCTTTAAATAACTTATGCATAGCTTCTGCAACAGTCCATTTATGACCTTTAGAATGTAAAGGAGTACTAGTCTTTGAAACCTTACAACCAAGCTACTATTAATCTATTCAGTGCATTTAGAAAACAGTTTGTAATATGTGCTATTAATATTTATTTTAAACACATTATAATACACAAATAAGCACAGGTCTGCAGTTAGCTAAATTATGCCTTGACCATGAAAGGTTGTCAGCTGGTGCCAAACTAAGCTTGCAGCTGTTTGTTACAACACTTAAGCAGTTGGCGTGGTCGGAAATAAATGTTGCTTTGACAGCGGAAACCAGATAGGGAAAGTACATCAAGGGATACACTTTTCATGTGTCAGGAGGCATTTGATTAAGGGCACTGCTCACAAGTATCATAATACAGGACCTTGTATGGAACATGCCCAATGAAAGCAAACTATATGTCTTGATATGATTAAAGGTATTAAACATGCAAAGATGCAGTAAAAAAGCAACCTGTTAAAACTGAAAGAACATGTAGAGATGTCTTATCTGGCTTTGTGTATAATGTTATTCCACCAAGAAATCCTAATGTCGCTAGGTCATACACTCAATGCCTTTTTTATGAAGCATCCCATCATTAAAAAAAATATCAACCTCTACCAAATGGTTGATATGTCGGTTTACTGTAAAAGTAACGGAATTAATAAAAATACTATGAAAAATCTGACAACATGAAATGTAAAACCAATTTATTTAAAAACATAATCAAAATAAAACATTTTTGAATACTAATTCATCTTTATTTTTTGAAGTACCCCATAATATATTTCAGATTCTCATTTAACATGCTTTCTTGTTTTTGTTTTTTTACAATAAAACCAAAATCAAGTGTAGTAGTGCAAGTGTTTATTTAAAACACTCATTCTTTAAATGACTTTAACAGTCATTATTTAAAACAGTAAAAACATGGTCAACCATTTAGTAAAGCGGGCAGTCAAAGGGATAAAAAAATGAGTGAAAAATGATATAAAAATATTTAAAAAACCTTAAGCATGAGTCCTTCTCCAAAGTACAATACATGTATGTCAATCACGTTTTGATTTAGCTGTTTATGTCTGAGTTAAATTGTAGATCTCCATGAGGGTATTTAAAGTCGTGAGTGATGAGAAGCTTGATAGTTGTTGGCTCGTATTTGTGGATATAAATTATTGCTGTGGGGAAGCCTTGATGAGCTGCTGATCTCAGAGTATTTACACAATTGCAGCACTCCAAAGCAGTAAAAACACAGCAGGTGTGAAGTTGTCAACTTGTTCTTAATGCTTTTTCCATTTTAATATTAAGCCAAGCTGCTTGACCATACACTTCAGCAATAAACCTTGTCATGCTTCTTGCTGTGATTTCATGCACAGCATTCTTTATTGTAAAATCTACACATTACAGGCACTAAAATTCACACTACAGTTGAAGTCAGAATTATTAGCCCCGTTTATTTTTTTTCCGCCAATTTCTGTTTAACGGAGGAAGATTTTTTCAACACATTCTAAACATAGTAGTTTTATTAACTCATTTTCTAATAACTGATTCATTTGATCTTTTCCATGATGACAGTACATAATATTTTTACTGGATATATACTGAACTAATAATTTTGTCCTTAAAATGGCTTTTAAAAAATTAAAAACTGCTTTTACTGTAGCCGAAATAAAGCAAACAAGGCTTTATCCAGATGAAAAAATATTATCAGACATAATGAGAAAATTTCCTTGCTCTGTTAAATATAATTTGGGAAATATTTAAAAGAAAAAATATTCTAAGGGGGGCTAATAATTCTGACTTCAACTGTAAATGCACTTTACATGTAAATTAATTTACACTACTGCCACTATCAAAAATGACTTTGAGAACTTTCATACAGACTTTTTAAATCAAATAAGCCACCAGAAAATTTTCAAGATAGCAGTTGATCTTAAACATATGTTTTTCTAATTCTATAGGATTATTCACCAGGGATTTACTCCACCCACAAACACGCGTAACGCTCTGTGAGAGATATGGACATGAGAGCAAGTATATAAATAGAACATGTTTCATTGGCTTTCCTTGACTGTTTGGCTCAGACAAGACTGAGCTGTAAGGCGCAGCAGGGCAGTCGTGAGGGTTGGCATTTGGCAACATTTGCAGGAACATGCAAATAGGATGCCAAGCAAGTTTTGAATCATTAAGGAAATAGCTTTGAATGCGGTAAAGAGCTTAAAGCATAGCAGCATTGATTTCTTCTACGACTTTCAACTTTTGCATGGAATGACAAATGTAATGAATTGATTGAAGCCAATTAGTATTGCATGCATCAGAAAAAAAATATTATAAAAAAAAATAATATTTTTGATGGGCTAATTGGCAGTAAATGTTGAACTTTTTAAGAACTGTACCTTACGTGTGTTGTGTGTGTGTTTGTATATTAGGACTGCACAATATATCCAAATATTATTGTTATTGCAATATCTGTATCACAGTGAGGTGCAATAAGTTAAATTTATTATAGCTTTTTTATAAAGATTTGACCAATCAGATGCCTTACTATCGTTATACTACCTCTGCAGTAGGTGCTATTGGCTAGAGAGGCCCAAAGGTGAACCTAGAGTTGAACATAAATACTAATGGCGGGAGCAGAGACAAGAGTGGTGAATAACAACAGCAAATAAAAATAAGCATATCTGCAGAGGTTTTCACTCATTCATATTGTTTTAATTTCTAAATGTTTGCACATTGACATATGTTCTTTACATCTGAATTAGATTTAAAAATATATGTATATATTAGTATGTTATTTTACTATGATGGTTACATAAATAAATGATTAAAAAATAGCAATGGAATAGGATTTCTGTAAAGAAATGTCACATTAAATCACATATTTTCGCAGTATTATGCAGCCCTAATATATACTCAATAACATGCAAACATTTTTATCAGTTTTCCAAAAAAACTACAATAATTTATTTGTATAAAACTGAAACAAAAGCAATTGTCTGTGGTATGAGAAATACCAGTCAACTTGTAAGAAAATCGCTAGCTTTTGTATGTTTAATAATCATTGAACCTTATAAAATAATGTTATAAACAACTGCAATAATAATAATACAATAATATGCTTGAATGTGTTTGCAATATTGTTTTATTTCTTTACAGTCTCTTTCTTAACTGTAATTAAGGTAATTCATAAGCAATTAAGTTAATTCATGCAAACATGCATTTCTGAAAACCAGCATCTGTGTTTGAAATACAATTTTTTAACATACAGTGCTCAGCATATATGAGTACACCCCTCACAAATCTGTCTTTTAAATTCATATTCTTAATAGGAAGCTATACAATATTATATTTGTGCACATGCATTAGATTAGTCAGTACTGAAGCTAAATATGGAGCTTATCTAACAAAATAACCTACGATACCGGTCCAAAAACTAGTACACCCAAATTGATATGTTTTAGAAAAATATTAAATACAAATTTAAAAAAGAGGAAAAATCAAGAGAAGCATAAAGGTTGAAATTTTGTAGTTTTTTTTTTTTGTTGTAATATTTACTTAATGTAATACTTAATTGTATTATCTTTCAATTTCTAAATATGTTTGGTGACTAAATATTATTTTAATAAATATATGCTATAAAATCTGTTTTGTTTAATGCACCAAAATACATTGCCTGTATTCACTGAGAAATGGAGAAAAATATTCATTTCAAAATGGGGTGTACTCAATTATGCTGAGCACTGTATCATCCTATTTGCAATAGCTGTTATGAAGGCCATAAGTAGCCACTGTGCATGGACTGTATGTGAAACCTACAGTTGTTTAAAGGAAAACAAAACAAAATGTCATCGGAGAGCTTTAACTAGACATGTTTAATAATAGGTAAAATGCAAATATGTAATATCTTTGGCATTTTTGTCATTTTAACGAAAATATCAAGTTTCTGTTGAGCTATTTGGGAATACAAATGTTGTTCAGAATGATGTGGATCTAAAAACTGTGAAGATTCTTAAAAGGACCATCTTTTTACACCTGCCACCTCTAAATGAATGGCTTGAGCAATTCTAGTAATTCCAGCAAAAATAAATCTAAATTCTACCACACACAATAACATTCTGGAGAAGTGTGCATGTTTAACTTGTTAAAACTGTTTAGAGAGGGCACAAACAATTCTATTAGTATTGAAGAAATAGACTGGTCTGCAAAAAGACCAAGAACATTCAATCCCCTCACCCAACATCAGTGCTGGACATTACTTGTGTTAAACATTTAATTTCAAGCATGGTACTGTTGCATGCACAAAGCTAATCTGATCTACTTGTTAATTTGTGATGTATGGAATACTGTTTACAGGTCCAAAAATGTCTGAATAGTCGATTATGATAACTGTTTGGTCATATCACACACCAAAGCAAATCTGCACTACACTACAGCAGGGGTTTCCGAACTTTTCAGTCTGCGACCCACAAAATAACAATGCTAGTGACCCTCAATATTTTCAGAGGTGGTTTAAAACATACGAACATTGCATGCAACAGCACACACACACCAACAGGCCTATACAAATCACGCACATACTGTATTGACAACACAAAAAAAGTGCAACAGTCTAACAACCAGTGTTGGGGAAAGTTGCTTTTGAAAGAAATGCATTACAATATTGAATTATACCCCCCAAAAAGTGACTAGTTGAATTACTTAGTTACCTTTTATGGTAAGTAATGTGTTACGTTACTTTTGCATTACTTTTTATTACCTGGCTGAGGCTTTCAGAACTTGTTTTTTTTTCTTTTTCAATAGTTGAGCTCTGCAATTAACAATGCACTGTATAACCTACACCTACATTTACCTTTAAAAAACACATCAAAAAATATATTTTAGGATAATGTTTTTAGAGAACTTCCTGACCCCAGATTCCTAACATTTACGTATACACATGCCGTATATACAAATTATTGAAAATTTAAAGCAATGTTTCCTACTTTTGTAGTATTTGTCTTAAGTAAAATCACTGTCCATAGAGACAATCTCCTTTTCTTTGATGAGTTCAATAATGAACACATTCTCTCATTGACTACGTGATTTATTGTGACTACTTTATTTTTAATTCAGCAATAAATTTTTTTAAAAAGCTAATTAATTAAACTAAAAAGTAACTCCTAATAATATTTATAAAAGTAAATATTATTACTTAATTTTGAAAAGTAATGGTTTACTCATTACTTAGAAAAATTATATTATTGCGTAACTCACATTATTTGTAATGCGGTACCCCCAACACGGCTAACAACAATTGCAATTTTATTAAGTCATTAATTCACTAGTTTAATTTAATATTAACCTCACCTAATAAGACTGGTGGGCACAAGTCTTTTCTGGGTTTAATTTTGGAGACCGCCACTCAGAGATCACCGTGCATGTTCAGTCATGGCCTGCATTTATTTTTAATGGACTTGAGTGCCTAGGCTAGTGCAGTAAAATTAATCTGCTGCAACTGACGCTATTGCCGTATCATCAATCCAACATAAACACCCCAGGGGTGTTGATTCTAAGGTGTGCAATTATTTTCAGGTAATTGCACAGCTATAGTAGTTCCAGGCAGGTCTTGACCACACAGTTCTACAGTATGTATATCACTATGCTGAACTAATTAGTTATTTTAATAATTACACAGCCTACAATAGCAACAACAAAAAAAAAAACATAGTTTAACAATAAAAACTGGTGGCGCGGTGGCACAGTGGGTAGCGCTGTCACCTCACAGCAAGAATATTCAAGCCTCGGCTGGTTCAGTTGGAATTTCTGTGTGGAGTTTGCATGTTCTCCCCGTGTTGAAAACCCTCCGGTTTTCCCCACAGTCCAAACACATGCGCTATAGGTGAATTGGGTAAGCTAAAATGTCCGTAGTGTATGTATGTGAATGAGAGTGTGTGGGTGTTTCCCCGTACTGTTGCAGCTAGAAGGGCATCTGCTGGGTAAAACATATGCTGGATAAGTTGACGGCTCATTCTTCTGTGCAGCCCCTGATTAATAAAGGGACTAAGCCAAAAGGAAATTGAAAGAATACTTGGGTGAGAAAGTAGTCCTATACACAGGAGTCATTTAAAGACAAAATGCTGAAATACAACAGCTGTCTTTAGGTCTGGTGGTGACCATAGTGTAATTTGAATAATAGTGAATAATAATAGAAAAATTATATTTTTAGAAATTAATGCACACTTGAAGTTTTGTGGCATTTCATACAGCATTTGAAGCTAAAAACAGTGAATTAAAAAGTGAATACACCTTCAAATGAAGCGGCACAGTGGCTCAGTGGTTAGCACAGTTGCCTCACAGCAAAAAGGTTGCTGGTTCGAGTCCTGGCTGGATCAGTTGGTGTTTCTGTGGAGTTTGCATGTTCGCGTGGGTTTCCACCAGGTGCTCTGGTTTCTCCCACAGTCAACACATGAGCTATACTGTAGGTAAATGGGCTATATGCACACAGATGTTTAATTTTCAGCCAGACAGCCTAAGGGCTTCCGGTAAACTGTCTTTCCACTTGAAAAAATGGTCATGTTTTAAATCTGATTTCTTTAAAAATCAGCGATCTTCACTGCCTGTTAGATATACAATATGAAGTGTGTCTCAGATCGGACAAGAAGCACTGCATCAAATTCAATTTCCCCTCGCCATGTCTTTAACATATGACCCCAGTTTAACATATTTTACCCCAGTATTTTCAGTGGAATTTCTGCGCTAGCCCGTTGCTACTGACGGCACTAGCGGTTACAACAGTCTTTCATCTCGTTTTACGCACAACTAAATGAATGC
The DNA here is from genome assembly GCA_903798205.1 of Danio tinwini. Taxonomy (NCBI): domain Eukaryota; kingdom Metazoa; phylum Chordata; class Actinopteri; order Cypriniformes; family Danionidae; genus Danio; species Danio tinwini. The sequence goes on along the minus strand of CAIGQZ010000427.1, from coordinate 7,654,576 downwards.
TTAAATCTATTTAACTGAATGTATTGTAATTACATTACAACATCGATCTTGTGATATTGAAAATAGTCACAATAAGCTTTCACCGGAAGTTTATTGCTGTCTTTAAAATTCTAGCTGTGCATAGAGCCCATTGAATCAACTAAATTGGCCATAGTGTATGACTATGTGTGTGAATGTGAAAGTGCATTGGGTGTTTTCCAGTACTGGGTTGCAGCTGGAAGGGCATCCGCTTCATAAAACATATTCTGGAATAGTTGGCGGTTCATTCCGCTGTGGCGACCTCTGAAATTGAGACTAAGCCGAAGGAAAATGGATGAATGATTGAATTATTAACTGTTTTCTTCCTCCAGATCATTCAGAGTTTCCAGCAACGCATCAGAAACACCAAGACATACTTTTAATGTGTCAAGTATCAAAGGTATCATATCAGGGGGACCAACATGAGTGTAGCACATGGTTTTGCTAGAGTGAAAGACATGAGCGAAAGGCATTTTACCTCCTAGCATGTACCATATGGATCATAAAACTGTCTGTGTCAGTTACCAACAGCTGAAAGTTAAATTGGAATGAACTACATAAATCTGTATGTCTTCTTTTATGGCTAAAACTCTAAAAGGCAATGTCTATAGGTAGCCTTGTTTCAAGTATCATCTGGGTCATTTTTTACCATCAGGTCAGTCTACCAACAGCCCCTGAGTAATCCTGCTATTATGATTATTTCCACATCCATACACATCCAGAAAGTCTGTATTAATAAAACCTATTCAATATTAACACAACGTTTGATATTGTAACTGTGGTCATTGCGTTTGTTAATGATAGATGTTGATTCACTATCATATTCATGTAAGGAAGCACAGATGACAAAGTAATGCAGGATAAAAACTCTTATGTGCTGTTGGGGATGTTTTCATCCACTCTGGGGTGATTTTGTGTTTCAGCTAGCAAAATTATTTTTGGTGACAAATCTTATTTTGACACATATTTTGAGAAAATACTTTTAATTTTTTTTAAAACTCAACTTCCACTAAATAAACTGCTGTAAAAATGCATCAGATAAATATTTTTTCACTTTGTTTTGTATAAATCTGTCAATCAACCTCAGTCCGGATCAAAACTACTAAATTGATTAGACAATTACAGAATTTGAAGTCTTTAATTGCCAAATTCATAAATGATGTCACTGATTTGGTGATAAAAACACACAAAATGACGTATTTTCAATATAAAAAGTAATTGTGGACTATTTTTTTTTTTTACTTTTTATCAAAGTCTTGGACATGTGAAACAACATTGCCTTTAATGCATTGTTTTTGATGATGCCTTGTTTTTGATTAGATTTTTTCACTAATTTACTGTTGGTGGGTGTTTTTACCCCATTGACTTCTATTATAACCACATTTTTTGACTACAAAACCATGACACCATATAATCATGCATTTTTGATTGTTGGTGGTTTTCGCTGTTGGGAATTTTAACTGTTGATCATCAGTTGGCCCTATTAAACCTTTAGGCCCTTGAAAAAAGTGTAGTTTCTGGATTTTATATGGAGTATATCAGCAAATTAAAGTGTGTGTCTGAGTCTGTATGTAAGAGTGTGAGAGTGACCTTTGTGCATTTACCTTGATGTATTTAAGAAAATCAAAATATGCATCTCAGCTCTCAGAACTACATGGAGTAAACAAAAACAAAGACTTTGTATTTATGCACCATCAAATGTGGTTTTAATGGAAGTCAATGGGGCAAAAACAGCTACCAACAGTAATTTAGGGAGAAAAAAAATAAAAATCTAACAATGCATTAAAGCCAATGTTGTTACTAATAGTTCACATGTCTAAGACTGTGAGGAAAGGTAAAAAAAAATCCAGTCCACAATTTATTTTGAAAATACGTCATTTTGTGTGGGGGTTTTTTCACCACATCAAATTGTGAACTTGGCAATTAAAGAGGTAATATCATGTAATTTTAAATAACATTTAGTAGTTTTAATAAGGACTGAGGTCGATTAACAGATTTCTGCAAAATCTGAAAAACATTTATCTGATGCATTTTTACAGCAGTTTAATTCAGTGAATGTTTTCATCCCTAACATAACAAAAGGGTAGTAAATTTGAACAGTGCACAAGGTTTAAGATAAGGTAAAGTTGCTCACGGTTAACCATGACATGCTTCTGGTCTTCCTTCCATCTATTGAGAAAGTGCTGGAAAATTTAAAAGGAAACAACAGGAAAAAACATGTCAGCAGATTATAATATTTGTGAATAACCAGTGAAAGTATGTTAGTCTAGGGCTAAAAGGAGGCGCTATTTTAAAAGATGCAAAAAATGCATAGTGAATGCTAGCCAGTACTATGAAATACAACAAAGCAGGGTAAGTTGTAACAGAGTGCACGACAATTAAATAAACCATATGCCATTTTTCAATGGTGAGTGTAATGTAGAGAACTTTTTAGAAAAAATAATAGTAATTTATTTATCTGGTACTGTAATAAACAGTTGAAGTTTATTCAACTGTTTATTACCACACACACACACCCTTTAATGTTTTTTTTATATATATGTATTTCCCAAATGATGTTTAACAGAGCATGGACATTTTCACTGTATGTCTGATAATATTTTTTCTTATATTTATATATTATTTGTTTTATTTTAGCTAGAATAAAAGCAGTTTTTAATTAACTTATTTTAAGGTCAAAATTATTTATTTAAGCTATATTTTATTTTGATAGCCTACAGAATAAACCATCGATATACAATAACTTGCCAAATTACCATAACCTGCCTAGTTAACCTAATTAAACTCGTATAGAAGTGTCTTGAAAAATATCCAGTAAAATATTATTTACTGTCATAATGGCAAATATAAAATAAATCAGTTATTAGAAATGAGTTATTAAAACTATTATGTTTAGAAATGTGTTGAAAAAGTTTCTCACCGCTAAACAGAAATTTTGGGAAAAATAATTAATAGGGGCTAATAATTCAGGGGGGCTGAATAAAATGAACCAGTTTGCTAATATTGCAAATTAAATAAATCTGTTTGCACTCTAGAGTCTTTATTTATTAAATAATAAATTAACATACTGAGTTAACTATAATTTAAAAAGGTGTAGACTATTTAAACTAAACTGAATTTAAATTGATTGTGTGAAATCTGACTTTTCCCACAACTGTTACCACAAGCCCTGTTGATGGAGTAAATAGTAACATTTTACTCTTGGCACATTTGGCAATACTGCACAGGAACAATCGCACAGGTCCAGCAAACATACAGTACAGGTGCTCATTTGTATGAGAAGTTGTATGTTGTAAACCATGTATGGTTAACCATATACTATTATTTGGCCAAAACCAAAAGTGTTACATTGTGCCCTGCTCTCCCTTAGTGTTTCATAGTTTGTTGTCATTTTTGTTTCTTTTCATCAAGTCTGCATCTGTTTACTAGATTGTGCAGGAGAAAGGCTGTCTTGACTTGCTCTTTGAACCTAAATGGAATTTTCAACAACAGCTGACAGTGTTTTGAATGTCTACTCTGTCTTATGTTAACATCTTGCAACAAATGGGATTTAGTTACTGTTTCAAACAAACAGGCGTATGTCTACACATGTTTGTGTTTAGCATTATGGTGATGGTTTACTGCACATTAAGCACAGTCAGGACTCTGCCACTTCAGTCTTGACAAGTTTATTCTTGTTTTGGTGGCAGGCACTGCTGTTGTCATTGGCCTTTTGTTTTGATCCTGTTTGACATGAGCACATAGCTTTTGTTTTTGCCTCTTTGTGCCATGTGCTCTCCTGTCTATTTTTTAATCCCACCGACCTTGTCACCCAGTATTAGTTAAGTCTGTTCACCTGTTTGTTTATTGATTTTGCTTGCTTATAGCTTCCTCTTGTGTGCTGTCCTTTGACCTTACATCCTCTTCATTTCCTGTGAAGATTCCTGCTCTGTCTTATGTTGCCAGTGCAGTCAAGATTTGTTTTTTAAATGTTTTCCCCATTGGGTAGGGTTTTTGTTGCCTCTCTGTCTTTCACACTGGCACTGCATTGGCGGCCCTCACCTAGCCTAGACTAACCTTTCCAGTATATTCTTGTGAGCTTATATATTATCAGTGTTTTAGATTGTATATACACTGGTGGACTATCACTTCCCAGATAGCAAATGAATGTGGGCCACTGTGGGCCACTTTAGTTATGCGGCACTGGTGGTACTCCTTCAGCCCAGACAAAATTAATGTGAGCCTGAAGTGGCCCACCTGTACAATGGCAAAGGGGGGCCAAAGATTCAAATTCATACATGGGCCATTTAAAGCAAAGATTTGGCACTTATGGCAAAATGTACTCTAAATGTGAGCCTAATGTGGCCTATGTGGAAAATTATAAATTTGGCCCAAATGATGGAGGACAAATGTGGGCCACAGTTGGCAAAAATGTGGCATAGTCATTTGAGGGAAATCTGGGTCTAAACCTAAAGTGGCTCACACGTGTAAGTGCAAATGTGGCCCAGTTATTGTAATACATATGTGTGCCACTTTTGGCAAATATTAGGCACAGTAAGCTCTAGCTATTGTGGCTGTAAGCCTAATGTGGCCCAGAGAAAATATGGCAAATGTGGCCCAGTTATTTTAAAACAAATGTGGGCCAGTTTGGCAAATATTCAGCACAGTAAACTCTGTCTAATGCCGCCGTTAGCCTATAGTGGCACAGAGAAGATATGGAAAATGTGGCCCATTTATCCTAAAACAAATGTAAGCCACTTTTGGCAAATATTTGGCACAGTTAGCTTTGGCTAATATGACTGTGAGCCTAAAGCGGCCCAGGGAAGATATGGCAAATGTGGCCCAGTTATCTTAAAACCTATATAGACCACATAGACTAAAGTCACCATCATGGAGAAAAGTGTTTGCTTTAGTTGGGCTCATAGCCCTGAACCTCTTAATATAAATTTTCTTTTGGGCTGCTGTAAGTTTTAAGAACTTTGCTTGAAAAGTGTATTCATTAAAGTAAACAAGCCAAGTAAAAAAACAAAACAAAAAAACATCCAAGTGAGGCACAACCTGTGATGAAATAATATAATTCACTGATGTAAACCAACGTTTCATCCATTATTAGAAGTAACGTAATAACATACTTGCACATGCCACAATTATGAAGGTTTATAAGCAAAAAAAAATTGTATGGTTCAACTTCTGCTCACAGAGACATCAATAATCAACGTATGAACCTCAACAACGGTGACAATTAACAAAATGAACAAAACTCACAAACAACACAAACAGGAGACTAAAAGTGTCAAAATTAACAACGTCAACATAAACAGCAGAATCAAAAGCAAGTAATGAAAACTGTAGCATCAATAAGCTACAATGTATTCATACTGCAATGCATGCTGGGATTTTTGTACTTTGCCACACCCAGCAAGTGTAAGTTGTAGGCCAGATCTGGGCCAGAATAAAAGCAAATTGTGGCCCAGAATAGGGTCAGTTCTGGTTTATTTGGTTGAATTCTGGCTAATATGTGGTATTGCTTTGTCTTTATTGTGGCCCAGATCTGGCAAACAGGAGTGGACCACCCAATTGCCATCATTCCATGCGGTATGTGGTCCAGATGTAAGTATCTGGTGTGGGCCAGATCTGGGCCAGAATAAAAGCAAATTGTGGCCCAGAATAGGGTCAGTTCTGGTTCATTCGGTTGAATTCTGGCTAATATGTGGTATTGCTTTGGCTTAATTGTGGCCCAGATCTGGCAAACCGGAGTGGACCACCCAATTGCCATCATTCCATGCGGTATGTGGTCCAGATGTAAGTGTCTGGTGTGGGCCGGATCTGGGCCAGAATAAAAACAAATTGTGGCCCAGAATAGGGTCAGTTCTGGTTCATTTGGTTGAATTCTGGCTGATATGTGATATTGCTATGGCTTAATTGTGGCCCAGATCTGGCAAACAGGAGCAGACCGCCCGATTGTCATCATTCCATGCGGTATGTGGGCCGGATGTAAGTGTCTGGTGTGGGCCAGATTTGAACCACATGAATTTTGCTATCTGGGTTTGGGAGTTTTACAACACATCTTGATTTTTGCACTTTTTTTAGGGCATGATAATTTGAACTGTGTGCTTTGAACAGACTGTAGTTCATTTAGTTATTGCCCAGCAGGCACATCATAAGACATTAATATTAGGTAAGATTTAGGTTGTAATGTCAGGTGACCAAAATTCTATGTCTAGCCAGCATCTAAGGACAACGTTATTTTTTTTTCCAAAAACAACATTAAATGATGTTGATATTTGGTTGATTTTATGTTGTGTTGGAAAGTAACCAAAATCAAACGTTGAGCCACCATTAAACCAACGTCATATTGATGTTAAATACTGACATTTATTTGTCGGGTTGAGGTTGACGTCAACCTGATTTTCATTTCCAAACAAAATGCAACATCCCTACTGCAGTGCATTGGGGTACAACCATAGACTGTAAAAGATATGGATGTAGTATCCGTGATGTCACCCATAGGTTTCAGAACAACACAAAAGAAGCTACAAGTAGGCTCGGCCAATCATCGACATTTTGTTCACGAGTCATTCGCACTGGCCGCAGGATACCAAACAAGGGCAAAGAAGCAAAGCGTGAGCAGAGATACAGATGCATGCTGGCATTTTGCTTAGACAGACTTTTTTTTGGATAAAGCTTAATGCTTCATTACATGTGACTTCTTTGTGTTCTGACCACATGTGCTTGGTTGTACACTATATCAATAAAGTGTTTAGTCTTTTAAAAACACTGTTGTAATATATTGAGCCACTGAGAATCGTTCTTATGACGTTTTTCTACAGGAGGAAAACGCAAATTACTTTTAAACACTTCAAATATAGCCTGTGTTAGTAAAAGCAAGGCTATTTATGAAATCCAGGCATTGTATGACAACACTGTATGACAACGTTTCAGATGACTTTTTTTTATATCCTAATCTGTCAGATTCTGGAGTGCTTTACAGGTTACAAAAATTATAAATGATAAATTATCTTAGGTAAAACAAATACATTTATAGATATGGTATATAAGTAAATAATTTCACTCACCTGGGAAATCGAGGCAACTTGAATTGTTTGTAAGCCTAATTAAATGCACACAGCATGCTATAGTATGTGATAATTGCAGGAAATAATTCCAAAAGGCAATTGACTGTGTAAAGAAACATAAAACAAAACAAAAAATACGATGTTTATGCCGAGCTCAGCGACTAATTAGCTGGAATCAGCTGACATGATGACACAGCAGCAAGACTTAGCTGTCACTCAAGTGGCCCCGCCCTTAATTATGCAGACTTAATCGAATTCAATAAAAAGGAAACAGATGAGTTAGAAAAAAAAATCACAGTTGTCATGATGGGTAATATTAGCTATATGCACCAAAGCCATATTTTGTACCAGGCTGTAAACCTGTTTTTACCAGCTGTAAAAATGGCCAATTTACTATTGCAGTCAGAAATAATCTGGATTTCCTGGAGCCAGCCCCCAAAGGCGAGTCGATGAAATGCAGTTTTAGTTACCTCCGTATTGGTTTCCCGAGGGAGAACGGGAGGTTGCCGCTTAGGTACAATGTCAATCTGACGTCATGTTGACGTCCTGTGTTGGCTGGGTGTTTAAGGTCATTTCGGTCATAAGACAGTTAGCATTCATTGTTTTCTCTTCAGTGACATGCATCTAAACAGTCTCTGGCTCAATGCGTGTAAAGATTTTGGACATTTTCTTGGACACTTTTAATGCTTTCAAACAGTTTGCTTCAATTATAAATCGCCCATGTCTTGAGATTCATTATGATGCAATTTACCTTTTTTTTTTTTTACCTGTGTGCTATTTGATTGGACAGGAATCACAGGACTGATTTTTCTAATCCCCATAAACAGGAAAAAATAAAGTGGTGACTGCAGGTTGAAGGCAAGTAGTCGAGTAAAAGTACCGATACAGCACTAAACAGGCACTAAACAGGCTCACATGATCCCATCCACATCAATGGGATGGCCGTTGAGCCTGTCTCATCCTTCAAGTTCCTGGGGACCCACATCTCAAAGGACCTTTCCTGGACCACCAACACCTCCAGGCTGGTCAAGAAGGCTCACCAGCGCCTCTTTTTGTTGAGGCAACTTAAGAAGAACCAACTGTCATCAGCCGTCTTGGTGAACTTCTACCGCTGCACAATAGAAAGCATCCTGACCAACAGCGTCACAGTCTGGTATGGAAGCTGCTCTGTTGCGGAGCATAAGGCACTGCAGCGAGTGTTGAAAACTGCCCAACGCATCACAAGGACCACTCTGCCAGCCATAGAGGACATCCAGAGGAAACACTGTCTGCGCCGAGCACGCAGTATTCTTAAAGATTACTCTCACCCTACTCACAGACTGTTTTTGCTCCTACCTTCCGGCAAACAGATAACACAGAACTGGTCCTCCCCATAAATAAAGTCAAAGAGGCTAGAATGCTATATAAAATAAATATATCCTGATGTATAATGACTGAAAAGTATTCATACTATAACAGATTTGTTGTTGTAGATATATTGCAGGCTCTATGTGGTCCTAGTGAGAGCCTAGGTGAGTGCTGCCCATGCAGGGCTAACTTTTTGCAAATAAGCAAAATCTCAATGGCCATGCACTCACACCTTGCTGGGGGCTCTTAGGGTAGCCCTAAGTAGGCCCATTAAGGATCAGCGCAGGCTTGTCTGTAGGGTAGCAATTACCCAAATATCAAAATCTATCTGCCTCACACCTGAGCCATGTAAAAAAATGTTACGTATTAAAAATAAAAAATAAGTAACTGTAATATTGTTACAATTACATTCAAAATTGTGGTAATCAAATTACAAAATATTACAAAAAATATTTTTGATTACTTATTATTTAGATATTTAATATTTATGTAAGCATAGAATTTTAACCAATAAGGCAACTGATTCTTAAAACTGATGTTTAAAAAATCAACTGGGTGCAGTCCAACACATCCCAACACAAAAAAGCCATTCACAGAATGGGAATTCTCTTGTGGGACAGTATAATCCAGGGGTGACCAACCCTGCTCCTGGAGATCTACCGTCCTGCAGATTTCAGTTGCAACCCGTATCAAACACATCTGCCTGTAATTGTCCAGTGCTGTTCAGGTCCTGATTTTTTGGTTCAGGTGTGTTTGATCAGGGTTGGAGCTGAACTCAGCAGAAAGGTAGATCTCCAGGAGCAGGGTTGGTCACCCCTGGTGTAATCTATGCCAGCATAAACTTTTATCAGCATCAAAGGATTCAACATTTGATATAAAAAAAGATTGAGGGATCCTCTTGATCCAATTTAATTTGTATTCTTTCAACAGATCCATATAAAGTCAATTCATAAAGTCAAACTGTAGTTTTTTGTGCTTTACAAATGAACCCTTGTTCTTTTATGAACTTTTCTAAGTCTTTTTAAAGTCTTATTTTCTCTGAAATGTTGGCACAGTTGCAACATTTGGATTCTTTTGAGTCAGTCTTAAAAGGCTCCTATTTTTACCCCTTTTACAAGATGTAAGATAAGTCTTTGGTATCTCCAGAAAGTGTCTGTAAAATTTCAGCTTAAAATACCCATCAGAGTATTTGTTATACGATGCAGAAAATAACCAATTTGGTGGAGCAAGTTTTTAAATGCAAATGCTCTTTGCCCATTGTTCCGACGTGCATGTCTGCTTCTCATGCTTTACGTCAGAAAAACAACAGTCAGTGACAGAGACAGTCACAGATTCAGTTTATGAGCACTGTTTTTATTTGCGGCAAATGTGACAGGATACAAGTTAATATACACTGCTATGTCCATTATGCTACTTTACAAAATTACACAGATTTAAATAAATTTTATAATAATTTATGGTTGTCAAACACACAATTTGACAGCTATGCCAGTGATTTGATGCTTCCCCAAAGTTGCAGACACCTGCAAAATGAATTTAAACAGCCAGTTAGGCTTTATGGCACAGGATTAAGAGACTTGAATACTATCCTAAAGAAAATGCTCTAAAAGTAAAACTAAATAAATTGCTAAATACTTTTTTGACACACGAAAGTATAAAACCTGCAGCCACAACAAATGTGCAAAGTTATGGGGTTTTATATTTATCAAACCATTTAATACGAATTGTCTGTCATTTTGCTCACATAAATAATTGAATATTAATCAGATGACGTCATTACACTTTTCTGCCGTCAGCCAATCATTGTAATGCTGATCATGACATCAAATCATCATAGATCGTTTAAGTAAAGTACAAAGAATGAACCCCAGATCTGGTCAACTCCTTGTTAAAATAACATAATTTTATGTGGCCCAAGTCTAGCACAGACACTATCTGTCAGATCTGGCTGAGATCTGGTTTGGTTCTCGGGTCAGATGTGGTGCAGGCACTGATAATGCCTTGCCTTCAATAGAGTCAAAACATGTGTGACTGGAGTTCATTTAAACAGTCAATGTCTCATGATGTGATTAGATATCCAAACATTGCATTTTCTCCCCGTGTACGTGTGGGTTTCCTCTAGGTGCTCCAGTTTTTTCCCACAAGTCCAAAGACATGCTATAGGTGAATTGAATAAGCTTAATTAGCTCTAGTGTATGTGTGTGAATGAGTGTGTATGAATGTTTCCCAGTGATGGGTTGCAGCTGAATGGGCATTCTCTGCATAAAACAAATGCTGGATAAGTAGCGGTTTATTCCGCAGTGGCGACCCCTGATTAATAAAGGGACTAAGCTGAAAAGAAAATTAATGAATGGATGAATGAATGAATGAATCAACCAATCAATCCAAGAGTATATGCGCATGTGTTTAATTAGCCATGTGAATAATAGCTGTGATTAAGTTTTGCCATAACAAACAAACACAAATGCCTAGACCTACACATAATAAAACTCATCGTTATAAACTTATAAATAGGTATAAGGACATCAGACATGTACATCATTTCAGTGAAGACAAGAACATACCAATATGTGGTACCCCAATGGTTTATATGAGAAGTTTTTCCTGGACTTTTAATGATTAATATGTGCACTTTAGGTACTAATGTATACTAATAAGATACCAATATGGACATTTTTAATACAAACTCGTACTTTGAAAAAGTACCTTCTTTAGTACTATTTCTATTCTATTTCTATTATAACTATTATTACTAGTATTCTCGTTTTTTGTTTTTTTTTAAGAAAAAAAAACGAGCAAATTCTAGCGAATACTATAGTTCGCTAGTCATGCACACATTGTTGAGAGTTATAGTGTGAATTTTAAAGACTCTTTTACGTAAAGAGCCAGTTATGCCTTGCACCAGGGCTTTAAAAAACCTATATAAACTATCCTGAAGCAAATTCACTTCAAAGGTAAAGCTAAATTAAGTAAAACCATACTCTTGAAACATGAAAGTGTGAAGCCTGCAGCCCACAAAAGTTATTGCATATTTGACAAACTGTTTCATTTGCTACCAATTTTTACTTAATTTTGCTAACATAGATGATAATTGAATATTAATCAGATGACGTCATAACGCTGCTGTCTTTCCGTCAGCCAATCATTGCATTTTTATTCAGGATTTCAAAGATTGATAGATCTGTCTTTCACAACAAGCACAAGCACACGCAGAATTCTCGGATCAACTCATCCAGATATTTTAATTTAATTTGCAAACTTGTTTGAAGAATAAAATTAGCCAGAGATCTGTTGCCAATATTAGGAGCTACAAGATATGCCAAATCATCTTAGATTGTTTAAGCAAGGTACAAAAGAACGAACCCCTGAGCTCCAAAATTATGTCATTGGCATCTTAATTCAAAGATGGTAGCAGCCATTACTGGGACCTTTTGCCTTCATTTTTCTGCAGTGGAAGGAAGTGAAGATTTGTTGTCTGTTTCTTTTTTATTCTTTCTTTATGGTTAACATGGTAGTATTCATGCATGGCTTATTCATGCAATATATTTAAAATAATAAAAATGACAGCTAGAACATAATACCCATGTTGTAAAAATGCTAGCAACATGCTCATCCATGCTATCAATGTACAACAATGCTAAAAACATGCTAATTAATAAATTTTTTTATTAGTGTTTTACTTCCGCAGTATTATTTTTTTTTATTTCAAATAAATATATATATATTTTTTTCCTAATGCACACAGAAATGCCAACTGGCCCTGCCAGGACCCAAACAAGTGACCTTCTTGCTGTGAGGCAACAGTGCTAACCACTGAGCCACCGTGCTGTCAATTGGACCGTATTTTGTTAAACAAAACACCATCACAGGCTCCCCCACGAAACTTTTTTGCACATGGCACAGAAACCCTAGGATGGCAAAACACATCCACAAGAGATCTATCAAAGACAAAAATATCAACACAAACTCCTTCCTCGCTAGCAACAACCTCTACCTAGTAGCTAGGTGACTTGGGATGTCTAGGTGGTGGATGTCTTGACAACTTTCCTTGCT
>CAIGQZ010000427.1:7528951-7542103 GCA_903798205.1 Danio tinwini | reverse complement strand
GGACTATTTTTCGCACATCCTTGTAAATAAATACCACCTTTTTTCCACCTCCGGGTCAGGCCATTTTTTTGGGGGATTTTTTTTTTCCCCCATTGTTTTTTTGGCGGGGTTTATTTGTGGCATTCAGGCTTCCCACCCCTTGTAGTGGGCCCACTCCGGGTTTACTACACCACATAATACATTACTGCTCGTAAATGATCCTTTTCATGGAATTGTTTTTATAGAAATTATAGGAATAGAATGGTTTTTAATGTTGTATGTTTGTTACATTGTTATTTACATTGTCTTTTGTTGGTGTTGAAGTAGCCCTCATACTTTTATCTCAGGAAAGCAAGCCAGCAAGCATTTTTTGTTTTTAAAAAATGTCTAATAGAGGTCTAATTGACGTTTATACATTGCCCAAATTTAGCCTGGTTTTAGCCAAATCGACTGTCAATGAAAATCTAATAGAGGTCTAAGAATAGGCCAAAACTAGACTAGTTGTCAAATAGACAGAAATGAATGACTACACATTTACAGTCTGTCTAATCTGTCTATTTGACGACTAGTCTACTTTTGCTCTATTCTTAGATGTCTATTAGATTTTCACTGACAGACCAAGTTTAGCCTCGTTTTAGCCAAAATGTCTACGCTTAGATGTCTATTAGATGTCTATTAAACACAAAATTGTTTGCTGGGAAATTTTTGCCAGTAACTAAAGATTTCTTTCGAAAGATCACTTTTGTTGTGTCTAAATAGTCATGTTATAGAAGAACTTAAACATCTAAATGTTTAAGAAAGGGCCATACAAAGGAGCAGAAAGTGGTTCCTAACATACATAGTTGAGAGCCAAGGTGATTACTTGAGAATTTCCACTGAGAGAAATTAGGCTGATGAACATGGGCCTGTAAAGCAGGAATGTCTAGATAGTAACATCTAGCAAATGTTGATGGTGATTGGTGATGTGCCACAATACTCAATATAATATTATGCATAAGAAAATTGTGTTTGTGATTTTTCAGCCTGATCTCACGAGGAAACGCAAGTATTTTACGTTTTGTCAGTTTAGAGGCTAATTCGAGTTCAGTCGTACGAAAATGTACGATTTTAAAGAGAAGGCATGGCACCCAACCTTACTTCTAACCCCAACCGTCATTGGGTGATAAGCAAATCATACTAATTTGTACAAATTAGATTGTACAAATTCATACAAATTAGCCACTAAATCAAAATTTTACAAGTTTCCGTGAGATTGTTTTGGTGCATGTTGTAATCTATGTCCATGCATTAAAACCCGGTTCTCTGTGAGTGAGCATTAACGTTAAGGGTCGCTCTCACATGAAAGGAAGGTGCTGCATATTAGTGTAAAAGCACGTGGACCAGAAGCCCAAACTGTAATGTATCACTACACTACCTGACAAAAGTCTAGTCACCCATCTAAGTTTTAGGAATAACAAATAATAATTTGACTTCTAGTTGATCATTTGGTATTAGAACTGGCTTATATGAATACACTTATTTTACCAAAATAAAATATGAACATGCCTTGATTTTTAATTATTTAATTAGTACAGTAAGGTCTGACTTTGCTTAGACAAAAGTCTTGTCACTTAACAGAAATAATGTACAGTATAAAATATAAAATCATGGTGCAGTGGAAAATGAATGAATATTGTATATGACTCCCATGAGCTTGGAGGACTGCATCCATACATCTCTGCAATGCCATTCCAGATGACTTTATTAATAAGTTTTTTGAGTCAAAGAAAGCATTCTTGCAGAACTCCCAGAGTTCAAGATTCTTTGGATTCATCTTCAATGCCTTATCCATCTTATCCCAGACATGCTCAATAATGTTTATGTTTGGTGACTGGGCTGGCCAATCCTGGAGCACCTTTATCTTCTTTGCTTTCAGGAACGTTGTTGTGGAGGCTGAATTATGAGGAGTACTGTTCTGCTGAAGAATTTGCCCTCTCCTGTGGTTTGTAGTATAATGGGCAGCACAAATGTCTTGACACTTCAGGTTGTTGACCATGATTAACCTCACCAAACTCAACTGATTTCTGTGAGAATCTTGGGTCCATGTGAGTTGCAATGGGTCTTTTGCAGTATTGATTGGGATGCAGTTCAACAGATGATTCTGCCTTCTGCCACTTTTCCAAATGATCAACTAGAAGTCAAGTTATTTTTTGCTCTTACAACTGGAATCAACGACAGGACTAGTGGGTTGTTATTCAAACATTGAACTTCAAAATGCGAAGAGAGCTCACACAGGGTAATTTGTGCCTCATCTGAACAGGTGAAGGAAAGTTGTGATGTGCAAATGAAGTCTTGCTTCTCAACAGTTTATTTGATTACAGTATTCAGTTTAACTAAAATATTATTAGATACCGGGTCAAACCTGAAAAGTGCTGTTTATTATTGAAGCACCTTTGCTATTTTGCACTCATTTTGTATTGTATTTAGAATTTTTGATTGTAGAATTTATTTTTTGTCTAAACATATCATATACCATGGTTTCCGATACAATCATTTTTCCATGGCGGAGCGCCACACCAAAATTCATCCCGCCACAGCTACATTACAGCTTCTCATTCAAAACATTTAGTCGTTGGGTTTTTTAAATAACAGGTTATAAATCGCTCAAAAACGTATTGAAATGTAAGTGAATTACAACAGCGCAAACTTTTCTGTAACCGTAGTAGTGCTGCGCGTCATTTGTTTAACCCTTTAAGGTAACATGCTGACTGAATGACTGACTGACAGGTGCGTAATGCATAAGGCCAGCAAACAGACATAGCTTTCAGCTAAGATGAACAGTTTTCATAATTATACTTTATAGATAAAGGCATATAGCTTTGAATAGTGAATACAATGACTTTATCTTGCTGGAGTTTATGGCCGTTACATTTTACTTCAGGAAGCATTAATGCTGCTGGTAGGTCTATTGAAGACGTTCACAAATATTCCTAGCAAAACTAATAAATGTTGGAGACATGTCACATACTTGTTACATAAACGCA
Source organism: Danio tinwini (assembly GCA_903798205.1). Classification (NCBI taxonomy): domain Eukaryota; kingdom Metazoa; phylum Chordata; class Actinopteri; order Cypriniformes; family Danionidae; genus Danio; species Danio tinwini. The sequence goes on along the minus strand of CAIGQZ010000427.1, from coordinate 7,539,101 downwards.
CTGAATCGCACTTGAGCAGCATTTATTTGAGAGTGCACAAGAAACTGCACTTGAGCAGTGTATATTTAAGGGCAAGAAGTGTTTTACACGGAGGAAATCAGCGAGCAAGCAAAAAGATTTGCATGCTCTCATTACATAAATGCGATCTTGACATAATGCTGTGCTCACGATATTTGTCATTAAATTAATGCTATAGGTAGTTGATAGATCTGTGTAAAAAACCTGCCGCCACAGCCTGAAAAAAATTCTAGAGGAAACACTGATATACCGAACCAAACTCTGACCCTAAAATTGAACTCTGAGACATCTGGTGGTCGTACAACAGTTGTGAATAGAAATCCCCATGCCCAGGAGAATGCTATTCTCCTAGTGGAGTGGACTCTCACTACTATGGGATGCTGTAAGCCGACAGAGAGATAAGCCAGCACAATTGCATCAACTACTCAGCAAGAAAGTCACTACTCTTAGACTACAAAGTCTTTTAGACAATCCAGCAAAGCAGACCAAGAGCTGCTCTGTCAGAAAGAACTAGAAAACTCGCTGTAAATCCTTAAAAGCTGTCACTGGACAGAGGAGGTTAAGGTCCTGCGTGTTGAAAATTTAGCCTCATCTCTGCTTAAGATTGACTTTGCAGTTGTTTGGGCCAAAATCAAGGCATAATTTAGAATTTTTAGTAGATGCCAACTCACTTGATTTGATCAGAATTTCAAATTGGCCACTCTTCTTAACTCAAGATTGATGTGTTGCCATGTAATCCAAAAATAATAGTGTTCTAAAGCTGATAAAAACATTGCGGGTATACAGTTAAGATATTCTAATATTACAAGTAAAAAGGTTAAGATAAGAAAACATCCTGATTGTAGAAACATGTATGAAAAGTCTCAATATAGATTACATTGCAATTCCTAAATATACTGTTATATTGACAGTGAAAGCAGGAGCTGCTCACCACTTACTTTCACAGCCTTCAGCCTAGTTCCTGATTGATTAGGGGTCGCCACACAGGAACGAACGGCCAATTGTCTTGGCTTATGTTTTACACAGTGCATAAGATGCTCACTATTTTCGTTGTATTCTGTATATACCTTCCTCAAAAAGCATTATTTTTAACTCCTTTATTTTCATTTTCTTTGTAAAAAAAAACTTCATTCATACAGTACCACTTAAATCCTTACAAGAGAGAGATGGACCATATATCAAAGTTCTCTTGGAAAGACCACAGTGAATTTGTACCACAGTGAATTTAGCATACTACAAAAATGAGCTCAAAACCCTACTTCCCACCCCACCCATCTAACATTGATGAAAATGTTTGTGGAAAGTTCATAGAAAAAGGCATATTATTCATGAGTAAAATTTACATTCATAATATGAAACTGGCTGGGACAAAAAAATACAAATTGAAGCAAGGTGTGCATGGACAATGAAACCAAGAGCCACTGTAAAAGAATCAAGATAACTGTAAAATAAATAAATAAAATAATTAATTAACATACAACAGTCTTGTAAAAGTCTATATCAGTTCAGCCTATCTGCAAAAATAGTATGAATGGATCCCAGATCTTTTTGAAAATGGACAATTTGTCTCTTAGTGTGAATCTCAGCTCTTCTAAGTGTAACATATTTCAAGTTCTCTAGCCCACATTTCAAAGGTGGGGAGAGCATTACATTTCCACATTTGTAAAATGAGTTGTTTTTGCAATACACATACAAAATAGATTTGCATGAGTTAGCTTTTTACTGCAAGGGCTGTCCTTTGCTCCTAAAAGTCCAATACTAAGATCAGGTTCCAAATTTCATGAATACACTTCAGAAATAAATTTAAATAGATTTTTTCAGAATGGTTGTAGTTTACTGCAAGACCACAAAGAATGCAACCGAGTTCCTGTTGACACATTGCACTTATTACAATGTTAAGAGATTGTTGGAAAGATTTTATGAAGTTTTGATTTAGAATAATGGAGCCTATGAATGACCTTATATTAGATCAGATGATGTCTTGCGTTCACAGAACACGAATGTACATTACTCAAGCATTCATCCCATATGTAATCACAAATGTTGATTCCCATTTCCACTTCCCAGTCCTGTCTTGTTTTATCTGTACTGCGGTCCACCTTCCCAGTAACTTGTAATAACAGTATGAGTAACTTGTAAAGGTTAGATACATTACCAATAATCTCAAAAAGCATTTTAGGGGAATGTGTTAGTCACACTTATCTAAGGGGGAAAAAATAAGACCAAACAAACAAATGCTAGCTACCCAATTTCCTCAGTTTCACACTGGTAATGTTATGCGGCAGTATATATACACAATTATGTTTTTTTTTCCAAAATGTTACTAACATGAAAAGTTTTTGGCTTAAGCATATATTGTTTTAAATTATTATTATTATTTAGTTTCACAGTACTGGGTTGCAGCTGGAAAATCATCCATTGTGTAAAAACATATGCCAGAATAGTTGGTGGTTTATTCTGCTGTGGTGACCTCTAAAATGGACTAAGCCAAAGAAAAACGAATTATTATTATTTACTGCTTAATTCCCTCTAAAACCAGCACTAGCATGACATTTGCTCTTTATTTTACAGCAGGGTAAATAAACACTAAGCTCTGTACATTCTTAACATGCATAGTTTTTATTAGGTTAGGGATGTAGTACAAGTGAAAAAGACAAACTATGAGAGGGGGGAAAAACACCATTTACTTAGAGATACTTCAGAAAAAAATATTAAATTTCATTAACTTGTATTTGTGACTGAAGCTTTAGTCTCCCTATACTTTGTTCATGTAATCACTGTTATGCTAATTACTGACAAGCAGTTATTACTTTATCTTTTTTTTACAACTTCTTAAGATGTGTGCTGCAAGTAAACCCAAGCTAAAAATCAGAAAGCTCTTTATATCATTAACAGAGATGTAGTACTCCTGAGCTTTGTTGTAGTCTATGCAACTCTGACATGTTGGCATGCTTGAAACTAAACTTTTATTGTGTTGTAAATCTTCATTTGGCCATTACACTTGTTCATACCACAGACGGTAGAAAGTGGCCCCCGTGGAGCTTGCTGACATTCTCACCGTTTCAACACCTTCTTTCCTCCTGAATAGTTTAAGACTTGTCATGTAATCGGAGAGTCCCTCTGCTGTATTTTTGGCACGTCCACCATGTGTGCGCTACAGTACTTAAATGATGGTGCCAAATGGCATGGTGCTGTGCTATGGTGTTATATGTTGCATATTTACAGGCCCAATTCCAGTCTTTCACTTAATCTGTCATGAACAAACAGTGATCATCATAAATATTTTAATTGACTATGTAAATCACAACTGATGTCATAGTCATTTAAAGTGACCCAATGAAGCTACTATCATTATGAGCACACACGCTGATTGCTGGACAAAAATAAAATGACAGTGGAAGTAATTTTGTACCTTGAGCAACAAATGAAATTAAGTCAATTATGGACAGAGATATTTATAGGTGTCCTTTGCATGCATTATCTTGCGGAAGTTTAATTACCACCATAGACGCAAGTAAATCTTTTGGATTTATGTTGAAATCCAGGGACAGACAGTTACAAAAGTTATGGTTTGCTAACCAGTGGAGCTCTTCTGGAGAAATAATGTTTAAGACAGATGCTCTGTTCTTTCATCAACACACGTTAAGAGGCAAGTGACAAAGGCCAAATTGATTGTGCAAAACAGATTTCAGTTTCTTACAAGCAGGGATGGGTAGTATTTATGATACATGTATTTCAAAAACAAAATAGTATTTCGTAATTTGTATTTATTAAAAGGTTTATGAAAATGGGTTCATATTTTGTATCAAAATACTTTAAGAAGTCTACATGATGGCATCATAATGTGGCCTTTGATTGGTGCTTTATAAGTTATTTACCAAGGCTTGAGATCAGAACTGAAAATGGATTATGAAAATGGTAAATGATTGGTATGGATGGAATTATGAATCACACAAAGAAGAAATCTTGGAAGAATGAGTAAACTGCAAAAAAATATATATATAATAAAATAAATAAACTGTATTTTAGGTGGATTGTCTTATTTTCTTGGCATCTACATCAGCAAACAACAACATAACAAGTCCTACAGTGGCGATTCCTACAATATTTCATTGGCTGTTTCAAATGCTAGTAGTTGATTTACAGGTGTTCTGTATAGTTAATGAAGGGGAAAGATGTCAGTTGCACAATACAGTATATCTGACACAAATATTTAATAATACTCCAGTCTATACAGAATAGTCAAAAACTTTAGACCCCCGTTACATGGCAGCAGCAGTATATACAGTTAGGTCCATAAATATTTGGACAGACACAATTTTAAAATGTTTTGCTCTATACATCAACACAATCATAATGAAATGATACAAACAATGTGCTTTAACTGCAGACTGTCAGCTTTAATTTGAGGGTATCTATATCCAAATCAGGAGAACAGTGCAGTAATTACAACAGTTTGCGTGTGCCTCACACTTGTTAAGGGTCCAAAAGTAATTGGACAGAATAGTAATCATAAATCGAAATGTTCACTTTTTAATACTTCGTTGCAAATCCTTTGCCGTCAATTAATCAATCTGGAATGCATAGACATCACCAGATGCTGGATTTCATCCCTGGTAGTGCTCTTCCAGGCCTTTACAGCAGGGATCACCAAACTTGTTCCTGGAGGTCCGGTGTCCTGCAAATTTTAGCTCCAACCTTAATCCAACACACCTGAACAAGCTAATCAAGGTCTTAAGCCACGGTCACACTGGACTTTTCTCCCCGTAGACTTCCATTCATACGCACAGGAATGCGTTAGACCGGAAACGCAGGGTCATGCGTCGAGTTTCGCATTTCGCTTCAAGCTTGGTGATCTCTGACCTGCGAAATTGCATCACTTGACTGCATGAGACCAATCCAAGATCAAAACATGACCTCTCTGAACAGAAATTTAAAACATGGAGCAACCGCTTGCTTTTTTTTTGGTCTAATCTGGTTTAATCCCGCCCCTTTTTGCAGCACCGTATGACAGAATTTTGCAAGCTCAAACTCTAGTGTGACGTCTGCTTTACTAGGTATAATTGAAACACCCAGGCAGGTGTGTTGAGGCAAGTTAAAGCTAAACCCTGCAGGGCACCGTACCTCCAAGAATGAGATTGGTGACCCCTGCTCTAGAGCAACTGCCTTTAGTTCCTGCTTGTTTTTGGGGCATTATCCCTTCAGTTTTGTCTTCAGCAAGTTAAATGCAAGCTCAATCAGATTCAGCTCAGGTGATTGACTTGGCCATTGCATAATATTCCACTTCTTTTCCTTTAAAAACTCTTTGGTTGCTTTTGCAGTATGCTTTGGGTCATTCTCCATCTGCACTGCGAACCACCGTCCAATGAGTTCTGAAGCATTTGGCTTATTATGAGCAGAAAATATTGCTTGAAACACTTCAGAATTCATCCTGCTGCTTTTGTCAGCAGTCACCATCAATAAATGCAAGAAAACCAGTTCCATTGACAGCCATAAATGCCCATGTCATGACACTACATGCTTCACTGCTTAGGATCCTGAGCATTTCTTTCCTTCGCCATATTCTTCTATTCCCATCAATTCGGTAAAAGTTGACCTTGATCTGTTTCAGCACTGTGAAGGCTTTTTTAGAACTCTAATCTGGCCTTCCTGTTTTGAGGCTCACCAATGGTTTACATCTTGTGGTGAACCCTCTGTATTCACTCTGGTGTAATCTTCTCTTGATTGTTGACTGACACACATACACCTACCTCCTGGAGAGTGTACTTGATCTGGCCAACTGTTGTGAAGGATGTTTTCTTCACCAGGGAAAGAAGTCTTTGGTCGTCCATCACAGTTGTTTCCATGGTCTTCTCACGCTTTTGGTGTTGCTGAGCTCACTGGTGTGTTCTTTTTAAAAAAAATACTAAACAGTTGTTTTGGCCACGCCTAATGCTTTTGCTATCTCTCTGATGAGTTGGTTTTGTTTTTCAGCCTAATGATAGCTTGGTTGACAAAGTGACAGCTCTTTGGATCTCATCTTAAGAGGTGGTGGTAACAGATTCCAAATGCAAATAGAACACTTGAAATGAACTCTGGCCCCCTTATCTGGTCATTGTATTTGGGATAATGAGGCAACAACACACACCTGGCCATGGAACAGCTTAGAAGCAAATTGTCCAATTACTTTTGGACCCTTAACAAGTGTGAGGCACATACGCAAACTGTTGTAATTCCTACATCGTTCACCTGATTTGATGTAAATACCCTTAATTTAAAGCTGACAGTCTGCAGTTAAAGCACATATTGTTAATTTAATTTTGAATTCATTGTTGTTATATAGAGCCAAAAATGTTAGAATTGTGTCGATATACAAATATTTATATACCTAACTGTATATGAAGAGTCAATTTGCAAAAAGAGAGAACTCCATTTAGAGATGTGTTTTATGTTGTGCATTAAAGAGTACAATTGCAAAAAAAAAAAAAAAAAAATCCTATTTATGGAAGGTTTGCAAGGAAATTTCAGGCGTGTTTCAAAAGTGTGTATTTTGTAGTATTTCCAAAATACAGTATTTTATTTTGATATTTGTAGTGGCTGCTGTAATTCATAGTTTATTTTGAAACATGTGAGGTATTTGGCATTTTATTTTAAAATACATTTCAATGTATTTTTGCCCATCCCTGCTTACCAGCATAGGGTAACAGACACATCGTTTGATGACCACAGGGTAATGTGATGAAAGCTGTGGAACATGTATGGAAATAGTCAAGGTACAACTGTGCTGGTAAGGAGAAACCTGCCTCTATTCGTCTGATCAGCCAAAGAAGGAAACTAAAGGAAGGCTTTGGGTTTCAGAAGTGTGTCATTGATCTGCAACACGAGCAGAACGAACACAGAAAACCTGTTGTCAGCTGCATGCTTTAAATACCAGCACCATCTACAGGATGTGGACTGAAACTTTACCAGGCTACATGAACAGTAATTAGGTAAATTAATGTGATCCTCTCGCAATTTCTCAAAACAGTTCTGGTTTATTATAAATTTACAAGACTGTAAGTAACAGATTCATTAAAACATTTTTGCTTAAACAAAAAGATTGTCCTGGCACTACACAACATGAGCCCCAATTTGATGTCTTTACTAAATATATCGTTCTAGCATGAGAAATGATGATCTAGGAAAAGCTCGCTCTTTTTTTTTTTTTAGACTGTCAGTACTGCTTACATAGGAATGATCATCTTTGCAATATCCTTATACATAAACAGCATTAAGTACATTCATAACAGTCTTAAAACAAAAGTAATAGCAAATCTCATCAATTTTACCTATTACCATTGGTTAGTAATGCCTGCTATTTTTATAATAAATTACTTTTAAAGCCAGTATTTACAAATGCTTCCAAAGTTAGCTATCAAAAAGGTTAATAAAACACATTAATTTCTTTCCAATACTCAGGTTTAAGGGGGGAAATATGAGATCCCTCAAAGTTGTTCTCTAGATTTGCCATTAATTGGCATTACTAATTCTGAATATTTAATGTTTTCAGACCTTGACTATTTAATATTGACCCATTTCCATATTCTGCAAAGGCACTAAATGATTAGTTTAATATTTTGACATTTTAAAAAACATTTTATTAATACCTATTATTATTTGTAGTAGTAGTAATAACAATAACAACTTTGAAGTGATCTGTACATCTGAAGCTGTACATGTGTTAAAAAAATATCCACACGGATTGTTTACCCAGTAATTACTGAGAGTCTGAAAGTCTCTGGTTACTGTGGAGGCATAGTTCATCTGTTTTTGCAGGTGACTGTTTGTCCAACATGTGAATGGGGATGACAATCTCTCCTGGGAGACTAATATTAGAGCCAGTTAATGGAGCTTCAACTGAGAGAACACCATCTGGAGACAGCATGGAGCTGATCTGTTTTAGGTCTAAGTCAGCTGGAAGCCTGATAAGAAATCAAACCGGTCATGAGAGATTGGAGCAACACTTTGCAGTCCGTAGAGCTATCATTTATGCAAATACTTAGTAGAAAAATATCAAAAACCATTTCTTGATTTTTAAACATGCAGGATAAGACATATGCAGGCTTACTTGTATTTTCTTGCAAAGCTTCTTGAGATTAGTCTTTGATTTTCCTGTCTTTCTTCGTGATTACCTGTAAAAGAAAAATGTTAAAGAACATGCCACTGAAATCCTTGGGAAATAGAATTATAATTCCAATTTACTAACAAATATGTGCCTCAGATTCTTCTCACATTTCTATTCCATCACATACCTGTTATCTCCAAGTATCCGTCCCTGGTTTTGATGCTTATCTCTTCTGGAGAAAAAGGACTGACATCTAGACAAACTTTCCAGTCTTGCTCTCCTATCATTTGTTCACACACCGCATCGGAAACGTGTGTTTCGGATCCAGTACATGATTTAGATGGAATCTCCTGGCATAATGAGCTGAAGAGAGGTAAAGGCATCGATCCTGGCCAACTTGATATCCCCAGTCTCTTCCTGGCTGATTCTATCCAGCTAACCTCATCAGGTTCAAGAAAAGGGGGAAGGTTGGTGTTTCTGCTGAAAAGCGTCTTTTGTGGCTGCTCGTGAAGAGGGTCCCAGCAACCATTTCGATGAAACAAAGGACGAGACATCTTTTTAAAAAAATTTGTTTTTGTTTTGGTCTTGATACCTGATGCTGATACAGCAATGATTATCCAGACTTATGAAAAGCTACAGGAAGTTGCCACTCACTTTTATACTCTTCTTGTCTATTAAAACCTCATCCCAGATTATCCAGTTCCAAACGCCAAAAGGCTTTCACTCCAGTATTACAATTTGACATGCACAGAATGATGCCATCCTGCTTGTATTAATAGAAGTGGAGGGTTAATGGCAAATTCTTGGCGCATGACAATAGGTGCACTGGCAATAGCAGAGGCCTCTGTATTCTGGTCACATCTCAGTACTTTTCTTTTCCATGGTGATGAACTTTGTTGCACAACAGTATGTACTCACAGTTTCTATCTCAGCTCTAGAGAATCCCTCAGTCCTGTAAACAACATTTACAACTAGATACGCAATATCAATTATTTTTGTACCCAATGATGAAATAAGAGCAAAAGACAAAGAAAAATAAAGCCCAAACACAACGCCAGATTTGTCTTTTTTAATGAATAATTAGGATTAAGCATTTTTACTTAATTATGAATGCACAGGAATACTTGCATAGAGGAAATATCATGTACATAAACCAGACTTTTTCTTTTTAATTCTGTCCTTCGATTACAACCCAACATCAGCTACTTCACTGTGCAGCTCATTTCACATGTGACTTGGGGTTGATCAGTTAGAAAGGCACAGAAAGAGAAACTACAGAAGATATACAATGTGAATGAGAACAGCAGAGCACAGAATACAAGTTTTCTAAACAGTGCTTTTCCAAGCAGTAGAACGCTGAAAGCAACTCTACAGTGCTTGTGTGGCCCTCTTGCTCAGCAGCTCTGGGTCAGCAGGAGTGTTCTGAAATAAAATACATCAACACATAATTAGTTTAGATTTTATATTGACCCTATGTACTGTTGGGGGTGTTTTCATGCACTCTGTGGTGATTGAGTTTTAATTTAATCACATAATTGTTTCGGTGTTTCAGCTAGCAGAATGATTTATGACAAATCTTTGACACACATGAGATAACGCTTGAAATAAAAAAATAAAAATAAATTCACACCCTGTGCAAATTTACTATCCTTGTAATGTTTGGTATGAAAACATACACTAAATTAAACTGCTGTAAAAATGCATCAAGACTGAGGTTGATTTAACAGATTAAATGCATGATCAAAACTACTAAATTGCATAGAATTTTACAGGATTTTAACTCTTCAATTGAGGTCACTGGATTCAGTAAAAAAAAAAAAAAAAACGTTTTTAATAGAAAAGTAACTTTTCTTTACCTTTTATCAAAGACTTGGACATGTCAAACAACATTGCCTTTGCTTTTCTCACAAATTTACTGTTTTTGCCCCATTGACTTCCATAATAACCACTTTTTTTTGCAAAACCATGACACCATATAATCATGCATTGTGACTGTTGGTGGTTTTTCCTGTTGGGAAAAGGTAGTTTGTCATTTTTATCATCAGTTGG
>CAIGQZ010000427.1:7496884-7524789 GCA_903798205.1 Danio tinwini | reverse complement strand
ATTTATTTATTTATTTATTTATTTATTTATTTATTTACTTGGGAAGTAATTCTCACGTAAAATAATAATGTGTAATGCATGTTCAAATGCAGCTAGAGTTACAAGTTATGAATCTGTGTAAAGACTTTTTTTTTTTTTAAATAACATTTTAGAGCAGTATCACAATACGGTGAAACTGTGATATTTTATCCAAGGTAATCATACCTTTAGAAACGTATATCGGCCTATGCCTAATCAACAATGCTTTGTCAGGCCTCACTAAACATATACGCAGAAGGAAAATAGAATAATTTCACTTATTAAAAATATGAAAGCTAGTGCCATTTTGTGAACTTTAGTCCTTGTAGTCTCTCTTGGCCTTTGGATGTGCAATCGTGCAGAATGAGAGCTCACTAAATTTCTCTTATCAAACGTTCACCTTCTCTCTCCTCCGTGCACATCTAGGCTTCAGGTTTTGAGGTGGAGGGCAGAGGGCTGTCAAGCCTCCATTTTGAACAGTAGTTGAGGGGTTGGTTTGGAACAATGCCATTTGCTTAATTGATCCATTACACAGAGGAGCTTGGAGGACAGGAGGATCTGAGCTGTATAACCCATTTATGATGGGTGGGTTGTTCAATGAGATGCTCAAAAAAGGATTCTGACTAAAGAGGGAATTTGTGTCACCATTTAAATCACTTATTGGTAGCTGGTGTACTTGCTTATTTGGACTTTCGTTTGATAACTGGGAATCAAACCGTTTATTGAACTGTTGACTTTTTGGAGAGGGGTCTTCACTCGAGTCTGGTCCGTTCAGGAGAAAACTAGAAAGATCTGACTCATTATTGGAGGAAAACACAGAATCTGATTGATCATTCAAGGGAGAAAAGGGATCGTCGCTGAAGGGATCGGAACTCAGAGTTGGGAAAAGATCTGATGTGGATGAAGCAGATTTGTCAGATGGTTTATTGCAGAGGGGAGATGGGTTTGTGATGAAAGGATTTTCTTGATTTACTTGATTGCCATCAAACAAATCAGATAATTCAAGCAGCAGAATGCTGTCAGGCTGGTTTTAGAGAGAGAGAGAGAGAGAGAGAGAGAGAGAGAGAGAGAGAGAGAGAGAGAAAGAAAAATGGGTAGATTCTGTGAAACACTGAAAAAAAAAACTAGCTAGAATGAACAATTTCTGATTGTAAAATCATACAGCATCAGTAATATGAGAAGTTCTCAAACATTAAAAGCATACAACTGCTTTATTCATTTTCCCCCCCATATTAGATTGTCTTCATTTTTTTCTTAGCAAAACATAACCACTTCTGTACCATATTTATCATGATTTCAGGACGACTACCATGCCCCTCTCCTTCAAACCACTAATGATAACATTAAGTTGATTTTATAAGTTACTAGAAATGTGAAAGCTTTTACTTACTATTAAAACAACTTAGATGTAATTTAAAAACCCCTTTTGATAAACGTAATTGGATGCAAACACCAAAACAGGACGAGTCATCTTTGAGCCATACAATATAACAGAATGCAATTGAAGTGTGCTCTTCCCCATTTTTTGTGTTTGGGTGCCATCTGCTGGCCAATAGGACCTTCTTAAAAATAAAACCTGCCAATGAGCCTTCAACTCATCTGTTAAAAAACAGCCACTGGAAATGCTTGAGTCTCTTGAATGAGAATCAAGGACTGTTAGACAGCCTTTGTTAAAAATCAATGGAACACACTAACAAAGTCTTTACGGTTTCAAGAACTCAGAGTGGCATCAATAAATAAAACATACAAAGAATATGTAAAGAAACACATGACACGATCTATTAATGTCTCAATCCTAATTTACTCCATTCTAAAACCTGGGAATATTAGTTTATGATAAATATTTAATAAACTTGTACACTGTAGGGTCATTACCGTAGGAGAGTGAATGTCAGGTGGAGTGGACATATCACCAAACAGGTTCATCTGCTCTACACTCTAATAACACACAAAATGAGGCATTTAGGTCAATTTCTGAGAATTATAAAGTCCCATTTTGAGTCAATGATGTAATTTTCTATAAAAAGTTGCAAGCACTTACTTTTACAGCATTTTCTTTTCCATCCAGAGCGAGTAAAGCATCACCACCATTCTAATGTCAGAACATCAAGACAAATAACACATGAAAAACTGCATTAAAATGAAGCTGAAATACTGTGTAGTGTTCACACCCACCTCAGTGCCATTTCCTTCACCCTGCAAAACAGTAAATGCTAATTTCAGAACAATATTCCTTACTTTTCAACAGCAACAATTTAAAACATTGTCTGTATTTTATATACACATCACCGTTTGTCCAGCCTCCTGCTCTTTCTTCTTCATATTGAAGATCAACTGAAACAGATCCTTCAAATCAATGACTAGAGACTCAGCCTGTAAGAGACAAATTGTGCAAAGATAAACAAGTGTTCTTTCACGTTTTGCATAACCCACCACATCCACTTGTCAAATCAGCATTTTTATTTATATTTGCCGTTTGATAAACTGACCTGCTGAGCTGTTTTAATAGCAAAAAATTGATGCTGGCCCTCTGCTCCACAGACATATCCAAATGCCCGGTTATCAGTGACATCACGAGCAATAAAAGAGATCTTATTCACCACATGTTCATGCTCAATCACCTGACAGAGAGATACAAAGCATGTCGTCACACAGAGTGCTTTATAAAGTCAATACTGACTTTTTACATTTACTGAAGAGTCTATGGAACCACTCACCCCAGTTTTCTCATCAACAATTTTGATTCCTGTTAAAGAGATGTTTATCCATATTCTTTGCTTGTGCTTGCCTTGAGAACGAGCAGCTATTGCCATGCCCTGCACACAAAACGTACAATTAAAAATAATAATGATATAATAATAATAATAATAATAATAATAATAATAAATAATAACAACATGCCAAAATACACCACAATCTAAATGACTTTAAAAAAAAAACAAAAAAAAAAAACTGATGGTCAGCTTATCAGATTTTTTTTGTTATATAAACTTGAGAAGTTATTCACTTTCTTTTCAGCTTAGTCCCTTTATTAATCAGGGGACCCCACAGGGGAATGAACCCCCAACTTATCCAGCATATATTATACACAGGGAGATGCCCTTCCAGCTGCAACTAAATACTGGGAAAAAACTTGAGAAGTAATTCTCACGTAAAATAATAATGTGTAATGCATGTTCGAATGCAGCTAGAGTTACAAGTTATGAATCTGTGTAAAGACTTTTTTTTTTTTAAATCAAAACAAACAAAACAGAATACATTTAGACACCATTGTGTATTTTTCAGCTTCTGCAAAGAAAATAATAAAAACCCAAAGCAGCCATTTGTATGTCATTGTGTAAATTAATCTGAGAAAGAGTCAATGATTCAATTTAATCAATTTAAATCTGAGATTTGTATTAGTCCCTGTTTATCCTTGATAAGCCTAGACTAGATAAGGGTTATACAATTTTATTATTATTGTCAAAATTCTCAACAGAGACACATTTTCCCCTCAATATTGCACATCTTTAATACATGAAAAAAAATTATTAAAAAAGGCAGCCATCTTGTATCAGTACCTTCAGTTTCATCATGGAATCCTGACACATTTTATCCCCTCTTGCATCTTGAACATCATCCACACCAATAAGTTTGGCTTTATATCTCACTCCATCACCCTGAAATCTGGCCAGGAGGAACTCGTCTGTCTTCTCTGGGACTGTGAAGAAACAGGACAAACTTATTTAACAATAAAATAAAAATCATCTATAACTCTGCACGGATGAAAAGAGGAAGCCAGACTGTACTTTTTCTCCTTTCCTTCCAGAATGAAGTTCTGGTCACGGGTACAGTGGTTGTTGTGACAGATGCTGGTTCAGTGGTTGATGCTGGTTCTGCTGGTACCACAGTAACAGGCTCAGCTTCAGGTGACTGTGACATGGTGAGTGTGTGGTTACAGGAAAAGCAAAAAGAAAAAAAAAATACAGCCCAAAGACAAAAATAAAAGTGGGGGAAAAACAGGTGGGATATTCAGCAAGCACACATTCTCAGCGCTGGGCCTGGATGGAGACAAAAAAAAAAAAAAAAAAAAAAGACAACATTAGCCAAAAATGAGACCAATATACCTTTAATTTTACAAAATTGATAGATTCATTCATTGCAATACTAACTACAAATAAATTGTATATTCGTAGGCCAATAAGATAAGATATATAGGACAAGATCAATTGTGACTGATCATAAAAACAAAAAGACAAACTAGTGTCAGCTAATTTTGTTTTATTAAACCCACAGACAAGGAAACAGCTCTAAGATAAATTCAATTCAATTCATCTTTATTTGTATAGCGCTTTTACAATGTAGATTGTGTCAAAGCAGCTTCACATGGAAGTTTAAATACATTTGTACAAAAAGCATAAGATGTGAGCAGCACATCTGTAGTGTCTGACTTGCAGAATAAGCCATAATTTAACACTTTAAATATCAGGCAAATATAGATGACCAAAAAAATAAAAAAAGCACTGATGTGGATGCATATCGTATTGTAAATCTCTTAAAAAAATACAATTCAGTCACAGGAACTGCTTTTCCCTGCTTTCAAATAATAATAATAATAATAATAATAATAATAATAAGTTTTCTCTTTTACATGTTCTTACATTCAGAAAGTCTCATGTGCACATTTAATTAAAAATAAATAAAAACAACTGCAAGCTAGTATCATAGTAAAGCTATAGATTCTGCTAGCGAAAAAAGCAGAGGAAGGAGAGGAAACCATGTCAGCAGGAAAACACTTCCTGCTTCGTAGGCAAAAAAAAAAAAAAAAAAAAAAACATACCCTTAAAATGTAATTTTTCATTCCTGTATTATATTTCAGGAATGGGAAGACCTATTTGGTAAAATCACAAGGCTGATAGCAGTAGTCCCTCACTTAATGAGTATACCTAATCTCCAACTGGAAAAAGCTAATTTCCATCATGGAAAAATCAATAAAAAGTGCATTTTTAAACCAAATAAAAACAGATTCCCTGTAACAGTAAGAAATAATGAGCACAAAATCATAATCATCATCGTCCTCACGATCACTATTCCTCAGAAGAAAAAGGCTGTTCATCCCAACCAAAATCAGTTACGCCACTAAAGATACACCAACAAACGAGTAACTCCTGCAAAGACTTCAGTTAAATCAAATTAAATTGCCTTATTCAACCAAAGGATCATTTGACAAAACAGAAAGAAATTAAATAGTCTGAAAGGCATACCTTATGAGCAGAAAACAGTGCTCAGCTGTGTATTTCTCAGCAGAGAGAGGAATGAGAGAGCAAGAGCAAAGGTGGGCTGATCAAAGGTTGAACAATTAAAACTTGTTAATCCTTTTCCTGCAGCTCATCTGCCCTAAAAACACAAATCGCAAATCCTATGATTCTCAAGATTAACCAAATATCTATCAGTGCTTCTCCTGGGGCAGAATTACTTTTTCCAGTTTATATGAAAGGAGAAAGAAAAAAAGAAAAAGAAAAAAATTAGATGAAGTCAGATTATCTGTTCCGGATCCAAGATGAATTTGTAATGACCCATATGTAGACAAGCTTATGCATTTACATAACTAATGCAGCAAACAGTGAAAATATGAGAAAACAGAGCTGAAAGATGAATATATGAGGACCCATTCCAATAGCAGCCACATCCAAATGGATGCCAATTGCCATCATGTGTTAACGTTTTATAATTAACCCAAAGTTCTATCTGGTCATAAGACCATGAGCAGCATGCTCATTTTCTTTTACAAGACGAAAAAAAAAGACATCCTACTTTTAAGTGGAATTACATATTAGTAAACATTAAATAGGAATGCAGCAAAATGCGAAATGGGCAAATTAAGTTATTGACTGGCACACAAAAAATTACTTCTAGAATAATTTAAAATGAGGTAAACCTTTGAATTCACAAATGGTAAATCATGATGTTTTTATGACACTCAACAGCTGACAAAGACAGCCCGAAGCAGAGATATGAAGAGTTTATCAGCAGAGTTATGATTATCAAGAGCGGAAAACAGTGGCAGAATTGCTGTAAGATAACTCATTACAGCCAGGTGTGCAGGGTCAAACATGAGACAACCATAAAAACAAGAGTAGCAGGAGAATGAGTGAGTGAAAAAATAAATCCAAGCTGTAATCTGAATCCCATCCCAGAAGAGGACATAATATAATTTTACACAATCATTAAATCTTTTTGCTGTGAAGTGCAAGTACCTTTTAAACGTAAAGTTACTTTAAACAAGGGTTTTGGGTGCAGTATATTCCAATTATAATGCACACAATCACAACCAGTTAAACAGTTTAATATCAGTCATTTCCTGCAGCTGATCAGCTAATTAAGATAACAGAGTCAAAATCTTACAGCTTATTGAAGCACAGGAATATAAAAAAAAATTGTGAACAGGTGTCAATGTAATGTCTACCAATTCATAGATTTTGCATTATCCCTTAATTACTTTAGGACATTACATACTTTAGAGAACTTGGATACTTTTTTTAATTGCCCACTTGCTTCAGGATAAGTTAAATTAAGATACATTAATTTATATTCATAAATGTGTGCATCAAGTGATATGGCTATGTGTGACCCTGAACCAGAAAGCAGTATAAAAGCTAAATAAATAAAATTCTGTTGATATTATCTGTCAGAGAAAAATAACATTTAAATTGGATTCAAAATTAAGAATTTAGCAAAACACACACAAATGCATTGATACATTAACACCAGGAACATTTCAAATAACACAATTTTTTTTTATTATCAGATTTTTTTTCTGGCATAAAAAGAAAGAAAATCTATAATTTTGATACACAATATATGTTGCCTTTTTTTGTCAAATTATACCCATGTAACAGTTTTTGTGCTCCAGGGTCAAACGTAAACCAACTCAGATTTGCAAATGTACACAAGGACCATTTTAAAAATGTCACAAGAAAACACTTATGATGTCCAAATGTGTAAGACTGTGACCTTCTATTTAAAAGGGGACACTACTGCTAAGGCAAAGAAGAAAAAAAATACTAAAAACATTAGAAACAATCAACTTTTAAAAAAAAATAAAAAAAAAGTCTAGTAGAAACCAAGAACCAAGGCCATTAGAACATCTATTTAAAAAAACTACCAACATTAAAATGCTTACATTTTATGATGGGTTTGTTTTTGTTTCAGCACAGCATTCAGTGAAATGCCTCACATAATAACGTGATTATACTCAGATGAGGACTTGTTCTAATGGTCCTGGCTGTTCAGTAACTTAAATGAACCCAAAAGTCACAAAAGATTCATTAAAACAGAGGATTCAGCAACAGTTGAGGGTGTTCATAAACTGACGCACATCAGCACTATTACAACCAGCAAAGTTACATATTAGCCATGCACAAAATGCCCAATGCATTACTAATAGCACAATAAAATGACGACAATAATTACATAAACAACCTTTAGCAAAATATAACTTATGAACTAGGTAAAGATTATAATTGATTTACGAACACACATTTTTTTTCCACCACTACGTACTGGAAATTGTGGCACAATACAAAACTTGTTCTGTGGTCTTACACAATAGCCTATATACACACACAATTGTTTGCACATGTTTGTATTTAGTGTTTGGAAAAATATATAAAAAGAGGCTCGTGGTCTTTTATGGCACGTGGCCAAGTCCAAGCCCAGCTCAACACCTGTAACACGCCAAGTCAATTTAAATACAACCAAACTTCGAAACTTTTTTTTTTTTACTTTTATCGTAGTTGATTAATGTAGTCATACACCAACACCAACGCCAAACTGACAGGATTATGTTAAGACAAACAGAAGAAAGCCAGAAATAACAACAGAAGCTGCGCTTACCGCAATCGTGCATTCTTGAAATCCGCGCCTGAAACAATGATAACAAACTCAGGATGGTGAAGATGAGCTGCGTGGGTAGTTTGAATGAGTGAGAAAGCCAAAGCACTCTTTTGAGCAGACACAGGCGCTCATCGGCCTCTTCAAACTGTACCAAACTCACTGACAGAGACTAGAGCGCCTCCCGCAGGTATCGCGCACCTTCACTCCACCTTTATAACCCCATTTCTGCCCGTACATTTCCCACAACCGCAACCTAAAGCGGCTGATGAACACAAACCTATTTGTTCCGAATTAATCAGTCTCCTGAAAAGTTTGTTAAAATAAGAGTTTATACAGCCTATATTTCAAAATGTTTTTATCAAGCATTGAGTAATTCTGAAAGCCACAAATTCAACTTGAAGAGGAAGAAAAATGACATGAAAATAGTAAAGAACTGCCATGCAAAACTAAATAGCAGAAAGGAATTTAAATAGATATTTCACCAGAAAATGAAAGTTGCCTTACCATTTACTCTCTGTTGTGTGGCTTTTTAACCCTTTATGAGTTTCCTTCCACAAATAAAGACATTTAAAAATATGTCAAATATTGTTAAATGGTATTTAAAAATTGTTAATATGTCAAAAGATTCTTGTTCTAAATATGTCCTAAAAGTTTAAAGCTGCACTTTATCAAATGAAATGAAATTTACTGAAGGTTAATTCTACTTATTTGAAAAGAGTTTTGAACTTAGTGTTAAAGGTAATGAGTTAATTAAATACCTCATTACTTTAACTTAAATGGAGTAAGTTCACAGTACACATGAGCAATTCCATACAAATGTCAACCTTGCCATGAAAAAAATTAAGTTTTCATCAAAATACAGAAACCGTTTCTACATTTTTTGTGTAAGCAAGTATTTGACAGTACTTTAAAAATACTCATAAATGTATCTGGCAGTGTTTAAAATTATTTTATTTAATTTGCCAAAATCACACAAGTGGCAATTTCACAGCTGTCACATCCATAACGGAAAAGTGTCACAACACTTTTTTTCTCATAAATGCAAAAATATTAAATAAAATTAAATCAATAATGTTTGTTCTTTAGTGAGCCGACTCGTATCTGTTTGATTAGCATAGTTTCTTTTGGGTTGTGCAGTTTAATTGACAGAATTTCTACAAAGTATGCTGTAGACTGTAAACTCACAAACTTTTTTTGTCACATCCATAACGCAGGTTTATTTTTTCTCATTGAAAGTATAAAAAATTTTACAGAGTGATATTTTTCTGGTCCCTTAACTCTGTGGTTAGTTGTTTTGGAAAATATAAACAGATGTGTCAATATGATGTTAACGTATACTTTCTATGTGAATTTATGTTTTGAGTTTTTACTGCAAATGTCACATCCATAACGCTGAAATTGCTCACATATAGATGAGTTTTTGAACTCAAATGGTTTGTAACTATGAGTTTCCTCAAACGGATTGAGTTGTCTTAACTTATTAGGTTTTACAGTACTCAGTTGGTTTGAGAAATTTAAGACAACCTGGATTTTTTTAAGTATATAAACTATTGCTACACTAAATTAGTGGGTGTCTTCTGTTCAACAAGGTAAAACAAAATTTATTCTTTCATTTATTTATTATTATTTTGAATAAAACAGAGCATATTTTAATCATCTAATAAGTTATGTAAATGTAATGTTGCGTTGCCTAGAACACAGTTTCCCAAGTTTGGTCAATTTACAATGAATAAAATGCTAAAAATGCATTGTTTATATATTACTTTTTTTTAAATATGCATAAATTACAGAACTGACAAAGCAAAAAAAAAAGGTCAAGATGGTGTATTTTTGAGTTTTCAATACTACTCCACCAATCTTCTCCTTGATGTGCAAAAATATCTTAACTAAATCTCATTTGTGGTTTAAAGCTTGGCTAATCTGAAGAATACTGCATATTAAATAACATTAGTTTGACATCAGTCATTTCTTATAGCTGATCAGACAATCAAGATAATAGAGTAAAAATCTTACAGCTTACCATTGGAGAACACATATTTAAATTTATAGATTTTTCATAATGCCTCAAATACTTTAGGACATCACGTACATTAAAAACATCCATTGATAAATTAAGAGAATTTGGATACCTTATATAAAACGAATAATAATATTTTTTAACCCACCTGCTTCAGGAGGAGAACACAATGCTCTCACCTGATAGACTGATTATATTCATAAATGTGTGCGTCAAGTCTTATGGCTATATGTGACCCTGAACCAGAAACCAGTCATAAGGGTCATTTATCTGAAATTTAGACACAGTAGATGTCAAATAAAAAAAAGTTTTATTTATATTATATAGCAGAGAAAAATATTTTTAAATTGCATTCAAATAAAAAATTTAGCAAGGCATATTGCAAAAAAATATTGATACCTTTACACCAGGAACATTTCATTGAACAATCTTTACTTAATGTCAGATTTTTTAAAAACTTTTTTTCATAAAGACTACAGAACTGACAAAGCAAAAAAAGGTCTAGACGGTGTATTTTTGAGTTTTCAATAGGCCTACTGCTCTTCACCAATCTTCTCCTTGACGTGCAAAAATATCTTAAATAAATCAAATTTTTGGTTTGAAGCTTGGCTAATCTGAAGAATACTGCACAAACCCAGCATAAGAATAGTGGCCAAAAACAGGAAAAGAGGAGATAAGTGCAGTTCACATCCCCCTGCACCTTCCTGAGTGAGCCGAGAGGAAGTGTCTGAAACATTAAAAAGTGGTGTTCTCAGCACATAGCTTTAGCATACAGGACAGGATCTATGTTGATGGATCTCCACTTCGCCTAGCCAACATTCCTCTTTGACCCTGCACAAAGAATCTCTCAAAGCTGTATTGTTTGTGCCATGGCTGAATTTGATGTGTGGAGAAGACAGCTGACTTGGCACAGATTTAGTGCATGTTTCTTATAGGTCACTCTAAAAACAGGGAAAGAGAGATAACAGAGCTTTCAATACTCAGTGTCAATAGTCACTTTTTCTAGCTTGGGATCTCAGTTCACTCTCTGTTAAAAATTGTGTGCACTTTTATTTCAAATAAATAAACCAAAAGACAGGAAGGTTGTAGTTTTGAGCCTTCAAAACTGGGTGTCATTCAAGAAACACTGGAAATCTATTCAAAATGTGTGCAAAATAAGAGCTAAAGGCAAAAATTATAAATAAAAAAGGGGACCTAAAACCAAGCCCTATAAGTAGGGCCAGACGGAATCTGCTGAAGTTTTTTGCAATTTCTGTGGAGAATTTTGGTAAAATTCTGCAGATTTCTGCGGAATTATTTTGGGAGTCTCATAACTTTTTTATAATATGTATAATTTAAAAACTGAATAAATTCAGATTTACACACATTTACTCAAGTTAACAAACAGAATTAATGATGGGCAATAAATCTGCTGAATTCTGCACGCGCAGATTCCGTGTGGGCCTACCTATAAGGCATGCCACTTAAGTGAAAATCTGAAACATTTAATTTGAACAAACTGAGTCCAACCTGGGGTGGCACAGTGGCTCAGTGGTTAGCACTTTAGCCTTACAGCAAGAAGGTCACTGGTTCAAGTCCTGGCTGGGTCAGTTGGCATTCCTGTGTGGAGTTTGCATGTTCTCCCCTTGTGGGTTTCCTCCAGGTGATCCGTTTTCAGTCCAAACACATGTGCTATAGGTTAATTGAATAAGCTATCTGGCCGTAGTGTATGTGTGTGAATGGGTGTGTATGGATGTTTCCCAGTACTGGGTTGCAGCTGGAAGAGCATCCGCTGTGTAAAACATGATGGACAAGTTGTCGGTTCATTCCACTGTGGTGATTCCAGGTTAATAAAGGGATTAAGCCAAAAAGAAAATAAATGAATGAAATTGGCCATAGTGTATAAGTGTTTGTGTAAATGAGTGTGTATGTTTTCCAGTACTGGGTTGCAGCTGGAAGGGCAACCGCTGTGTAAAACATATGCTGGATAAGTTGAAGCCAAAGGAAAATGAATGACTGAATCCAAACTAATAAATATGATCTAAACCACATAGAGGGAATGCACATGATTTCAATGGAACTCTCCATTAAGTACCTCCAATAAAAACGTGTAAAAAAAGCCTCTGTGACATTGACATTAGGATTGTGACATTGACAATTTATGCTGTCCTACCAAAAAAAGCCAATGCAAATCCCGTAAATAAAGCAAAAACACTTCTTTATGTCTGATACTTTCAATTTCAAGAATTCAGACTGAAGTGATACTGGGATACTGAGGATTTTGTGTTAATATTAAGATTCATAAACATCAACCAAATAAACAGCTAAGTCTCAAAACCCTAAAAACCTTTGGACTTGTCAATAAAAGAAAAATGTGTCAATAGTATTTGTTTAAGATTTCAACATGCATCTGAAATCAATGCTCTCATGGCCAAAAAAAAAAGGCTGCTTTGTGCATTGACTTACTTGTATGTGTTGTTATTTATTTGGAAATTAGTTTTATTATTTAATCATTTTTAGCGTTTTAAATGCTCTACCTCTAAAATAACAAACTTAATTTTATATTAGAGACTGAGAATATATTTGAATAAAAAGTTCTTTAAAACTACTAGATAAAAATGTCCTTACAGTGAATATTTGTATTCTTTCTGTACTTAATAATACAGAAAATGGTAAAATCAGTGTAAAAAATTTATAAAAATATATTAAATAAGAAAAAATTGCACTTAAAACGAGGCAAAAAACAGCTCTAAATATTTTATTGTTACAGTTTAGCATTAGACGGTTATGGTAAATGGTGTTTGAGCATGTGATATTTGGGAAAGCACAGAGATGTACACAAACCTCTTGTCAACTCCAAAAGGTTCATGTTAATTATTAACAGTGAACTAATGTTTAAATACAAGTGTACACATTTCTACATTCAGTGAACTGTCCAGAGCTTCACCATGAAGGCTTTAGCTGCTTTATGTATGACAATATGTCTTCTTTATCAGGCTAATGGAAAGAGCATAACAGACCCTGTGTATGTATGAGCGAATTTGACAACAAAATAATGGAGTGTATACCTTTCTGTTTCCTTTTAATTTGAGAATTGCAAAGATTTTAAATCTGATCATTATGTATCTTTCTCAAAGGCAAGGGTCCAGACGAGAGGTGCGGCAAATTAACGATCCACCACCAGTTGACTGCAAAATGAGTGCCTGGTCCCAGTGGTCACCCTGCGACCCCTGCACTAACACCACGGTACTGGAGTTCGTCTTCTCCTCTCTCTCTCTACCTCTCCTAAATGTTTAATGTCATCTGAAATCATTCTGCATTTCATAATAATTCACCAAACTGAAGAAATATGAGGCATTTCCCTGTGTCTGTGTAACTCAGTATCGCTCTAGGGGTATTGAGGTCTTTGGGCAGTTTAAGGGCATCGTCTGCACAAATCCAATTGGAGACCGAAGACTTTGTGTACCCAGAACCAAATGCCAGATGGACGATCCCCCTGTCTGCAAAAGCTCTCAGTGGCAGTGCACCAATACAAGTTAGTATTTCTTTCTTGACTGTAGTAAGATGGCCGACAGATGTTTAGCTGTAGGTTGAGTTGCTACACAATGTTAAGTATTAAGATCATCACTCACCCCTCAGGAATGTGCATAAGCAAAAATCTCAGATGTAACGGGGATAATGACTGTGGCCCGACCGATGAGTCTGATGAAGAAGACTGTGACGTCATAAGGTCACCTTGCGGCAAGACAGCTGTATTTGAGTCTGACATAGCCCTCAAAGCTGGATACGGGTTGGAGCATTTTTTATAATCTCTTTATGACTAAAACCCATTATATTAAAGGGATAGTTTACTCTAAAATGGAAATGTACTCACTATTTACTAAAACTCAAGTGTTTGTTTATGAATACAACACATTTCTTTTGAACACAAATGAAGATATCTTGAAGAAAGCTGGAAATGGTAAACATTTTTGATAGTAGGAAAAAGAACAATTATGGAAGTCAATGGTTTTCGGCTTTCAACATTTTACAAAATATCATGTTTTGTGTTCAAAAGAAAGGCTCAAGCAGGATTTTGTGAAGTGAAAAGTCAGTAAGTAATGCATTTTTACAATAATAAAAAAAAATTATGCAGCAGGATTGTGTATTAAATGTGGCTGTGACGACATTTATAATTTAACAAATGATATATACTTCACCTACAAATTTCAGTTTTCTCACCCCTTAAGGGGTTTCAAACCTTGATGAGTTTTTTGTTGTTGTTGTTGTTGTTGAACACTAAAGACATTAAATAATGAATAACTGGTAGCCATTGACCTCCATAATACTAAAATAAATTCAAAGAGTATCATTTTACGACATTCTTTAAAAAACATTATGTTTTTAATAAAAGAAAGGAAGAAACTCAGCAAGTAAACAAGTGGAGGGTGAGTAAATGAAAACAGAGTTTTAATGTTTGAATGAAATGTGCCTGTCAATGCTATGGTACAAAAAAATACATAATTCTAAAAGAGAAAAAATGTGAAAGTGACACGGTGACTCAGTGGTTAGCACTGCCGCTTCACAGCAAGAAGGTTGCTTGTTTGAGTTCCTGTTGCCATTTTTGTGAGGAGTCTGCATGTTCTTTCCATGTTCGTCATGCGCTGTAGGTCAATTGAATAAACTAAATTGGCCGTACTGTATGTGTGTGAATGAGTGTGTATGGATGTTTCCTAGTGCTGGGTTCCAGCCGCAACCCAACACTGGGAAACACCTATACACATTTTCACACACACACACACACACACACAGACACACACACACACACACACACACACAAACACATACACACACACACACACACACACTATGGCCAATTTAGCTTATTAAACTCACCTATAGCGCATGTCTTTGGACTATGGGGGAAACTGGAGCACCCGCAGGAAACCCACACGAACACGGGGAGAACATGCAAACTCCACACAGAAATGCCAACTGACCCAGCCGGGGCTTGAACCAGCGACCTTCTTGCTGTGAGGCGATCGTGCTACCCACTATGCCACTGACGCTGAACGAATGAAATAATGTGGCAAAAATGTCAAAAAAATAAAATACATAAATAAATGACAAAACAACACAAAGACTGCAAGTATCACTACGTTTTTGCATGTACAAAATCTGTGTGCATCATTGTAAACACAATTATGTCTTTACAGAATAAATATTCTGGGATCCGGACCTCGAAATAATCCCTTTGATAACAAAGTCTATAATGGCCAATGTAACCGGATCCGAGATCCAAATTCATTGGAATATAACCGACTACCATGGAATGTTGGAGTTCTCCACTATGAGGTAGGTCTTTCAGTTTACTGTTTGAATGATTTCACCTGTGTTTACAAATGCTTTGAGTATTTATTGCAAGCAAACCAGTAAACATCCAGTAAAAATGACCTTAACCCTTTGACTGCCTGCTCTACCAAATGGTTGACTATGTTTTGACTGTTTTAAATAATGACTGTTAAAGTCTTTTAAAGATTGACTGTTTTTCATAATGGTTTACACACACAGCATTGTTAGTGTACAAAAAAATCTAACAAATGTAATCCTGTCACTACTACACTTGATTTTGGTTTTATTGTTAAAAAAAAGAAAAAAAAAGCGTACGTCAAAAAATAAAGATAATTTAGTATTCAAACATGTTTTATTTTTAATATTTTTTAAATATAAATTGCTCTTACACTTCATATTTTCTTGTTTTCATAGTATATGTATTAATTCCAGTACGTTTACCATAAACCAACATATCAACCATTTGGTAGCGGTTGAAATTTTAGAAATTATGGGATGTGTTGAAAAAAAATGCATTGAGTGTGTAAACTAGCGACATAGGAGGTAAGAAATGCAATCCAAAATTGTTTTTCATGGTGGGGTAGTTAAATAATTAAGACGACACATTTGACAAAAATGACATAAAACAAGTTAAATTCTGACAAAGATATTTAGTCTTAACTCATGTCTCTTTATCTTCAGACAAAGGTGGAAGAGAGCAGCTCTAAGGAGATGTATGAGGACATACATTCTTTAATAAAAGAGATAACTAGGGAGACCTCATCAACATTTGAAATAGGTTTAAACTTCAAATTTACACCTACTGAGACTTCCAAAAAGGATGAGGGTGACAATACTGGCAGTGCTGGTGGGGGTGACAATACTGAAAGTGCTGGTGAGGGTGGAGAGGTTGCCAGTCCCAGTGAAGGTGATGCAGCTGCTGGTCCCGCTGAGGGTGATGGAGCTGCAGGTTCTGGTGTTGGCGGTGATCCAGGAGTCTCTGGTGGGATCCCAAATGCCGCTCCTGGCTTTGGTATGAGTGGATCAGCAGGGGCTAATTATAAGCAAACAACAACAAATATTATCAAACAGCTATCAGAACTCACGACAACCAAGGTGAACGAGACTCAAGTTTATTTGTTTATTGCTTGTTCTCTTCTGAATAGCTGTTTCTTACTTGTTTACTCTTTATTCATTGAAATTCATATCATGAATAGGGCCAGACAGAATCTGCAGACATTTTTTGCTATTTTTGCAGAGAATTTTGTAAAAATACCTGCAGATTTATATGCAATGATTTTAGGAGTGTCATATCTAAAAACTTAATATATATGGAATAAAAAAGAATACATTGTTAACTTTTATTTAATGTTTACAATGCAAATCCAATTAGATTCACTTATTTGGTAAACAAAGCAAGTCTCTCATATAATATATCTACTAAAAGACAGAACATATTACTTTACAAACTATATTGTAAATAAATCATATGAACATTTTAATAGTATTTTTATTATATCACAATGCTAATTCTGAAGTTTATTTAAAAACTGAGTAAATATAAATTTACACACATTTACACAAGTAAATAAATAGACTCAATGATAGGCTAAAAATCAGTGTAAATCTGCAGATTTTTGCGCGCGCATATTCCGTGTGGGCCTACTCATGCTCCATCATGCAGGGTAGTTTATAAATTGTAGTCCATTACTGATTACGATAGCAAGTACTAACAAGTACTTACATTTTTAGATCACAAAAAAAAAAGATTTACTAAATGTATAACTTGCTTAGCTGGGAAAACACTAAGTTTAAAAAATGTTGTGTAGTTTTTACAAGATTATGCATGGCTTAGCTTTTCCGCCTCTGGCTGACATTATTAGGGACAGAGCACTTATGATGTGTTGGCCCTATTGGAATTGCTCCATTTCTTCGTCGTCTTCTTCTTCTCTAGAAGGAATCACATTTTTTAGGGTCTAAACATGCTCTTAAACCCTCAAAACTTTGCATACGCGCGAAAAGTGGAGAAAATTTACGTTTGTTATAGGTTTCGGAAATTGGAGTTTTAAAATGACTTGACAGCGCCACCTATGCACTTTTTACGGAGTGGCCCCCCACACATGCGAAAATTGGCACACACATCAAACATGCCAATACCTACAAAAAAATGTCTTGGAGCGAAATCTCAAACCCAACAGGAAGTCGGATATTTTTAACTCTCTGCTGAAAAAGTGCAGTTTTTGCTATTTCAGGTGTTGTACTTTAACAAACTCCTTCTAGGGATTTTATCAGATCAATACAGAAACTGTGTATTGTCATCTAAAGGCCGTGGCGATGTTAAACTGTGAAGATCTAGAGTTTTCATCGCAGGGCGTGTCTCTCAAACTTTGATGATTCGCCATGAAACAGGAAGTTGTTATAACTCAGGCGTGCATTGTCTGATCTGCCTCAAAATACACACGTTTGATAACATTCCTAACCTGAACTCGTTTATGTGGCAATATCCAGATAGTTATAGCGCCACCTGTTGGCACCAGGAAATGACATGCTTTACAGTGTAACAAACTCCGCCTACAAAGTTTAGCAGATTATATTTATGGTTTGTCAGTATAATCCAAGGACGTGTCCAAGGCGGACTGACAAAGTTCAGTGTATCTGCCATGGAGGAGAAAGTACTTATATCTAAACCAAACAATGTCTGACATGCTTAAATTCACAAGTTCGATGAGATTTCTCTCCTGAAAACATCTACATGCCAATATTGAGTCACAGTCATAACGCCACCTGCCGACAGAGGGAAGTTTGGCATAAATCTGTGATTTTGTCAAGTTTATATATCTATATATCAGCTCAAATTATTATTGTACACTGTTCTCTGTCATCCTAAGGCCACCAGGAGGCGGTGAGTCCGGGTGTGAGGTCCCTTTCATCGCTGCTTGCAGCTTTAATTACATTTAAATCTGTTGGAAACTAAACACAAATATAGGCACAGCTAGATTGCATTAGCATCATGTCAGTGGACTTTAATATAACAATCAATTAGA
This sequence comes from Danio tinwini, assembly GCA_903798205.1. Classification (NCBI taxonomy): domain Eukaryota; kingdom Metazoa; phylum Chordata; class Actinopteri; order Cypriniformes; family Danionidae; genus Danio; species Danio tinwini. The sequence goes on along the minus strand of CAIGQZ010000427.1, from coordinate 7,506,546 downwards.
GATTGTTTTATTTAAATCGTTTAACTATAATTTAAAAAGATATCTTCTCATCAACAAAGTGAATATTCAATATTTTTGTGTGTGTGTGTGTTTTAAAGTGTTTTTCTTTTAAGTATTAGTACAATCCATTGTTTATTTGTATATTTTTAGACTTGGTTATAATTTGGGGTTGTATTTGTGTGGTTTTTCGATTCATAACATCTGGCAAAGGGACTAAAATTAAAACTAGCCTTTGGGTTTAAAACTAGCCTTCAGTTTTGTTGGTTAATTAATTAACACTGGCCCATTGTTAATAAATAACGTTTGACTTAACTGGTTTATCAAATATATTTTAGCTGAAGTACGTTTACATAAAAATATGAGGAGAAATAAATATATACTCCATTCTTCATTATTAGCATCATGAGGAGCATACAATGTTACTTTAAATCAGGTTTTCATAAATAAGAACAAATGTAATCAGTTACTTCCCTGCAATGTCTATGTGCATAGAACAGACTGGAATTAAAAACTGGGGGAAAATTATTACAACATATTAAAGTATTTGTATCAAAATATAAGTAATAAAGACAACATTCCTAGCTTCAATCTGCCACATTGGTTTTGCTTTTATGATCAGCACATCTTCTCTATTTTAGAGAAAGACCTTCATGAGAGTAAAAGGCAGAGTGGAGCTGGCCACATACCGCATGAGACAGCGCGGGCTAGAGGTCTCTTCAACATTCCTGGATGATGTTGATGCTCTGCCACTACAGTATGAGAAGGGGCAGTATTTTAGTTTCTTGGAGGAATATGGAACACATTTTACTAAGAACGGAAAGTCTGGTGGAGAATATCAACTTGTTTACGTAATGAATGAGGATATACGGCAACAAAAACGTAAGTTATCAAATATTTCACTACTTTTTTTGTAAAAAAACTGTTGGTGCAACATCAGAACATTCTATTATAACTGTAAAATAAGATCAAAATACTGAAATGTAAAAATACTGTACATGGTATTTAAACGACAATGTTAATGAAAGGTATACGTCTTCATTTTAATGGCTTCATTTGATGATTCAACTTTAACCACAGATGTCACTGAAGATACGGTCAAAAAGTGTTTTGAGCTTGGACTTAAAGCAGACTTCCAATTAACCCAGGCAGCAGAAGGAGGAGCAGAAGTTAAACCATTAAATGACTGCAATAGTATAACAAACAAAGACACAGGTGTGTATGAGTCTGACTTAATTAACTTAAAGCGATATGCATCAGTAAATCTATGTTAAACATACACGTCTTCTGAAGATTAACTGATTCCATTTAGGATTTTATTCACATTTATAGTAAACACTGGATTAATGTGGTAACATTGTTAGCTGTGAATAAAAGCCTAAAATAAATCTGTTTATATAATATAGAGATAATGGCTTGGTTTCACAGACAGGGCTTAAGCCGTAAATAATACATGGTACATTGAACTCTAGAGCAGCCCAAAAAAACAAAATCACAGTTATGATCCTTGGGGTCCTCCTGACCCCAAACATTTATATACAAATTACATAGGGAAATATTACTTTTTATAAGATAAACTATCTATATATTTTTTTACAGTCACTTCTCAACTGTGCAGTGTTTGTTTGGATATTTTGTACTTTTCTATCCATTACACAAGCGTGCAACTACGCCATAAGCTGGCTTATGAAAAAAAAATTTTCATGAAATAAAAAAACTTTAAACCTAAATTAAATGTAAATGGTTTCTGGATATTAGTTTACATTTTAGGAATAAAATACTGAAATCTGAGAGAAAAGAAGTTTAGATTTATTGTTAAAAAAATAAATTGCAATTGTCACATATATCCAGCAGGGGTCAATAGACACCCATTCATTTTCAGGTTATATTTCTTGATGCTTCAGAAAACATATCCTCTCAAGTTGAATATATATTTTCACTAGATATATATTTTAACATTCTAAAATACATATAAATTCAGTTTTTCTGTTAGCTTTTGAAAAACAGCAGCAAATTTGAGTGTGCCAAAATCTAAAGTTTTTTTTTTTTTTTTTAAACAACTACACATGCAGGTGTTGACTCTATGTTGATTTTGTGCTTAAAGTGAGTCGAACACTGGATGCGTCACTTACGACACGCCGACACAGCGCACACATGCAGTTTAAAGTAACGCACACCAGACCCGCACATTCGCATGTTAAGTTTTAATGAAAGTATTCAGATGGCGCGGCAGAAATATAAACAGTGTCCTGAGATGTGGCTGGGCACTGCAGACAGCCACCAACTTGCAGCGCCGGTGTGTGTACCCTAATAGAAACCTATGTTTAGAATTCAGAAATGCATGGCGCTGTGTGGCACGACGTGGCGAGCCACCAAGCAGCGCTTCTGGTGTGCGACCCCCTTTAGTATTAGGCCTTCATTTATTCATCAACATTTCTCAGATTTATTGCAGTCATACATGTGTGTGTTAGTATGCGTATGTGCATGCACACAAGTAATTAATTTGTGCTCTAGACCCAGGCCTTTGCATAAATGAAAAACATTCCAGATTTATAATAGGTTTAAAATTTCTTTTGGACAAATGAATCTAAAACATAAAGGTTTTTTTCATTTTTCACTTTTCACTTTTTCACCCTAACCATGATTTTTTTTTATTCACTCCTTTAAAACAGCCAAATCAAGTGCAGTTTGTGTGTGTTTTAAGATTCATTTGAGTTCATCTGAGCAGTTCCCTTTTTAATATTTTTTTATTATTTTTATGTCATCATAAGCCACCATCATTCCATTTTTTTGTTTGTTTCAGTTGGTCTTAACTGACTGCAGTGATAATTTTGCTGAAGTAAAAGACATAATACCTATAGCATAAAAAATAAGCATTTACATAAACATCCAACTGAATTTTATTTGAATTTTTTTAAAGACATGGCTACTTTTTATAGGATTTCCACTTGTAAACACAAAAGGGACTGGATTCAACAAAGTAAAGCCCTGTTGAAATCCAACTTTGTAATTTGTTTAATAGGAAATTAATGGTCAATTCTAATCTAAAAAAATTATTTGTATTTTTAGAGGTATATAAACTTTTAAAAAAGCATTTTAAACAATATAAAATGCATAAACTGACAGATTTTTTTAAGTGATAAGACATTTATTTAAAAATCTGGGTTCACCCAAAAATGTCCACAAAGGAAAGATTAAGAGCTGCAGTATAAGGTATGCTTGAGGGTTAAGCCTTGTCTGTAATAATAGGGGAATGTCTCTTTAGAAGACTTGGACTAAACTGCACAAATCAAATGGATAGATTTATTATTATTATTATTAGTAGTAGTAGTCGTATTAATTAATTATTAATATCACTTGTAGTAAACCTTTTGAAGCCTGTCAACCAGAGAATTTTCATTTGGAGGTGAAACAACTTTTATAAGTATGGTTCATTTAGAAATGACATTAAAAAAATCTTTTTTTCTTATTTGTTATTTCAAAGGCTTACGTTTTTTCCTCAAGTTCTTACTTTGTGTTACATAAAGGACATGTTAAAAGGAACCTTTTTAAAATTTTTGAAATGCATGCTTCCTGATTATAAAAAGGTTAATTATCTATATTACTAATAAAAAAAAATCTATTGTGCACAACCTTGTTCACCAGATGACAAAAACAACAAGGGGGTTATTGATAAGGTCCTGATTGAAGTGAAAGGGGGCAGTGCAGCCTCAGCAGTAGCCATGAAGTCTCAGCTCACTAAAGATGGCATTCTAGACTACACCCAGTATGTGGAATGGGCAAAGACCATCACCATTCTGCCAGCACTCATTCAGAGTGAGGTGAGACTCTTCTCATATTCACTTTACATGCCAGGATGCGCAGTGAGAAACAATGTAATTGAACACAATTTGTTTTCATTATTCAAGCCTGAACCCATCTACAATGCCATCCCTTTGAGCTTTCCTGATGCTCAGCCGAGGCGGGACAATCTCAAAAGAGCTCTGGATGAATATGTGGCAGAGTACAGTGTGTGTAAGTGCCAGCCTTGCCAGAACGGTGGCACTGTGATCCAGATAGATGGACAGTGTAAATGCATGTGCTTACCAGGATCTGAAGGTGTTGCGTGTCAGATCATTGACATGGAAATGATGAAAGGTGTGTGTTTCATGAAACAGGCTTTGAAAATTTCATACTCTTCATTTCTGCTGATTCGAGTGGACCGTTCACTGTATTATTTGTTTATTAGGCAAGTCTTTTGAGCAGCTGGGGAACTGGGGTTGCTGGTCTGCTTGGTCCCACTGCTCTGGAGGGCGCCGCACGCGCTCACGCTCCTGCAATAATCGAGGTCTATCAAATGGAATTTGCAAAGGAGACAGAACCAGTGAAGAATACTGTTCAGACACAAAAAACACACAAAATTAAAAATGCATATGTATAAAATTACAAATAAACAAGTTGGTTTGTATTAACATTAATTTATTCTCATAAAGACTATTTTATTACATTGACAACACTGCTTGCTTGTGGTCAAAATTGGTAACGCAACACAAAGTTTACAGTCTGTTTACCCATGTCTTCTCAAAGTGTTTTTAAATATACCACAATACTGAAATTATATTATAAAAGCAAACCAAAAAATTATAATAAAACATCACTTACATATTTAAATTTAGGGTAAATTAGCTATTTGTTTTTCATTCTCTCCCACTGCAACCTGCATGAGCAAAATCAACATCCGAAGGTAAAACTAGTTATTATGCCATCTGTCAAAAAGGACAAAGAATTTGCTTATACAAAAGCACACAAAAGGAATAAATGTACGAGGAACAGCTGTGAAGTTTAGGTAGATGGCTCACTTTTCACTCGTCTTGGGCCTCTAGAGGTCAGGTTAATAGAGTAGCACTCTTAACTCCCTATTGAGCCTCTGAGAAGCTCCTTTCAGCTTCAATACCCTTCAAGAGTCAGCTTGTAGTGGGAATGGCTTTGGACTGAGACCCCATCCCAAAACTACACTCCAAATTATTTCACATATTCTAAATCTACTGAACCCATCGCTCTCATTTTTCTCTTTTTTTTGTATGTTAAATAACACTGAGAAGTTTTTTTAAGAGAAAGGGAAAATATCTCAAAGCACCGAGGTGAAAGGTGCAACTTGTGCTTCACCCCCAAAGAAGAAGAAAAAATGTCTTAGTGCAGTCAGATTCGAACTTCCCTGAGGTCAAGGCATCCATTGAAGTTTCTAAGAGCTGTCACGCCACATTACCTTTCCCATCTGTCTCGGCACCGTGAAAATTAAGTTATGCCCCATGTCAGCACAGTTTTGTCTCTCTTCTCGCACTCTTTTCACTGCTCCCCTCTTTTTTCATCTCCTCGAAAGTAGGAAAAGGTGGACATAGAAGAGCAATCAAGTCATAAGCACCCATGCAGTCCAGCCAATGCAGCCCGAAATATGCTGATGGTGTGGAGGGGTCTCCTCTGTTTGTCCATGTAGGGTCATTCAGAAAACGCTCTTCACAGCCAACCCTTCCCCCAAATTCCTTCTTTTAAGAACCCATTTAAAAACCAACCCCCATCTTCCCATCCACTGGCCTGACAACCAAATCTCTCTGTTTTTTATGTTTGGTTTATGCCATAATCAACAGCTGAAATAGAATCTGGGAAAACATTCCACAATAAGACCAGTCCCTAACGCTACGATCTCTGATGTAGATAAATACAGTTCAGATAAGAGGATGGTTGGAAATTTTTTATCACATGCTGAATCTTGCATCAAATACAACTCTAGCTGCACACCATGCTGGCACAAGAACTGTTAGGAATCTGTAATAGAACCATGTTTTCAACTCTGCTGTTTTTCACTTCTGGTGCACTCAGATCAGCGGATATAACTGGATTAACAGCAGTGTTGTCAGTTTTAAAGGGGCCTGTTCTCAGCAAAAACTGGATGTGACAGGTTTAACACAGCATGCCTGATCTGAGAAATGGCTCCCTTTTTACAAAGTCCCAATGGGGCCCTTCACCTGATGAGGATGAATAGTCAGTTCACCTTATATTGTTACTTCTAACTCACAGTAAACAATTGGAAAGTTCAGTTAGGAGTCAGTATGGATTCTTATACTTTGACATACATAATTTAAGAAACCACTTCTTTGGATGCACTGTATTTACTAAATATACAGTTGAAGTCAGAATTATTAGCCCCCCTTTAAATTTTTTTTCTTTTTTAAATTCTTTCCAAAACAGTATGCTAACATTTTATAAATCTGCTTCCACATGTGTGGTAGAAAATATTTTTTTCTTTTTTAAATGATGTTTAACAGAGCAAGGAAATTTTCTCAGTATGTCTGATAATGTTTTTTTCTTCTGGAGAAAGTCTTATTTCTTTTATTTTGGCTAGAATAAAAGCAGTTTTTAATTTTTTAAAAACTATTTTAAGGTCAAAATTATTAGCCCCTTTAAGCAATTTGTTTTTCGATAGTCTGCAGAACAAATCATCGTTATACAATAACTTGCCTAATTACCCTAACCTAGTAAACCTAATTAACCTAGTTAAGCCTTTAAATGTCATTTTAAGCTGTATAGAAGTATCTTAAAAATATCTAGTAAAATAATATTTACTGTCATCATGGCAAAAAAAAATCGATTATTAGAAATGGGTTGACAAAATCTTCTCTCCGTTAAACGGAAATTTTAAAATTGAGAAAAAAAATAAACGGGGGGCTAATAATTCAGGGGGACTAATAATTCTGACTTCAACTGTATATGTTCAAGTAAAACATTTATATTAGTTTTATTCTATAAAGGTATTCTAGCATTTCTTCCAAATTTCTAATAAAAATATTGCCCTTCAGAGAATTTTTTAGAAAATGACAATTGGTCAAAAATAAATCACTTTTTTGTGATTGAATGTCTGATATATTTCATCAAAAATTGCTTATGACTTGGCATCTTTTCTGACCAATAGTCATTTTATGCTCTAAATAAGAACATTTTTATTTTAAATTAATTGTAAATGCAGAGAAGCTGACATACTCTCTTTTAAGTATTTATATTAAGCAGAATATTTTTTCTACATGATACTTTTCTTGAAACCAATAAAAGGTAGAAAAGTGTTAGAGAAAATACTTTATTTGTGTGTGAAAAAAAAAAAAGCCTCCTCCACTGAACAAGATTAACATAATTTACATTGTGGCACCTCTCCCTTCTGCTCTCTCCAGAAAGTTCTCTCCGCTCTTTCTAGAGGTGTCACTAGAAGACAGAATGAAGTGCCTGCTCATTGTGCGCCGCCTCTATTGTGTGTTTAGTATTAGCATGACAGAAGTGCCACTCGACTTCTCCTTCATTCATTAACACTGAGGAGCCTTGTCTTGCTTCTCCCTCAAAAAGAACCAAGCACTACGTCTGCCATCTTGGATACAGCTCTCCTGATACACGCTTGAAAATTCACTATTTTCCCCAGTGGTTCACTTATGTGAGAACCTGGCAGTTTTAGGGTATTGGGAGAAGGGCAACTTCTATTATATTTTAAGGGATAATACCTTTCTGCTCTTTTGTATTTGGAATGCTAACTAGGTACCAGGCTGGCATTGTTATATTATACTTCAGAGAACAAAGAGGCATATGGAATCCAAGAGGAGATTTGTACTAGCCAAGAGCTACTCACGCTGAGAAGCAAACTCAATGACAAGCCCACTTAAACACACACACAGTAGCTGAGCGAGTGTGTTTGTGATGGCTACTTGAGGCTTCATTCACGCGAGCTCTGCTTTTTTCCTTGTCAGCTTGAGTGAAGACTTTAAATAAACACTCAGGCTTTGAACAAATAAGCCAGTCAAGGCCTTGCTTGGCTCATGCTCAACTCTGATCCCATTTAAAGACAACCTCATTTGTTTCTTTAAATACGGAAAGTCTCTGGGAACTTAGACTAACTCCCTCTGTAAACATTTATGTTTACAAGTTCAAGTGCAGGAAGGGACAGAGCCAAAATGTTTGACTAGCACATGCTCGTGATTATGACTTATTAACATTTCTAAACTTCCATGGATGTCAGGTGGAAACTGATTTATTTATTTAAAAAAATATTGAAATATTTATAATCTCCTTTTATAATGTTCTGCATAAATGCTAATATTGTACATGCTATATATTTATATATGTTTAGTATATATACTAAACACTATGTTAACCTTTCATAAATCTGCTTTCAGATGTGTGGTAGAATTTATTTTATTTGAGAAAAAAGATCTGCAAGATAAATAGATGAAGAGTTCAGATGCAAAAAAGTGCCATCTAAAATTTCCACTTTAAAAAAAACTTTGTTCTCAGCCTCATTTGTTTATGTCAAGATATTTTACTTTAAAAACCAGGAAAAGGACCTATTCATTGCCATAAAATATTACTGAACATACACACAGAAGCCTGAAAAAAAAGCTAATTTTAGAGGAAAATTTCAGTTGGCATTTAGAGGGTTTTGCATCTAAACTCTTCATACACACAATTATTGTGTTTTAATACAAATGTATGGCCACTTTTTTGTGTATGAAATAACCAGGCAAAAAAGTAATTTGATCTTTGAAATAATTTGAAGGCAATCTTTATAAGCATGATGAAGTTTACACTGCATTATCAACATTATTTACACAATTATGATACAGAATCACTATACACATTTACAATATGTTGTTTACCTACAATTTACATTAAACAATCTTTTTTACAAAAATAAACTTCCAGTATTTTCATCTCTTTGAATAACAGTTTCAACCATATAGTTCAAAATAACTTAATATATAGTAGAGCACACATTTTTCTTACAACTAAGACAACTCGAGTATTTTCATTCTGTGTAGATTTTGGCAGCTCAACCAGGTTTTGAAAAGACCTTTAGCTATGGAATTCTGGCTCAACCATTTTTCCTTATTTATTTTATAGTTGGCAAACTCTCTTGTGTACCTGTACATTAATCAAAAGCAAATGTAAAGAAAAGTCACCATACAACAACAACAAACTCAAGACAAGACCTTCTGCTCAATGAAAAATATCACCTAATGAATGGCTACAAATTGGGTCAAGCACTTTAGCAGATTATTCGATCACTTCAAGGGTGCATCTTTTCTGTCACTCTAATAATTTTTCATACACTGTAAAACCCAACAGTCAACTTTATCAAATAAAATGAGTGTTGTTAACTCAAAATTTACTAAAAGTTATTTCTACTCCTTTGAAAAGAGTTTTGAACTCAGTGTTGAAGGTAATGAGTTAATGAGAAAATACCTTAACTTAAATGAAGTTCACAGTACTCATATAGATTAGATTTTTTTACTCAAATGGTTTGTAGCAATCTGTTTCCTCAAACAGTTTAAGTTGCCTTAACTTATTGGGTTTTACAGTACTCAGTTGGTTTGAGTTCTCTTAATTTATTGTGTTTTACTGTGCTCAAATTGCTTCATTTACTCAAATGGATTAAGTTCACAGTACTCATTAGGATTTGTTTGTAAACTTAAAGGGTTTGTTGCAATCAGTTTTCTCAAATGGTTCGAGTTACCTTAACTTTTGGGGTTTTACAGTGTAAAAATGTCATCTTGCACAACTTCAATATAGCCCGTTTTGTCACCTTACATTCATCTTAAATCAGAAACACACACACACACACACACACACACACACACACACACACACACACA
>CAIGQZ010000427.1:7480056-7496874 GCA_903798205.1 Danio tinwini | reverse complement strand
ACACACACACACACACACACACACACACACACACACACACACACACACACACACAAGGCTCTAGACAATTTTGTATGCAAACCTACACTAAAGTGATAACTAGGCTAAGCAGTTACTTGTATCCAATACGGATCATGGAAAGTATGCATGTGAACTTTTGCTATAGTAACCAAATTACCATTTATTACCATCCAGGATAAATATGCAGATACCTATATTTCGCCCATTATTAATGATTAAAAATGAATGAACCGCCAACTTATCCAGCATACGTTTTACACAGCGAATGCTCTTCCAGCCACAACCCAGTACTGGGAAACACCCATACACACACGCATTCACACACAAACTCATACACTAAGGCCAATTTTGTTTACCCAATTCACCTATAGCGCATGTCTTTGGATTGTGGGGGAAGCTGGAGCCCCCGGAGGAAACCCAGGCAAACATGGGAAGATTTTTTTTACTCAGTTAACATCTCAGATTTCTTACTTTATTTCACACTATCAATTTTCTTGCCAATTTTGATTTAAGGTTTCTAGTTAACTACTCTAAATGAACCTAAACATTTTCCCTTCTGAATTGCAAATATATTTCTCACAATTGTGAGTCTGCTTTCTCATAATTCTGGGTTTATTTCTCACAAATCCAAGTAATAACTCACAAGACTAACTTTTTTTCAGACTAAAGTGACAAATGTAAGTTCAGAGTTCAAAATAAAAATAAAACAAACCAAATAAATAGCACAACTGGGAGTTTATAACTATACAAACTCGTTATTCTGAGAAGAAACGTCAGAATGTTGAGATGTTGCATTGAGGAGCGAAGTATGAGATAAAAACCCCACTTCATTTTAACTTAAAATTTAGACGACTATTTGTGATGGGAACAAGTTTCAGGGGCCAGCTATCCACTGAATTATGAAAACAGTATCTTAATACAACATAAGAAAAAAGGTCAAAATGGTGGACAAAACAATCAAATTCGTTTGTGTTCGTAAATCCCGGGCATCGCTCGCTTCGTCCTCATAATCCATCTCGTAGTCTTCCTCTAAATCGTCCTCAGTATCTGAAAAGCCACTTCCGCCATAACTGTCGCCAAAGCATAAGTTTCTCATGCTGAATTTGACATACTCGCATGTGGTCCTCTCATTACCGTCGCACACGCAGGTGTCCAGCAGCTGTGCTTTGGGGTTGGAGCGCATGTTGCCGATGAGCGTCCGGCAGTCGTCCGAGCAGCGGTTTCCTCCAAAGAGTTTCCTGCAGTGGTACAGATAGTCCAGCATGGCGGTCTTGCATTCGGGGTCCTTCTCGCACTGCTTACGGGCTTCAGTGCAGCCCATGTGGCTGGTTCTGGGCATGCAGGGCTCGATGGCTCGCTTGGTCATCATACACACAGTGTCCGAGGCGCATTCGCAGTCCTCCAGTGCAGGGCCGTTCACTGTTAGGTTGAGCTGAATGATGGAAGAAATGCAGTGGCTGGGACATACCTTCTTGTTGCCCTTTATCACCGGTTCGCACGCGTGAAGATACTGAGTATACGCGTAATGACAATCAGGCTCTCCTTGGCACTTCACGATGGCCTGCCAGCATATCAAACGCTGGTTGTGTGTCGGAGACGCGGTGGATAAAGCATTAAAGAACACACTGCCGATGGACAAAAACAGTATCCATGGGCAGGGAGTGACGGAGTTGCCAGAGTTTGCCATTCCTTCATGTGCCCGCATGCAACAGCTTAAAAGTTAACTTTCTGGATCAAAAGTTTCCATTTGGTGGTCCGTAATCCACGTTTCTCGACAGAAATTGTCACAAACAGCTCCCCTAGTTCCATATCCCCTCCTGGTCGAGAGTTGTTAACCAGTTTACACTAGTAAAGGTGCTCATGTTTGCTTCACCTTCTCCGCGTATCGAAATCCCTCCGTGGACAAAACTCCAACTGCTTGAAATGAATCACTTTTGCTCACTGCCGCGAGGGGAAAACGTGCAGGGTATCTTGATGCGCATTGCGATAGTTTGCAGTAAACGACATCAAAACATCTCAAAAGCGATCTCGCACTGCGTCTTATTCAAATCACAGTAGTGGGAAAAGTTGAACTCACTTCGAGTATTCTTGCTGTGTCTATGCAGTCGCACAGACCCCTAAGAACTGCACGCAGCACACTATTGGTCCCATCAGTTGTTGTGATTTCTGACGTCATCTGGAGGGTGGCGGTCAGAGTTCGATGAAGGTCGAGAATGCGGGCCGTCTAACCCGAGACAGAATATTTGGCTATCAAAGTGACTTGCTTGTCTGATCTGATGCCTCTGCATCTTCAACCTATCGAAATAAAGGGACAACTTTTATAAGCTAGAGAAATATTTCAGTTTAAGCACAATTTATGATTTAATCAGTTTTTTTATTTTGGTTGATTAAAACAATCAATTTTAGTCTACTTTAGAATCTCAGACATACTGCTTTACAAATGCAATAATATAGGAAATTGGCATTTTTTTCTGGAAAATTATCAAGTTGCATTTGTTTTAAATACTTATTATTTAAGAAATTAAATCCCATAATTCACAAATGGAGCGGTTCATTCCGCTGTGGCAACCCCGGATTAATAAAGGGACTAAACCTAAAAAAAATCACCAATGATTGAACTCCAATGCAAATGGGACTGACATTACTAACAAGTTTTTTGTGTTTTATTTAACTCTGATTCATGCCTTTACATGTCACGCAATTTAACAGCCGTTTGGCAGACAGATGTTTTATTTTTCTATGAAGGATTGAGAGAGCTGGATTGGGGGGGGGATTGGGGGGTCAAGTTTTTCTGTAGTAGTTTGGCACTACATGCTTTAGTGAATCAAATTTATGAATGTATTTAAATTACCTCTAATTTATTAATACAATGTATACATTTTCAGATATAAACACCTATTTGTTTTGTGAATACTTAAGATGTCTATTGGTGCTCTAGAACTGCCAGTTTCAGACTGTTGAATGATATTTTTCCTGTTGGCGGGATTGATTTAGTATATTTATATAACTCATTAATTATTAATATTTCAGAAAGCTAGTAATGAAGCAAGCTATACTACAGGGTTGAGCCCCTATACATCTTGTTTTGGTGTTCGGGGAAGATCAAGCATTATTTGGGGGGGGGGGGGGGGGGAAGGGGGGGAAGGGGTGTCAATCACCTCCAATCCTCCCTGTAATTCGCACCCTGTGAATAAGCATGAATGGTTTAAAGATTTAAGTGTTGATATTTACTATAAATTCTCAATATGTCCTCAGTGGATCTCATACAAGTCCTAAAAGCTCAAAATAACTTGTTTAGATTTTAAGAATCTTTACACAACAGTTATTTTTGATGTCACTAAAGCATTAAATCTTATGTACTAATGTTAAACACTTGTAGTTTAATAATGTTGATTTATTTTTTTCTGTGAAGACATGCCCTGTGCATTGCATTTGCCATTTGGTCAGCAGTAAGAGTCAAGATCCCATGGCCATGACCAATCCTTTGATCTTTGAAAAGGTTAACCGTGGGTCATTCTAAATGCTAGGTAAACAGAATCCTGGGCAATATTGCCCTTACCAATTTAGTTGGTGTTAATTTTTTGACTGTTCACACTCTAAAGTTTTGCTTTGTACAAAACTGTAAACCTCAGGTAAATGTAATTGACTCGATGAAAGCATCTCACAACCGTATTACATAAAGGCTCGACGGTTGTGCATCCAGTTAATATATATTACTGCCTGATTATTCCTCAGTGAAATATACAAACTATACAGCTGAGAATAAAACATTCTCTTCTCTCAAACTGCTGCATCTCCCATAGCTTTTGTCAAATGTTTCTCTATAACACAAGGTGTTTTCATTACAGTCTAATGCAAAATAATATAAGATGTGATAGGCTGTCAGTTGTTAAGCCTCATAGCTTTCAAACACCATTGTTTCACACTGCACATGTTAATGTTAACCTTTCTCTGGAGATGCATTTTATACCCCAGTGATAAAACAAGGTGCTAACCCTGCTTCTTAATTACAAGAGTAAAATCCTTCAATACTTAAAGATAAAAGCATTGCTTAGAAAAACAATCACTCCAGGTGAAGTGCAAAATGAAAAGCCTTTCTCGTCAATTTGATTGTTGATGGAGCAAAATAGCAGCTGTTACAACACACAGTTATTCTTTTGCATTTGTTCTCACCCCAAATCTTCACCTCAGTGTCCTTCACAGCTTTATACAAAAACTTTATTTTTTTGGCTTTGCCATGTTTGAGAAGTCACACATGATGTTACATTGCCTAAATCTATGGAAAGTGTGAGTGCTTTCTATCTGTCAGTGATTGATCACAATCATCGCCAGATTTCAGAAAGAGAACGGACAGTTTTGGAGAACAGAGCTGACTGTGTTATCCATGCTACATTGACCCTATCACACTGCTGTGCTCAAACCACAAAGCTTGGGCAGCTGGCCAAAAATGCCCTCCACCCCACCCCCACCTTTCAACATTTTCTCCCTTTCCCAATTAGAGAGATTAGATGGCCCATTTGGGAGGAAAGGAGCAAACAGTTTCATTCTCTGACATTCCACAGCAAAACTGTAATACAGCATATCCATTCTGACACTGCTTTCTAATAAACATGTTTTTGTAAAGTAAAGTAGTGATTCAATGGCATACCATTAGATAAACGGGGATGAGAAAGTTCTGCAGTTTTGCGATGAGGTCTGATTAAACTCAGTCTAACGCTGTTAACTCGGTGAGAAAACAGAACATGAGCCCTGTGTATTTTCACTCACACCGAGGACTCGGAGCAACTCCAGAGCTCAGGGCTTCACTGCTCACAAAGGACGAAATTGTTCGATCTGGTGAGACTATTACTGCAAGATGTTGGCATTTCCTTTTCTTATAGAGAGGACTGCTGTGAAATGTATTCAGAATCTCTCTGAGGAGTCGGTTGTCCCTTCTTGCCAAGTTGTCAGACCTGTTTATCATTATTTGCTGAAAAGTAGCCCAGGCTTTGCGATTCAGGGGGAAACTAAAAGAGGACTTTCAGTGGAAAGATCTAGATCAGAGTTTGGTGTAATTATTTGTATAATTAGGGGTTTAGAAAAGCCTAGCTGTTTTTGTGCATGCATGCTGTTGTAATTCAGCCTGAATCATGTCAATATTGGACACAGGCCAGAAATGAAGCCAAAATGTCTCTCACTGCCCTTCGTCACCTTAACCAGTTGTGTATATAAAACTAATACAGATTACTTACTAGTAATACTGATAACTTCAGTTTACCAGTTGTTGCATCATTTTTTTAATTAATGAAATGCTTTTTCTTGGGGTCTTTTTATTTGTTAATGCTTTTAAAAATAGAAAATATTTTTCTTTTCTTAATTTGAAAGTCGCTTAGAGAAAGAAGACCTAGGAATTTTAATCTCTGAAACTAATTGGGATCAATGCCTTTTATCTGTTTATTCAGGTTCTATAAATTCTAGACACAACCTTATTCAGTACAAAGTATTACACAGACTTCACTGTTCTAAAACAAAGCCTTGTAAATTTTATCCTTCGGTTTCCCCCACATGTGACAAGTGTAAAGCTGCAGAGGGTACTTTAGCACATCCTTTTTCTAGTCCTGTGTTCAAATTAAGATTTTGTGGTTAGAAATATTTCAGTTCTTTGCTTAGGTTTACGATTGTGTTTTACTACCTGACTTTTCTGGAGGCTCTCAAGCGGTTACAATGTTAGGTCTCTTTTGGCTTGTTTCCACTGACTGGTACGGTACGGGTCGGTACGCTTTTATGGCCGTTTCCACTGTCAAAAGACGTACCGAACCATACCGTACCCTACCACTTTTTCGGCACCCTTTCGAAAGGGTACCGAACACGAGAAAGGGTACCAAAAGGGTCCCAAAGGCGGAACTAGACGCGCAGCTGAACGTTATTGGTTTACAGAGATACGTCACGAGCTCATGCAACAAGCCAGAATGAAAACAAATGAGCCATGTTTTTATACACAGCCAAGAGACTATATCTCCATATAATCACATATAATAACGAGCCCTGTTCGATCTGGGCTCAAATGAACATTGTCGGCGTCTTGATGACCAGCCACAAAGTCAAAAAAAGAGCAGATTTTACCCTGTGCCCCGTAGTTTTTTACGAGCCAGTCTGAAGCGTGAGTGTTTTTTTGCTTGCGCGAGCCACGCGTCTATATTTGAAATAAAAAACTTCTTGAGCTAATGATAATAACGTGTGCTTGATTAATGACGTGCTTTTGAAACCTGATCCTGTCAGAAACTGACAAACGCGAGAGTGACGGGCCAAAAAACAAAAGGAGAAGCCGGAAAAAAGAAGCACATGATTTTTTCAGCAAACGTGAACAAACTGCCATGTTTAACTATTATCATCACCTTTTGGACTATTATGAACTCTGAATGATGGAATTACTTTCTAACAAGAGGCTACACGTGCTGCTGAAGATTACAGACACATTTAATCATGAGAGGTCTGCACTGACTGGGCTCTATTTCCTGCTGTTTTGAACCTAAATAAGGACTAAATGTGTGCTGTGTGTAGTTTATCTGCCATTAGTAACATATCGGAGACTGTAATGGATTGTATGTGTTCATATATGTTGCATTTATTTATTTATTTTATATAATTGCAGACGTTACAGTAGGCTATTTCGCATTGTCATTGATCTGCAGTTATAATCAAATCATGTTCCTAGAAAAGTTAGTAATAAACATTTATACAGAAGTATTTATGTGTGCAAAGCATCTGTTTTGTGAGAAGTGCTTCTCATATGATATGTGAGCGACCCGTACAGCTTTACTTTAGACATTTTCTCGAGCCAAAATGATGTTGACTGTAACTTTCTGCCATACACCACGCCTACCAAAAGAGTACCATTGGTACCCTTTTAGCAGTGGAAACGCAAGCCTGATAAAGGTGACCCTTACCGTACTGTACTGTACCAGTCAGTGGAAACGAGCCATTTCTTCTGACTGGCTTCTTGGACTCACCTCCACTTTATATTTGGAAAGAATTAGATATTTTTCCCTGAAGTGGTATTTGATAAAATGTGGGATCCAGTCTTTTTTTTCTAAAACACCATAAAGACTTTATGTTTTTTTCCTCTGTCTCTCTTTTTACATCCATTGAGATGCCTTTTTGTACGTCGTATATGTTTTGTATGTCACCATTTCTCCTTGTTTCATGCTTTATTTTACATTTTGCACAGATTATTGTTTCATGATGGGTAAGTCTATTTGTCCCTTGTTTTTCTATGTCTACAAAAACTATGATAAAAAATAGTGCTTTAATAAAACACTAAAAAATACCAAATGAAACAAAGACATATACTTTATATAACGCAATAACCCATTTTCCTATTGAAACTGTTTTGTACTATTGCCCACAATGACAATAGGTCATAACTCCAGAATAGGAATGCTGAGTTTTCTTTTTCTTTTTGGGGAAAAATACACACAGCTCTCTCTGCGCTTAAGAAGTCTCAGTCTTCACGTCTCCACCACTGTCACAAATGATTACACACAAGCTAGCCTCATTGGCAAAAACATATTCATCAGGATCTCTCTCTTCAAAAAGCTTTCAAAGGCACAGAGATGGCACACTGCGATATCAGTTTGTTGCCAGAATGGCCCAACTCTACCAGTTAAGCCTTTCTTGCTGATTTAATGGAAACAGCTGTTATCCGTTTCTCTGTTACTTTCACTGCTCTGTGTTTGTTTCACCATCTGCTTTCTTTTTCATATCTTAAGCAAATGTTTCTGAATGAGTTGCTGCAGCCATTTCCTCTGTCATTTTATAGGGAAGACCCTCTTTAAAAACGTTAATACAACTACCACATGTTGACCTATGCAAATAATGAAAAAAGAAATTCCTTGTTACTAATAGTTAGCGTGTCACTTATTCATCTTAGCTATCAAAATAAAACCATTTGTGTGTGTGTGTGTGTGTGTGTGTGTGTGTGTGTGTGTGTGTGTGTAAGTAAATAGCCTGACCATATATCTCAGCTAAAAGTGTTAAATGCATTGTTGGCCCCCTTTAATATCCTCACTTAGACAACCTGTAAAGTGCACTTGACCCTAAAGTAATGGTCTGGTAATTTTTAAAGAGTACGGTCATAGTTACAAAGCATCTGTGAAATGAATAGAACCGAACCGAAGGCCCATGTCACAGTTGCAAAGTGCTTTTCTTGATCAGAATTTTGAAATGGTTGTTTAATAACATGGCAAATTCTTTAAAGATGAAAGACCAATATCATTATGGGTATTATACTGAATTAAATTGACCCTATATTCTCACATAAAACCGAAAGTAAAGAAATACTTTAAATGTCAATATCTTGAATAATATGAACTCTATAATCTACCCATAATATGAAGATACACTGAAAGAGACAGTTAGATTTAAGGGACATAGATAGATTTACTCACCTTCAAGTTGTTTCAAACCTGGATAAGTTTGTTTGTTCTGCTGAACACAAATGAAGCTAATCTTAAAAAAAGAAAAGAAAATTAAAATCTGATTGCTGGTCCACACTGACTAGTTTGATTTACATTTAGAACAAACAAAAGCATTGGGTCAATGTAATTCAATACTATTTAGATTTTGTATGAAATATTGCAATAACCACTTTTACATTATCAATTCAAGTTTCGTTACTTTCTTGTTTCACACTGAAAAAAAATCCACAATGATAAACAGCAGCACTGTTTTTTATGTAAAATCCCCATATATTGTGTCTTGTATTGTACTACATGAAAGAATATTACTTTTTAATTATTATATTTTTTACATTGCAAAGCAGTTTAGACATTAAAGTTGACATGAATTTTTTTTTGCAACTGACTGTCTTCTGCATAATTGCATTATCCAAGTAAAGTGGGTAAGAAAAATCACAGGATGGGATTTTATTTAATAATTATTTAGAAAGAAACTGACCATGCAAATTAAATCAGTACAAAACATATTATCCCAGCCCTGTGGCTGCATACACACCCATATCTCTACTTCATTCCACCATTAAAAAAGTTTCAGGTCAATTGGCAGGTCCCTACACTGTGTGCATTGCTCCCTGCTCCCTACTCCCTACTCTTTCATTGCTCTCTACACTCTCAGAAATAAAGGTACAGGAGCTGTCTCTGGGGCAGTACCTTTTTAAAAGGTACATATTTGTACCTGAAGGGTCCATAATAGTACCTCAAAGGTACTTTTTAGCTACATTTGGGTACTAATATGCACTTTGAGGTACCATTGTGAACTCTTTGGGTACAAATATGTACCTTTTGAAAAGGTACTGCTCCAGAGACAGCTCCTGTACCTTTATTTCTGAGAGTGTAACTGAGCATGAGAAACCTTTATTTCACTTCGTTCATTCACAGATTTACACAACAGCATCGCCTGCATTGTGTAATAATGCCTGCATCTGTAAATAAATATGTAACAATAAAATACACTACCGGTCAAAAGTTTAGGGTCAGTAGGATTTTTAAATGTTTTAAAATAAGCTTATGGTCACCAAGGCTGCATTTAACTCATCAAAAATACAGTAAAAATTGTAATATTGTGAAATGTTATTGCACTATAAAATAACAGTTCAAAAGTAGATTATAATTTAATTTATTCCAGTGTTTTAAAGATGGGGCAACACGGTGGCGCAGTGGGTAGCACAATCGCCTCACAGCAAGAAGGTCGCTGGTACGAGCCCTGGCTGGGTCAGTTGGCATTTCTGTGTGGACTTTGCATTTTTGTTTTCTTTGTGTTCGTGTGGGTTTCCTCCGGGTGCTCCGGTTTCCCCCACAAGTCCAAAGACATGTGGTACAGGTGAATTGGGTAAGCTAAATTGGCCGTAGTGTATGTGTGTGAATGAGTGTGTATGAATGTTTCCCAGTGATGGCTGGAAGGGCATCCGCTGTGTGAAACATATGCTGGATAAGTTGGTGGTTCATTCCACTGTGGCGACCCAAGATTAATAATGCGACTAAGCAAAAAAGAAAATGAATGAATGAATGATTTAAGGATGAATTTTCAGCTTTTCATTAACCCCTCTTCAGAGCCACATGATCCTTTGGAAATCACTCTAACATTTATTATTATTATTATTATTATTATTATTATTATTGTTATTATTAATGGTAATAGTAAAAAAGCAATAATGACTGGAGTAATAATTTAATTTGAAACTACATACAATAAGAAAGCAGTTATTTACAATTTTAATAAATATTTAACTATTTAACTTTTTTTTTTTTTTACATTTAATAAAAGCCGCCTTGATATACAGAATAATTTTCTTTAAAAACAAAAATTGAAAAAAAAAACTTGACCCCAAACTTTTGACCGGTAGTGTATATATAAAAATAAAATATAAAATATATATTATGATAAAAAACTAATTCTCAAATCACACACTAAAATGCCATTTGAATGAAACATAAACCCCCTTCCAACTGAAATCATCACTTTGCAGGGCACTTGTTGAGTTGGAACAAATATCTGAAGTGAAAACAGGAACATATAAAATGTGCGGAGTGGTGTGGTGCGAGGATCAGGACAGAGATACACTGCACTAATCCTCTTTAGCCCCGCTTAAATATATATTTTCTCTTTTTACTTACAATATATACACTACCGGTCAAAAGTTTAGGGTCAGTTTTTTTGTCATGTTTTTTTTTTAAGAAAATTATTCTGTTCATCAAGGTGGCATTTATTAAATATAATTTTTTTTTTAAATATTTATTGAAATTTTAAATAACTGCTTTCTTATTGCATATAGTTTTAAATGAAATTATTACTCCAGTCATTATTGCTTTTATTTCTATCACTAATAATAATAATAGGGCTGCACGGTGGTGCAGTGGGAAGGACGCTTGCCTTACAGTAAGAAGGTCGCTGGTTCATGTTCGCGTGGGTTTCTCCGGGTGCTCCGGTTTCCCCCACAAGTCCAAAAGCATGTGGTATAGGTGAATTGGGTAGGCTAAATTGTCCGTAGTGTATGTTTGTGTATGTGTTGCGGCTGGAAGGGCATCCGCTGTGTGAAACATATGCTGGATAAGTTGGTGGTTCATTCCGCTGTGGCAACCCCGGATTAATAAAGGGAATAAGCCAAAAAGAAAATGAATAAATGAATAATAATAATAGTAATAAAAATGTTAAATAATATTCGTGATTTCTGAAGGATTATGTGACTGAAGACTGGAGTAATAAAGCTAACAATTCATCTTTAAAACACTGGAATAAATGATTAAATTAAGCTATAAAATACTTATGAACATTTATTTTACAGTGCAATAACATTTCACAAGTTTACAATTTGTACTGTATTTTTGCTGAAATAAACACAGCAGGAGTAGCTTATTTTAAAACATTTAAAAATCCTACTGACCTTAAATGTTTGACCAGTTTAATTTAAGCCTATTTCAAAATAAAGATGAAATATATTCAACAGATACATGCAAAAACATGTTTTCAGTTGGATTGTGTCTATCACAAAACTTTTTGGCAGAGCCTTCTTAAAACAGTTAAGTGCAGTTTGTTGTCTGGTTTTCATTAGTTATTGGCCTCAAATCACATTTTGTAATGTTGATTGTCCTTGCTGCACAAATATCACTGCTGATTATTTGGACTATGTCAGTTAGCTGCTCCACCAAGTGATGTAACAAATTTTCAGGAACGTCTTAGCGATTTTTCAATCGCAGAGCAGAGGAAATCTGTTCCATGTGAGCTAAATGTCATCACAGCTCTCATGTGCCAGGATGATTTGACTCATGTTTGATTAAAAAAGAATTCACGGTGGTCCTGAGCACAGCTCTAACACTCTCGCTGTAGATAATTTTACATTCCTGTACAATTGATCTTTTTCTGTAAAATATTTTGGACAGCTGTTTGTTGGCCGCTAGTTTCAATTTCCTAAATCTACATCAAGTTACCTTCATTCTCAGTAAAACTCACTACAGAAACTCATGCAGAAAACAAGCCTAAACATTTTGTATTACATGCTGCATTCATGTTCAAATGCATATACATCACATTTCCACCAAGACCAAGTAGTTTAGTAGTCCAATGAGTGTAAAAACACCAGCTCTGGCCCTCTCATTAGGCCTATGTTTGTGTTGATTTGTTTGGGGAGGGGAAATGAGATGTAAATAAGGTCTCTTTTGCCTATTGTATCCTGTATCTGTCCCTCTCCCTTCCCTCCCCCTGCTGATTATCATCTCAGCTGGAAAGTTCCCACGAGGCCTGAATGTTTTTTTTTTTTTTTACCGTAAGCCAATCAGTGGCATGAAGGCAGGGCAGTGTGAATGATCCATTGTCTGTCCGTGGAGGGCTGGAAAGACAGAGGAGAGCAGAATTGTTTGGGCCTTGTGCTCGCCAACATCAACACTTATGATAGAGTATTTCTGAATAGCTAAAAAAATATATAGACAAAACTCAGAGATGTTTACATACCTTTAATGCATCTGTATGGGTTTGAAGGATTTGTTCAAATAAAGGAATGAGACCTTTAAATAAAGAAAAATAATTATTTAATTGATTCAGTGGAGATGTTGAAATAAAAAGCCCTTAACACATCATTTTTTATCAGTCTAATATTTATCAACAACATCTGAAATCCAAATAATGAATAAAACGTTTAGGGTAGCACAAGGTTATAGAGACTCACTGTCCCAAATTGTTCCACCACATGTATATCCACTACGGTCGGTCTCTGTCCTTCTGCTTTTTCATGTCAACATTAGCATACCATGGTTAGATAAATGCCATCTCTTGTGCTAATAAATCGATGTGTATGTCTACTAAGATGAGCTTTCCTTGCATTGCCTTAAATTCCCATATGCACACTTTTTGGCTTGTGCATTCTGGAATTTAGTTTATGTTTATATTACAGTCTTGCTCAAAAAGCAGACAAGTTGCTGTTAACCATTTTGAAGAACCTCAAAAGCTGGTGAGTATACCTTATTTGGCGAGTATATCTTATTTACCCCTAAAAGAGTCAGGTCTTTATTTTTCTAATACACTAGTTCACATCAAAGTTGATGACTAAAACAATAGCAATGACAATATACAATGCAATATGTAGTTAAAAATAATTAACAAATAACAGAATCTAAACTTTAACAATGGCAGAACAGAAGAATGGTATCATCTTTTTTGAAAAGTACATTATATCGCATAGGTGTAGATTAACTATGCATACACTTGACAGTCGTACTGTTTACCCTACACATTAACTTTTTCTGAATTTGATTGACCAAGTTTTCCAATATATATATATATATATATATATATATATATATTACCATATATTACCATATATTAGGCATGGGCTGGTATAGGTTTCTGACGGTATGATAACCTTGAATAAAAATATCACAATATTATATAGTTTCACGGTATTGTGATTACTGCTGAAAAATTGCTTCTTTTTATATGTCTGGGTAAAAAACAAAAACTTTTTCCCCCTTTGAACACAATATATTTTATTTTGAGAAACATTTATAATATTTTGGAGCAATAAACATGTCAGGCTAAATAATTCAAATGAATCATTGACTTCTGCTGTCTTTATTAGTTTCAAAAACACAGATTTCTTTACTATTTAAAACAGCACTTTTGGATATCTTTTCTGCTGGAGATACTCATTCATTCATTCATTTTGTTTCGGCTTAGTCCCTTTACTAATTAGGGGTCTCCACAGTGGAATGAACCACCAACCTATCCAGCATATGTTTTACGCAGCGGATGCCCTTGCAGCCACAACCCATCACTGGGAAACTCCCATGCGCACTCATTCACACACACACTCATACACTACGGTCAATTTTAGCTTACCCAATTCACCTGTACCACGTCTTTGGACTTGTTGGGGTAACCAGAGCACCTGGAGGAAACCCATGCCAACACAGGAAGAGCATGCAAACTCCACACAGAAATGCCAACTGACCCAGCCGAGGCTCAAACCAGTGACCTTCTTGCTGTGAGAACGCGCTACCCACTGCACCACCACGTCATCTGCTGGAGATATTGTTGTCCTAAAAAAACGGAATAAAAAAAATCTTACATATACCATAAACCTATACCTTAAAACCTTGACTTTTGCAAACTACATTAAACCTTGAAAACGGTTATCATCCCATGCTACTATGTATATAATATTGCATTAGATGTACCAAAACCAATTAAACTTCACAATACACCACTTTACAGTCATCCTTTATTTACAGTGATCCTTTATACTCCTAAAAAATTAACCACCAGAGGTGTGCTCTCAGCAGGCATTGAGAGGCTGAACAGCCACTATTACACTGGAAGTCCCATCTCCGAAATCATCAAGACACATTTAGCAAATGCTTAAAAATAAACCGCATATTTGCAATCTAAACAGCTACAAACTCTCCTTAAAAAACTCTTAAAAGTACAATATGTGGTCCAACAGCTGCAGTATTGGTCAAACTGTAGCAAAGTCTCTTTAAGGCAAGTCATTTCACTCAACGGGGAATATCAAATTCTGCAAAACTGTTAGCCAAGCTTACGATTACATTACATATTTGGTGTCCCCAATAAAATTAAACAATATGTCTCATAAGTTTCATTTCTAAACGTCTGAATCAAATCAAAATCAGCATATTTTCAGTTTACCCAAGCTAATGCGCATGCGCACTCAAAAGGAAAGAGATCACGACACCAACCTGATTTATGACCAGGTTACACATTATCATTCTCTGAATAATGATCATCTGATCACGTTGCTCTTCTGAAATAATCCACAACTTGTTCTTGATGGCGAATCTCCTCCAGAAATGACAGTGACTCTTTGTTCATTAGTTTGTGGGTGTTTGAGTAGTTGCTGTCCTGGATGCACCGACAGGATGCACCGACCTCACGTTTGTTTCATACAGATTACAAAACTACATAAACTTTTGTTTTCAAGTGCACATTGGTTCATTTAAAAGTACAAATTTCAAGCTTTATGTGGATATATCTCTTATGTCTGTGAAGGAAGTATTCGCTGAGACTCCAGTGCATTTGTTGACTACCAAACTGTCGTAAAAGCACACATCTGGTCTGAGCTTCTTTCCCGAAGAATCGCCAATCTATATCAATCAATGATTGGCTCCTGTACTAGTAGGCGGGGCTTCATTTGCCACATTGACCGTTACATGTTTCCCCATTCAAAACTGTACGAGTGACACGTCTTGTGTATTCTGTAGTCTTTGACTGTAATGAGTTTTGTAATGAAACAATTCTGATATCAATAGAGTATTGCACCACTGTCAGCAAATCAGATAAAAATTTGCTACAGTGTACAAAAAAGTAGTACAATGTGGGAATAATTCTGCCATATCTGTAGGGGAGAGCGGGGCACAAAGTAACACTTTTTGGTTTTGGCCACATAATGAACAAAGTAATAGGGTTAGACAAACCATATATTTTTTACCAACAACACACAAGCCTCTCCTACAATTGAACACTGGTTGTATGATCACCAGACTTATGGTTTCTGTGCAGTATTGCCAAAAGTGCCCGGAGTATAAATGTTACTATTTTCCCCACCTGCGGGGCAAGTTGTAACAGACAGGAGGTTAGCAGTTAGGGGTTGTAACACATGCTTATAAAGGCACATTTTACACAATTAATTTAAATCCAGTTTACTTTAAATAGTAGCTATATTTCGTCAGTACTTAACTAATTTTATTTTTTATTCTACATAGCACAGTATGTTTATTTACTTATTTATTTATTGGATAAAAACATTTGAATTTATTTAGATTATTATCCTTTATTATACAAAGCATTTATTTGTAGTATTAGCAATAAAATATATTTTTGTCTGTTAAAAAAATTCTATTAAAAAACATTTTATTTAAAAAGTTTTTAACATTACACTCAAAATTCTAAAATTATTGTTAGTTTAATTGGTGTCCAGTGTGTGGCTTAATTGTAACACCCTGTTACAACTAACCCCGATGTGTCGTGTTTTCCTCAAAACTGGCTCGCAGTCACTGTGTGTTTTATACCTTTTAAAATGGTTCCATCTTTTCGCCTAGAAGACGGTTACCACAGCAATATAAGATTTTATGTACATACTTTCACAGATTTTTAAAAATAAATAACTGCTGAAAGAATAGTTTCTTCTGTGTTTCTCATCCAAATTTCGCAGAACTTTTTTAATAATTGGCAGGAAGATGTCTGCCGACACTTTGGTGAAAACCTCGGAGGCATGCCATGGTTAACCCTGAGCAAATACCTTAAAACTCTGTGTTACATTTTACCCCGCGTTACTTTGTGCCCTGTGCTCCCCTATATTTTGTCATACACAAGTAAACAATATCAAGATGATATGGCAACAGGGGTATTTTGACACCTTTTATTATACAACATATACCAGGGTAATTGGCGCTCCATTGCACTGTGGCAACCCCTAAGAAATCAGGAACTAAGCAGAAGAAAAGCGAGTGAGTGTTAAGCCTGGAATGGTGCAGTGACTGGCACTGGGAAATATTAGCTTTGCTGAGCACATGCCCTGACAAATACATTACAGTAAAAAAAAAACACATACAACCGTCTTGGAGAAATTACAACGATCACAGTACTGAGATCAGTGTAGTCAAAGGGGGAATATCCTGTCTGATGACATGTACACACTAAGGGGAGGAGAAAAGAGAGCATGGCTGAGGGCCTAACCACAATATCTAAATATTGACTGTACAACTTGTAATCATGTTTGGTCTGCGGACAGGGTGAAAAAAAAACACCAGTGTGTGTGTGTGTGTGTGTGTGTGTGTGTGTGTGTGTGTGTGTGTG
>CAIGQZ010000427.1:7457909-7480046 GCA_903798205.1 Danio tinwini | reverse complement strand
GTGTGTGTGTGTGTGTGTGTGTGTGTGTGTGTGTGTGTGTGTGTGTGTTCTTTCATCCAATATTAGAAACAGTGCAGACGTGCCTTTTCAATATGTTTAGAGCACTCGTAATTAAACATGCACAAATCATTAAGAGCATTAGAAAAAGCACATCTCATCAGGACTTAATATGCTATGCTTGCTGTTGGCATTTGCGATTTTAAACATATGGAGTTCATCAACGAGGTCCTTTGCATTGTAGTCGCTTGTGGTTTCAATGCATACTGATATAAATCTTTTCACGTGGGTGGTCTAAGGAATGGGAAGACCTTCTGCACTGAAACAACAACATAAAACGTCTTTCATTTGAAGAGTACACTTGACTTTTGATTTCATTTTTGTTATATCTTCATAATTCACATTTTGTGGTGGGTAAGAGCTTTCCTCAATCCTTCCAGCACTGGAATGACATTGAGCAAACATTTCTAGGAAAATGAAAAAAAAGAAGAAAATAATTTGGCTGAATTACACAACTAAAATCAAATAAGTTACACTCACTCTTTTTTCAGTTAACATTACCCATCAGTATTGTTTTAGGACAATATCAGAAATTATATAAGTCATATATATATATATATAAAATAAGCATTTCACAGTAAGAATTAATTTTGTGCTGCACAATTAAAGGGCACCTACTTTATGATGAAAATCATCTTTTGGAACTCTGTGTAGGTAAAGCACAGGGGTCACCAGTCTCGTTCCTAGAGGTGCCCTACAGGGTTTAGCTCCAACTTGCCTCAAAACACTTGCCTGGGTGTTTCAAGTATACCTAGTAAGACCTTGATTGGATTGTTCAAGTGTGTTTGATTAGGGTTGGAGCTAAAACCTGCAGGACACCAGACCACCAGGAACAAGTTTGGTGATCCCTGGTATAGTGTGTCCACTAGTGTGTCATATTGGGGTGATATAAACCCAACAAGTCTCTTTTTTTTTTTTTATTTCCTGACATTAAAACAAAATCCAAATCCCTCACATTTTGAGGCCCACCGCAACATGACTAGGGAGTGCGGTTTCCCTGCCCACCGAATTGACTGACAGCCACGTATTAACATGTCTCCATAGTAACGCGTATACAGAGATGTATAGTAACGAAGTAGAACTATTTCACTACTGTACTTAAGTACTAAAAGGTTGTATCTGTACTCTACTGGAGTAATGTTTTTTTCTCCTACTGTACTTCTACTTTTTCTTCAGCACATATTTTTATGAGCTTAATACTTTTACTCCAGTAGATTTTTTATGTGTTGCATAGTTACTCGTTACAATTATAAAAATGTTACGAGTCAATCATTCATTCATTGATCAGACGATCAAAGAAGACAGTGCTGCCTGCCTGCATTGAGAGCACTTTAGTTTGTTTTAGACATGGAAAACCCAAAAATTCCACCAATAACTCCTTCACTTTTAACTGTTTGTGGCGATGAGGAAAAAGACCACCTGTGACCCTATTTAGAACTAATGTTTGCATTTGTGGGAGTGAAAGACAGTTCATATAGAATGAAGTGCATACTCTACCGTCGGATCTGAAGAAACATGACAAGTTGAAGATAATATAATACACAAAACAGCAGTTTGAGCTATCCATAAGAGCTAGATAAGTTAAGTACCATTAGCTACCCGCGGTTCATATCATGCTGCAATGTTCACATAACGTTAACTGTCTATCATAAAGGCTGTCACGCTGAATGGTGTTTTTGACCCATCACATATATATATATATATATATATGTGTGTGTGTGTGTGTGTGTGTGTGTGTGTGTGTGTGTGTGTATATATATATACATATACTATAAATCGTAAACCATGGTTCTTTTTGTTCTGCTTAATCCTGTGCCCCAAAAAAGATGTTTAAAATAAACAAAACAATGTCTTTTGACTGCATTTTTAAAAATAACTACATAACGCAGTACTTTTACTTTCAGTACTTGAGTAGTAAATTTTTAAATAAACTACTTTTGCAATACTTAAGTACAAAAAATGTTAAATACTTTAGTACTTCCACTTAAGTATTGTGCTCAAAGAGCACTTAAACTTCTACTCAAGTCACTTCTTTGATAGAGCACTTTTACTAAGTCTGGGTCTCTAGTACTTTACACATCTCTGCGCTTATCAACAAGACAGGACGTGCGCAAAGCAACTGGGATTAAAAGATCTGTTGAGCTCTCTGTGATCATCAAACATCATCAGATGTGATCAAGAATGAGTTTTACAAGTTTAAAACGTTTCTAAAACAGTGCATGTGTGTTAAAAATTACAGCAATTTAACGGTCTTTACTTTATCACCACAGCCGCAACTTTAATCCTGGTTTGTGGACGTTAAATCAGGTTTATTTTGAACATTAACTTAACAGATATCCATACAGCAGTGGATATTAACATGTATCCTGTCACATTTGAAATGCAAAAACAGTGCAAAGTTAAATGCGTACACTGTGTGTGTGTGTGTGTGTGTACTTTGCAATGGCATTGTGTGTGACTCATCATTGCAGAAAGGCTTGAATTAACTCCACAACAAATACATTAAATAATCATTGGTAAAGTTCTTACTGTAGTATTTCTCACAAACGTTACATGAGATCTGCTTCCCTCATGTCTGTCACTGTGCTGTTTATCTGACGCAGCCAGAGACACTCTGACAGGCACTTAGAAACGGTGGGCAGAGAGAACTAGCAATAAAGGCACAGGCAACAAAAACAGCTACATTGTGTTTAGAGCAGAAAATTGCAATATTCTGAAAGCTATAATAAATAATCTGATGGGTGTTTTAAGCTGAAACTTTACAGACACATTCTGGAGACATAAAAGACTTTAACTCTTGAAAAAGGGGTAAAATGGGTCAATATGTAAGATGTTTCTTGTATTAACTGTTTTATTGCCAATGTGTCAATAGCTAGCAATAGAAAGACTTCTCAATTGCATAACTGTGAAAACCACTTTTTGTTTTTTTCCTGGAACCTTATTTATATGGTTTAAACTACTAACCTGTTAACGAACGTCACATTGTTAGACTTTTTAACATCAAAACTGATTGAAGCACAGATCTCATTCAAAAGCAAAAGGAAAACACACAAGTCACGTCAAGTATTACAAGGGTGCTAAATTGATTGATATAGTAAGGCTATAAAAACCTGTAGAATTTTTATGTATAGGATCCAAAAATCTTTACTCTGAAAATAAGAAAAGTGTGAAAGCCTAAAGCAATTCTGACAAAAGTATATTTTACGGTATTTAAGGTCATCATGAGCATTTCTATATTGTTGTCAAAGCAGCATGCAAAAAAGAGAAAAGTAATCTCTAAAAGTATTACAATTTACTTTTTTTTTAAATGGATTAAAATGTAATACAGAAATAATCTATCACAAAACATACGTTAATGATTTTCTCCATAATATCCCACAAATATTTTAATATTTTTCATCCCTATTTTTGTCAAAGACAGAAACGGTCTATTGTTTGACAAAATGGATGAGCAATTGGAACAGATTGTGTAAACTGTGATGTACATGAATGTTTGGAATTACGCTACAAACCCAAGTGGTCCATTAACTCAGCAATGGCACTGCGACAGAGGCAGAAGCATTGGGAATGGCATGTTATTCTGAATTTAACTCCTTCCTTCCAGTGGGTTTAGGAGGGGTTGAGGGGAGGAGCGCGAAAGAAAAGAGGGCGAAGAAAAGAAGAGGGAGAATATAAATTAGTTGAGAGACAATTGAGCACAAAAACCGAAACTGCAAGGAGAACGTCAAACTGTGGAAATGTCGTTACTATTTTGATGAGCACTACATATTGAGATATACAAGTCTTTATTGGGATAGTTCAGTCATAAATGAAAATAAACCATTCACTCACCTCTTTGTATTACCAAAAACAGATTTTTTTATCGTCTAGAACAGTGGTTCTCAAACTGTGGTACGCGGAATTCCTTCTGGTACGCGGAGGAATGAAATATGACATATGCACATG
The DNA here is from genome assembly GCA_903798205.1 of Danio tinwini. Taxonomy (NCBI): domain Eukaryota; kingdom Metazoa; phylum Chordata; class Actinopteri; order Cypriniformes; family Danionidae; genus Danio; species Danio tinwini. The sequence goes on along the minus strand of CAIGQZ010000427.1, from coordinate 7,476,044 downwards.
CTACATATATCTAAAAAATGATCAAAAATGGTTTATATACGAATATGACATATAGCCTATTGTTATGAGGTCCAGGCAATATTTCCAGGTGTTGATAAATAAGCTACAACATGTTAATACTTTACATTTAAGTACAGGAGTTTTTGTTTTAACTAACATTTTTTACTTTTAAAAACATTTTAATTAAAATGTTGACGTTTTTATCTATTTTTTGTTTAGTTTTTTTTTACATATAAGAACAGTTCAGTGTTAATGTTCAAACTATTGATAATGTTTAAAGTGGCTGACAATGATAAATATTCTTAATAATAGGAATTGATCTGCCTCGTTTTTGAACTATACAGAGCTGCTGCTTTACTGGGCCTACGCTACTATATTTCAATTTTGCTCATTATGGTGGTACTTGCAGAGACAACTTTTTTTCTGAGGTGGTACTTGATGAAAAACGTTTGAGAACCACTTGTCTAGAAAATAAAAGGTTAAAAACATGAGTTTTAATTTAACGTCGTGACGTGATAAAGCAAACGTGTAACATTGTTCATTCCTCATTTTTACCCCATTTATCTGTTGCAGCATCGCCCTCTAGTGTGCAAAATGATTAAAAGCAGTGAGAAATGCAAACTATCGAGAAGGGTGTTCGTGCACTCCAGTGTCTTTGACATTTTATTCTACACATCATATTATGCTACCAACACTGTATTTGAATGGTTCTGGGGTTGGGGTTAGCGATTAGGTTGATTAGGGCTATATTACAGCATCATATCATACTACTCTACACTAAAATTTGCTCTGCAAACACCGGAAAGGCTGCAGTTTCAGGATTCATTCGCATTTTTTCACTGTAATGGTTTCGAAAACACTACATTATTTACTATAAATGACTATTATTTTATTTGCTGTAATGACATGCATATGCTGGATGGATCATATTACGGAAGAATACTTCAAACACAAAACTGACATTTGTTGACTAATTTAGAATAAATTAATTTGGAGTTTCACATCTCAAATTTCATTTGTTGTGCTCCTTTTTTACACATTTCAAATGAATGATCTATTTAAAACAGCTTTTGTCCCTTAGATCAGTTTATCCTACCTGTATAAATTGAGCTAAGTGACAAAAGCTCTTTTAAATGGATATTTAATTTAAACTGTATTTGTTTTTATGTCATTTGCATTCATCTTTAAAAGAAAACATGTTGTGTGCAGTAAGCTGTGATGTGTTCTAATCATGATTCTTAAAGCGGTACTTAAAGCCTTGCAAATGTAAGTTCTTTGTTGGTTTGTTGAAGTGGTGTTGGACGTGTTGTAGTGGCTTGCGGTGTTAGTGCTTATTCTCAGCTCCCCAGTGTATGATTTCCAACTTTCTTTGCGTTTCCAACTTTCTTTTGCGTCAAGTATTTCATGACTATTGCATACCCATTATTACATCTGAGTGGTAAATGGCGAAAGCACAAAACTTTAATATGATGACTAGTCAATACGACCAACAAGGTATGACCCCCCCCCCCCCAATAAAAAATAAAAAAACAGTTCTTGAAGACGGAAAAAGAGAAAGAAGGTGAAGTCCTCTTTCCCCAAACTGTGATGTGAACGCCGTGTCATGTCGAATCCTGTGCGCGACGCTCTAAAGACCTTTAACTCTATATTAAATGCCCTATTGCCCCCTACCTCTAATGTGGCAAACTGTAAATGTTAAAACACATAGTTAAGTATGAAGCTATGGTATGAAGGTGGGGAAAGTAAGCGTTAACTGAAAAAACATTATTTGGCCGTATATCTTTCACCCCCTACTGGACGGATCAGCAACAACAGAGGTAAAACTATGGTTCTAGAAACGCGTTTCAGCCTCGTCGGTCGTGCAGGATCATACCTTTGAAATTACCAAAGTGTAGAATTTACATTTACATTATTAATAGCTGCGTATAAAACACAAAACAGAAGATATGTTAAAAAAAAATAGTGAAAGAGTCAGAAAAAGTCCACTTTTATAGTTAGCTACTGTCGTTTATTTGTAAGACAGCAAGTTTTGTTATACAAACAACAGACCTGAATTCTGCTAGCGATGGACGGATGGCATTACTGTCTGTGAGGTTTGCATTTCAGTGAAGTAACACAACCAGTGCATACAGACGTCGTAACCCCCAATGGTAATCATACTTTTACCCAGTATCTAAATTCTGAAGTATGTGAGCAATACAGTGAAAATGCATTAAACTATCCACCCAAACACTCAGTCATCGGTTTTGATGGTTTGGGGAAGGAAAATAAAAGTTATTTTGTTCTAATGTTCCAGTGGGATATGCAGAACTACAAAAGCAGCTATATAAAGTGACAAAAGGCTGGCTGGCCCTGGATTATGCAAAAATAAGATCAGTCTTTAAAAATAAAGATTAAAAATGAACATTCAATGACTTTCACAAGAAACACTTTTGTGTGATCCAGTCTGGCTAAATAGCGGTAAGACTAATTCTTACAGTGTTGATTACATTAGGTTAAAAAAATAAGCATAAAACAGACTTTTCTCATTGAGGGAGGACTGGACTTCAAAATGTGACACGCTGTATATGCAAACGGTTAAGTGTTAAAACAAAGGCACATGACTAATAAACTGAATGAAAATTAAAAACCAAGGGTCAGTTAATGGTGAGGAGCCACCTCTCAATGACCCTCATACAAAAGCCCATTTGACTCATTCAGACAGCATTTTATCAGAGCCTTTTCAAGACTCAGCAAAATGACCAACACAGATGTTTGGGCTTCAATCCAGCGCCTATAGCCACACAGGTCTGCAAATTCAGTTTCTTCGAAAGGAAATCATAGATTTAAGGCAACATTTCTCTTTGTCCTAAAGAATTTCCTAGTGTAAATAAACACAAAGTTGTTGAAAAGGTAACACTTAAAAAACACAACGTACTTCATTGTCAATCCTGGTGATTGTGCTATTAAACATGCCAACTCTCCTGCTCGTGCCTGCTGTGGAGCGATCTGCGCTCTGGTGGTGCTGTAGCATTTTAACAACTTTCACTAGTGTGAAAGCAAAAGCGGCTCAACTCCTAAGTTCAGTGAGGAATCTCTCAACACTTCTACAAACAAAAACCTTGGATTGTTCCCATGATGGAGAAAAGCGACTGCAAATCTCCAACGGTCTCTTTTTCTATGAATCGTAGCGCATTGAATGCATCATTTGCAAGTAAATAAGAAAGAGAGTGAAGCAAGAGTGAATCCGTAATGCGAATGAAAACAAAGTTGAGGAGGGGGAAACACTTTGGTCCATGCATTATCTAAAGTTGTTGGCTGTTAAGTTTTATGAAGAGCACCCTTTTTTCTTCTTTTTGCTGTAAAGTTCTGCCTCCTTTTAAAGCACAGGGCTAGTATTCGCCTCCTTCATGTCCTAGCCATTTTCTCTCCAGAGAACCAGATGAATACTATGGTCAGGCATACTGGTGGCGAACACTAGGCCTGCATCATTCTTGCCATCCAGTCCATTGAGCCAGGAAGTGACGCCTGCTAAGAAACTAGAGCCACGTTTTGATTTACGGTAGGCTGGCAGTGGCCAGCGGCCCACAGTAACCTCAGTCCTCAAGTCCAGAACATAGAGATGGTGGTTGTCAAAGAGCAGAGCAAAGACCTCACCGAAACTAAGCAGAGAGAGGCTGGAGGGGTCCTGTTGTGGCTTGATGACTCTGAGAAGATCAATTCAATAAAACAATTTAGCTTATTTAATCAGTAATCTAAAACATTGCATAATATCTTTAACATTTAATTTTACATCATGTCATTTATCTACTATGACTTACAAATTCAAGTGTAAAAATATTATTCATAAGTTATTTGTCTGATGTAAAATGAAGCTAATCTTAATGGACAGTTGATTTAATATTTTATTTGTAGAATCTTGGTTTGAAAATGCATGAACCTGATGACATCAAAGCTTGCGAAGTCCCACTGGTATATGCCAAGGTCCGAACAACACACAATGTACCGGCCATCAAACTGTAATCGCGGCTGCAAGCAGACGCTGCGGTCTTCTGACACGGATAGAGTTTTTAAGCACTTGCAGTTAATCTCACGGCCTATAGGCCACACCTATAGAAAAACAGAGACAAAAACGCATAAATACTGTGTTCACACCAAATCATCATTTCATTTAGGGGCATCGCAAAAATATTTGTTTTAATGGTGATATTTCAATAAATATTTAAATAAATAATAATATTTCATATTTAAAAGCCGAAACAAAAAGAAAACATTGCTATCATATGATTAGTTGCATATCAAGTCACAGATAACTGGCTGACTCACAAATACAGGATTGCACATGAAATACGTACTCACACTAGGTACAGTTGCCTTGAACCGTGCCGAAGTGCGATTGTCCCACCCCTCAGCACAGTGGACATTGCAAAAACAGATCCACCTTTTTTGACGCTTATAAATATTCATAAATCCTCGTGCCGCAGGTATTAGGTGGTTATCTGAAGGTATCAGCTGACATGCAGCAAGGGGTTTGTGTCTTAATTAAACTATGACAGTTCCCATTCATTGAAAAGTAAGAATAATTAATAAATCCATATAAAACAATCCATTAAAAGTGACGTTGCATCTTCAAATTTGTACTTTAGCGTGCTTTGCACTCACACTACAAGATAACACAGCCAAAGCCTAACCGAGCTGTGCTCTGGCATACCTCGTCCAACTGGGCCACGGCAGGCCAACTGAACCGTGCCTGGGCTCAGAGCACTCACACTTGTCAAAGGAACCAGGAAACATGTCCAGGCACGGTTCGGATAGCGTAGTGTGAGTGCACCCGAACACTGTTTTCTGTGTCAAAACTGAAAGCAACATATGATGTAAGAGTTTTTTTATGCTGTAAGAAATAAAAAATGTTAAATTTGTCTTGCACAGGGCTCAAATAGAAGTCACTCTTAAGATATGCAGCTTTTTCTTGGTCAACAACAAATCTGGGAGTAACAAAAACTGTTGCACAATGAAATTCAATGAAAAGGAAAATGATTGGATTTGTGCAAGATTTGTGCAAAATTATTAGGCAAATGAGTATTTTGACCACATCATCCTCTTTATGCATGCTGTCTTACTCCAAGCTGTATAGGCTCGAAAGCCTACTGCCAATTAAATATATTAGGTGATGTGCATCTCTGTAATGAGAAGGGGTGTGTCTAATGACATCAACACCCTATATCAGGTGTGCATAATTATTAGGCAACTTCCTTTCCTTTGGCAAAATGGGTCAAAAGAAGGACTTGACAGGCTCCGAAAAGTAAAAAATAGTGAGATATATTGCAGAGGGATGCAGCACTCTTAAAATTGCCAAGCTTCGGAAGCGTGATCATCGAACAATCAAGCGTTTCATTCAAAATAGTCAACAGGGTCGCAAAAAGTGTGTGGAAAAAACAAGGCGCAAAATAACTGCCCATGGACTGATGAAATGAGAGTGAGTCTTGATGGGCCAGATGGATGGGCCCATGGCTGGATCGGTAAAGGGCAGAGAGCTACAGTCCGACTCAGACGCCAGCAAGGTGGAGGTGGAGTACTGGTTTGGGCTGGTATCATCAAAGATGAGCTTGTTGATCCATGGATGGCAGGCTTTTGAGTGTCCTTGCAAAGAAAGGTGGCTATATTGGTCACTGATTTATTTTTGTTTTGTTTTTGAATGTCAGAAATGTATATTTGTGAAAATAAATAATTGAAATGGGTATATATTTGTTTTTTTGTTAAGTTGGCTAATAATTATGCACAGTAATAGTCACCTGCACACACAAATATCCTCCTAAAATAGCTAAAACTAAAAACTACTTCCAAAAATATTCAGCTTTGATATTAATGAATTTTTTGGGTTCATTGAGAACATGGTTGTTGTTCAATAATAAAATTAATCCTCACAAATACAACTTGCCTAATAATTCTGCACTCCCTGTATATATAGTTGAAGTCAGGATTATTGGCCCCCTTTGATTTTTTTTCCTTCTTTAAATATTTCCTAAATGATGTTTAACAGAGCAAGAACCTTTTCACAGTATGTCTGATATTTTTTCTTCTGGAGAAAGTCTTATTTGTTTTATTTAGGCTAGAATAAAGAAGTTTTGATTTTTTTAAATCTATTTTAAGGTCAAAATTATTTGCCCCTTTAAGCTATATATATTTTTGATTGTCCACAGAACAATCCATCATTATACAATAACTTGCCTAATTACCCTAACCTGCCTAGTTAACCTAATTAACCCAGTTAAGCCTTTAAATATCACTTTAAGCTGTATAGAAGTGTCTTGAAAAATATCTGGTCAAATATTATTCACTGTCATCATGGCAAATATAAAATAAATCAGTTATTAGAAATGAGTTATTAAAACTATTATGTTTAGAAATGTGTTGAAAACATCCTCTCTCGAGTAAACAGAAATTGGGGAAAAAAATAAACAGGAGGGCTAATAATTCTGACTTCAACTGTGTGTGTGTGTGTGTGTGTGTGTGTGTGTTTAAATGTAATTATTTGTAAAAATAAATAAATAAAAGAAAAATATACAAATTAAATGTCTCCTGGCAGTGTTTAACATTTCTGTTGACCATGTTACCATGAATAATGAAAGTCAAAATAAGATATTTCTTTTAAGACACCTTACATTTATAAGTATTAAACATCAATCTTCACCCTGAGCACCATTCTGAAAAACACTTTGGTTTTCAAAAGTGGCATGCATTACCTTTATTTCATATTTATCTACACTCAGTAGTATGTAGTCACCAGGACTGTGCATCATGGACTCCACTTGGCTTTTCTGAAGGTGCACCTAAACCAGCGCAGATGAAGAGAGAACAGTTACCACTGATCACCAACTCCAAAATAAAAAGCAGCTGAATAAAAACTACAATGTTTCGTTTCACATCTGGTTATTACGAGTCTTACCTTAGTGACCCACTCTGTGTGTCCAGTAAGGGTGTTGACACACGTTCCTGCAGAAAGGGACCAGACTTTGACAGTGAAGTCTGCAGAGCCGCTGACCAGGGTGTCCAACTCATCGTTGTAGTCTATGCTGAACACTGCAACAACAGTAAATCTTTAAAATTTGGCTAATGATAAATAGTGACATAACCATAAATATAGCATTGAAAAAAGAGAAGAAAAAGTATGATGTTACTTTGAGAGCCTGATACCAACCTGCCCCAGTATGTCCTCGAAACTGCTGGATTTTGGCACCAGTGCTCCATTCCCAACATGCAATGGTGTTGTCAAAAGACCCAGTCACCAGTTTCTGCTCATCAAATTTGACAGTGGCACAAGTGTGGGTCTGGATACCATAAACACACTGCCCTGTGCGGACATCCCATAGTTTGGCTGACAGGTCATCAGAACCTGAGGGAAAAGTACTCTTGTGATCAGTGCAACACTAAGCCTGATTTAAGTTACTTACTGATGTATTTATAACCAAATAAATTAATTCAATCAACAGTGTTGATGTAGTGCCAAATATGAAATTGTCTTATTTTAATGGTCTATAATGAACTCCTCCTCCTCCTCCACACTGGAGATCAAATACTGAGCTCATTTACAGACAAATAGTAGGTAAAATTGTTCACCCAAAAGGACAATTCTGATAATTCACCCTTATGTTATTCCACAAATGTGTTCATCTTCAGAACACTAACAATGATATTATTTATCAAATCTCAAAGATTTGTCAGTTCAGTGAAAGTCTACTCACCCAGAAATATTTAGACACCTTAAAGATCAATATATAGACACCTTAAATATCAATGACATGGGGTGCTTTTCCATAAAACATTGTAACTTAAGCAGCACTTGAAAACTGTTGTAGATCTACTAGTGCTCTGTTGTATTCATTAAAGCCCTACGTGCATCCAAAGAAGACAAAGTGATGAGAACAATCGTCAGATTACACCTGAAACTTTATTCAAGTGCAATCCTATACAGAAATCTGATATATAGCCATAGGTGAGCATATACAGTAGTCAACATTTAAAGTGAATCAAAATTGTCCACAGACAAAAATGGGTGTTTTTCTATGGTTTTAGCATAAATTTGATTAAAGGTGATGATCCAAATCAAATGTTGACTACTGTGTATAAATCTGTAGCTAAAATATTTCAACATGCAACCTTTATTTGCAATTCCGATGGCTAAAAAAACAATGTAATTTCTATATGGGGTGTGATCATAATTCAAGGTTTTGTACTTTATTGTACACTATTATGCTTTTTAAAATTAATTTTCAAATTAAATAATAAAAAAGGGTAGAAAACAAACGAACAAAAATAGAAATACATATCTAAATTAAACGGCTTAACAAAAAAAAGAAAAAAAGAGTAAAACTATTGAAATAAAATGAAATATGCTTGAAAGACTGAAAAAATAGGGATTAATAACTTAAAAAAAACAAGCATAATGATTTGTATGAATGTTCATTTGAATGCATCAAAGTATTAGGCATTTCTTATGGATAACATTATGTTCTTTAACCTTAAGTTTCTTTTCATGCCTTTTGTCTGCAGGTAGGTGCTTTATATAGATCTGTTTAATTGCTAACCCACAAGAGAAGGTTATATTTCAGCACTTTGGAAATGGACAGCAACTCCTAAGTAGTACATAGAACATGTTCTGGCACGATCATGTTTAGGAAAAACATGCAACCTTGCATGTACAGAACGCTCTTAAAAGCCAAGATACATCACAGCCCTGACTGAGCAGTTTATTCTAGGCCTAGCCTAAAAAAATAAATAGCTGATTTATATTAGGCCTGCATTTACGCATGGATACTGACCAGCAAGAAATGTTCACAGCATTCAAATATGGTCATGGAAGCTCAAGAACGCTTGTTTGACACACAAGATCCAATAGACCCTTTTTACATTTCCGGGTTTCTCAGTAGCAGAAGACGTCATAGCTGGGTAAACTTAGAGCACAGTGAATGGGAGAGCACAACAAATAATTTTTTTACAATTCTAACTTGCTAAAATAAAAAATAAAAATACCACATGGGTGTTATAAAGACTTTCAGAAAAAGGAAAAGAAATATAGTGAGACCGATAATCGCAGCCAGAGGGGAGAATAACGTCAAAATTTACTCTCAGACCCATAGATGCTGCATTAGAAACACCTTGCATAAGTGGTAATTTTTTTTTTGTAATTTGTCACAAAGATGATACAATACATTCAGAAATGCATATAAATGTTCATACGCTTTCAAAAAAAATTAATTATAAAAACTTTCAAGCATTTAAGATTATGATGACCATTGATTAAATGCATCATAACAAACTTGTGAAAAGGGTCCATGAAGTATGTTCTTGAGTGTCATGCAGTACATTTGAGTTTCTGCAAGAACCAGGCAGATAATCTAAGTCTATTTGAGCTTCTGGTAATGTCCACTGCTCAGTGCTTATTTGTGAATTAAAGCCAAAATCTGTTCATTATATACAGCAATCATTTCTCTCCAGCAGACTTCAATTAAATCACTTGATTCCAATTCATTTGTTTTTGATCTTACTACAAATATTTAGCTGTTTAACAGATCTGTTTGAATAGACTTTCAAATGCACCAACAAAAATACTAAAACTGATTAAAATTTTATATAATGAATTTGGAATGACATTGAGTGAGTAAATTATGAGTTGTTATTTAGGAGTTTTAATGTTGGGATGTAATCAAGAGAGTTTCAGAGTGTATTGCAATATCAGCTTCAATGGCTCTTTCATGGTAACAGCAGATACAATTTTAATATATAAACAGTTTATAAATAACAATTTTCTATTATAAAAATGGTTTATACCAATAAAAAAAGACATCAACAACAGTAAATAATACATGATAAATATCTAAAATATCTTTTTTCAAGATTTATTTGTATAAAAATTCTACATTTTTTAAGGATTTGGATTTAGAATAATATTTAGAAGATTGAATTTCTTAATTTAGAAAATTAAAATAATTTCTTTAAAGTATATCTAGATAAAATCTCATAACATTATGAAATGTTAAAAAAAAGTATGCATTTACATTTAGGATGCTATTCCAATACTGATATTTTGGAGCAACTTCTGTTTTTAAGGGATATTTCACCCAAAAAGAAAAATTCTGCCAAAATTCGCTCACCCTTGTTTCAAACCAGTAAGATTTTTCTTCTGTTGAAGACAAAAGTAGGTATTTTGTAGAATGTAGGAAACCTGCAACCACTGACTTCCATAATATTATTTGTTTGTTTGTTTTTTTTCAACAGAACAACAAACACCTCAAACTGGTTTGGAAAAACTTCAGTACATAATGGCAGAATGCAAGTTTTCGGGTGAACTATATCTTTATGCAACTGTCCCTGAAAAAGTCTTGATTTTGTGACCAGAATTGAAGTGAAATGGAAAAGACCCTTTTATGACGTATGCTTAAATTTGACCTCACATTTACATACAGATCTAACTCCATCCAGTTATTAACCAATGAATAGAACCAGTTAGCATCCTACTTAGATCCTAATGAAAATTGTTTTAAACCAAGCAAAAAAGTCTTAAAACAGCCCTGAAGCAAAGCCATTCTAATGGTAACGCACCTGTGCAGAGCAGCCCATCCCGGTAGTAAAGAGCATATACTCGAGCACTGTGTCCAATGAGAGAGCTGGTTTCAAACGCGTCCTCCTCCCTCAGCTGCTTCATGCGCAGTTTGGCCTTCAGATATATTCCCTTCCAGTGCCCAGTGTCCTGAATGGACTCATCGATGCGCCAGCCAAGGTCTCGACACACACTCTGCCACACTTCAGTACAGCCATTGATCACCTTATTCCACTGCTTGCACACTAGACAGCAGGTGAGCAGGGTCTGGGGGTCCAGCCAGCGCAGCAGGTAGAAGGCCAACTCTAATGGCAGCAGGCGGAGGAAATCCCGCTTGAGCAGTGCTTCCAGGCCATTGGACAGGTGTCGCAGCTGGGCGGCACCGCTCAGTGAGATTAGGTGGTCCAGGGTTTGATTGCGCTGCTGGTCACTTAGCACCAGGAAGGAGGTGGAAACTGACTCCAGCCACCCCTCAAAAGCCACCTTCTCCATGGGCACATGAGGGCGTCTACCTGTTGACCGATGAAATGACCAGGTTGAAAGAATCGTTCACTCAAAAAGACAACTGGCTGTTAATTCACTCTTTTCTAATCCATATTTAACATGGGTGACTTTTTTTTCTTCAGCAGAACTGCAGTCTTTATTGATTCATAAAATAAAATAAAATTAAAATGAAAGTCACTGGCTACTAGGACTTTGGGAGTAAAGAACAATGCACAGGAAAAACTAAACTAACGCCTGTGTTTCCTGGCGATGCACTGAGGACATGAATTGAAATCTGCATGATATTGGAAAAATCTGGCATTGCAATATTTATTAGCTATATAGCCATGTATAACTATTTAGCTATATTTGGACAAAGTTTTAGATTTTGCAGGGCAGTACATCTACATAACATATAATTAACAAAATCCAAGCACAAATAAATACATTAGAGCAAAGATACAGATAAAATTGACAGAGATTTATGATTTTTTTAGGGAGTTTAGCAGTATTCAGGTAGAGAAATTGAATAATCAAATGTAAAAAAAGTATTGAATAGTCTTTATCTCTCTTAAAGCTAGAAGTGTTATGAGTTATTTTGCCTAAATGGTTTAATATATCATGAAATGCTTAGTTACAGGCCTTAAAAACACATACAGATGATAAACTTCACTCTATTATGGTTAAACTTTGGAAGCACAAATAATGTTAAAGCATGTGGTAAATAATGTTTAATTACTTGCACTGACCAACTGTTTTGCTTCATAATGTAGCACTAGGCAACAAAGGCATTCATTTTACTTTGTCTCTGTGTGTCTTTTTCACTTAAACCTTAAAGTGACAGCAGCAGCCATTGCCTTTTGTGAATCTCCAAGAACGATGGTTTCAGCAAGAAATCTTCCTAAGCATCTGACTAAAAAGGTCATCTACATTCTTAATGACCTCAGGATTAAGAAATTAATTTGGAAAATAATGTAAAAAGTAAAGCCAAACAGGAAGTTATTTAACCTCCTTCCTTATGCTGCCCATACAAATATATTTCATAAAATGATATCCTATAAACCACAGTATACAACAGTATCAGATTGGCATAAGGTATTATTTGATTTTATGTCATTGGAATATATTCCCCACAAGCCAAGGGGGGAAATGTATATCATTTATCAGATCTTCTCTATAAGTATGTACTGTAGGTCCCAGGACATCAGGTACCTAATTGAGCATAAAGCCTTGTTAATTTGTCTATGCTTTTATTATTATTAATCTATTGTGTAATTTTATTTGTCTTCTTTTTGAGCTGCAGTTTATGCTGTGATGATGATGATATTGTGATGATGAGGACTTTACTGGTTGTGATCTGTGGTCAGTGTTCTGTTGTTTTGTTTTGTTAAAATAAAGGCAAAGTGAGCAAAAAAACAAACAAACAGCAGTTTGTTCTTTAGTACAACATATGTTTAGCATAGCATCAAGCAGGATTTTTCAGTTGTATCAAGTGTAACTTACTAAAAACTCAACGACTACATAATACAGTAGATGCCTATCAAAAAGAAATAAAGCTAATTTCAGTAATGTCATCTATATTGCTTCGTTGCGTATATAACAAGATGCTGATGTATTACTTGTTGCTGTAGAGCCAAAATATCAATGTAAAGGTATGATTGTGACTCAAAGAGAAAAGGATGAGATCTCCACGACGGATTGACTGACATGCTAACACAGCACTCTGCAGTCTACACAGAAAACATGGAACTGAAATGAAGATCTCTGGCTTCCAAACACACTTACCAAAGGAAATCAGCTAGCATGCAGGCCAGACTTTTGGAAAAAAAAATTATCAAGTCAATCTCAATAACAGGTCCAGCAGCCATTCAATACCAGCATAGCTCACAAACCTAATGTTAAAAGCGAATATATAATAAAACAAAGCAGTGCAGAAGCACTCACCATTTCCAGTAGAATCTGTGCGAAGAGAGCGCTAGTTAGCCGCGCTAGCTAACAGGTGTCAACTCAAATCGATAACGCTCTACAAAAGAGAAACTTTCGATTTTACAGTTTAGTCACAATCCGGAATGGTCGGGTGACAATTACAACATTAGCCATGAACAAAAAACATTAAAACTCCCCGTTAGCTGCCATTAATTAAACATCTAAAGTCCCACGCTAGCATTATTATGTACAGTATGAGTCTAACGGAAACGCTTCGACTCAGTAAATGTATTCAAACTCTTTTTGTTCACGGTTTACGACTGTATTATTCAAGAATGTAACATCATACGTGCATTTAATGCACGTTTATAGTTGTTTTTTTTCTGTGGAGTTAGCTTGCTAGGCTAATGGGGAGCCTCCGTTAAAATGAGGAATTACAGCGACAGGAAGTTGCGGGAAGAGCAATTTGACACGAGCGGGCGGAAGTCAGGGGGAGTGTCCACCGCCTGTCACTTTTCAAAACATGGCAATGCACGAGTTTGCGGTTCACAATTACTGTATGCTAAATTATTTTTAGCCTTTACGCATGTAACTTATATGCTTTTAGATTCTGTAACATACTATTTGAGTTAAAAGTCAAATAGATGTGGTATATGTGACGCGGCACGTTTAATGGCCACCAGGGGGCGCACTTTGTCAACAAACTGAGCAAATTCGGTGATAAATGACTGCTGGAGTGGGTAAATATTTGTTTTTTTATATATTATTTTTTAGTAAAGCTTGTTATACTAGCTAATCCGTATAATAGTAGCTAGTATGTCATATGTTGTTTTATATGATTTTTATTATTGTGGTTTAAGACGTTTAAATGAAGTTTATTTAATTATTTATAACCATAGATATATGTAATCAAATCAATCAGAATAAGAACTAGGCTATGTGCTAACAAATAAAAATAAAATATAATAAATAATAAAAATAAAATAGAATTTAAGGGAGTTATATGTGTAGTAGATAATAACAGAGTGAAGCAGGACAAATCTGTAATTACATGATGACTAAATTTCTTTAAGAGTTCAAACTCACAATAGAGGTATATTTTGTATATTTAAATAAGCAGCATTCAGGGAGTAGTCTTAATAAAAATGCTGTGCATCTGTAGAACAGAGATAGTGTCACTACTACATGTAAACACAAAACAGTCCCACCAAGGTCAACTGATGTCTACCACCTGCTGTTAACATCATGTCCACTGAGGCATGACACGACAGGAGCGAGGTGACCCAACATTCCACAGCCGAGGGTATCTGAGCCCAGCCAGCCCATTAAAATTGATGGACTGTCAGGTGAGGTATAGCTGAGCCCAGAACAGACGTGTAGATATCTGGAATAATCAGTCCGTATAGTTCACATATCGGTAGAAAGAGCTCTAACAGGCAGCAGCAGTGTTTGCACTGAAGTCATGATGTATTTTATGAATCACAAATAACCAGATACATTTATATGTTTTGTATTTAATACAAAATATGCAGAATCAATCAGGCCAAATAATAAAAGGACCAATTTATTTTCCATTTTGCTAGTGCCTTTCATTTTCTGTACCAGCTACCAGTATTCATTAGAAGGATATTTTCCATGAGCAGAAACCGGTTGGTTGAACAGATTCAGCAATGCCAGTATTGCACTGTGTTATGCAAGTGGTGTGATTTTGTCTGCCAGCTTCAACTTTTCCATCTCCATGTTTGGTCCTTTCAGCCTGGAAATGAAATCTTTTCTTACGGCTTGTCCATTACACTGGTTTCAATTGAGGTGTGGAGAATGAGGACAGATGATCGAAGATAACAGCCAGGATATATTCTCAGTCTTTTAACTCAGTCATACTACACAGATTAGACTGAGTAGAAAATGAGTTGTTGAGTTTCTGATGATCAATGCTGAAGACATTCGTGCTATATTGTATTATTATGGAAAATGTCACAAAGATTGTAATGTTAAATTGATTGTTCCGACCAACTTAAATTACATTCTCTTTAGATCGATCACACATTGTGTTGATTCTCTCTCTCTCTGCACACAAATGAGATTCTGAATTACTTGCCATTTTAAAGCGTATGGTGGTGGTTAGTAGCTATAATTTGCTGTAAATTGCCTCCCATTGTCCACAACAATATTTCAAGGCCCAATGACTTATGTAGTTGTTTGTTGTTCTCTTTTTAAAGATTTTTAAATATGTGTAACTCATTTATTCATTCAAACCCATGCGAGAACACAGGGAGAACATGCAAACTCCACACAGAAATGCTAACTGACCCAGCCTGGACTCGAACCAGTGACCTTCTTGCTGTGAGGTGACAGGGCTAACCACTGAGCCATAACTCACACGTAGTAAAATATAATAGTAATTGTCAAAACTAGAATAATGTATACTGATTTAAATTATGACTTTATTTGATCACACTTTTCCAGGTCAAGAAATCACTTTATTGAAAATGGGCTACCCTGTATATCTAACTGTAGTTGTTTATTAGGGGCCAAGCACCAAGGTGCATAGGCACCTATTGTATCCGTTTAGTTTTTTCTTATTCTTTTTCTTCCTCCGCTCTGGGAGTCTATGGCAGCCCTATGATCAGTTTGGGGCATTTGCACAAACTTTTGCACACTGGTAGAGGACAGTCTGACCTACAACCACAACAAATTTGGACTTTTTAAATCAAACTCTCTAGCGCCACCACTTGTCCAAAGTTTCTCTTCTGTTTATCATTAGAACTTTTAAACCTATGAACTTTTGAAAATAATTTTTTTCTCTGATTCCTTGGCTCAAGTCAATTCAAACGCGCACTATGATGTCATTTTCCATCATACATTTTTTTTTGCTATTTCGATAAAAAAACAACCTATTTGTACAAACTGTTTTGTTTCGGCGCACTGCCCCCTAGTGGTCTGGAGATACAAAAAATGCCTTTTATGTGCTTATAACTTCAACCCTTTGTTTCCCATTTTGAATTGTCAAAAATTGCTATTTTTTACGAACGCATTGGTAAATTGTTATAAAAGTCGATATGTGTATTCAGGACTGTTCCCTGAAGGTGCTCAAAAGTTGTTGCAACTCCACCTTTTGGTCTAATGTTATAACGACCTTTCCTAAAATGCTAACAACTTTTGACTAGTTTTGCCTATTGTTATGAAACTTGTATTGACACATTCCTTGGGTTGTCCCAAAGAGCTTAGTATGACCAAGAGGCGACACTCAATAGAACGTTCCATTGCAACAGCAGCGCCCAGCAACAGCCCTTTGATTCCGCCAATTTGGAGTGAAAGTAATCGGCCGTCCATTGGATCTTATTGCTGTCGCGATGGCAAGCAGCTGCTTTGTTTTTTATTTATTTATTTAAAAAGTGCATTATAGCTGAGATACAACCTGGAAGACGACAATACAACACTTACTATCACAATCATCAGCACTTTTAATAGTTTACTTTACAGACATATAATATGCTGTTGTTCTATTTGAGTTTTCATTCTAAAATAGCAGCAGCGTGACAGTAGCGGCATCTAGTGGCAGTTTCCCAAATGCACTAGAGTGTCGCCTCTTGGTGATTCTATGTTTTTTGATTGTCCTGAGAATATCGATACAGATTTTCCCTTAATTAACTGAACTTCCTGTCCATCATCTTGCCTTAAGTCAAAAACTTACTTTTTCGAACGTATCCTACATCGTTTGGCTGATTTGCACCACATTTGACTCAGATTATCTTCAGACCATGCTCACAAAAACGTTATGGAATTTGTGTCGATAAGTGTAACAGTTTTTGTTTACTGCACTGACAAATGTGATAGCATGTTAGCCCAATTTCCACCAAATTTGGCTCAGACCATGCTGCCAAAAAGTTGCTCTGTAGCTTGTTGCTGTCCTTGTTTTTAACGTGGCCACTGGACTGCTTGGCCCCAATAATTGCTGCTTGCAGCTACATTGTTTATAATGGTTTTGTCATATTTTAAATAATTTTGCCCTGTTTGTAATTTGTAATATTTAAGTCTCAGGTGTTCCAGGAATGTGCTTGTTATGTCTCCACTCAAAATGCCTCACAGACAATTTTTTATACTACTCTGCATTACAGTTTTTCTCCATTGGTTTGGCTCATTTCTTGAAACAGGAATAACATCCCATATCTCAATACTCTAAGATTGTTTTGCAAAACAGTCTTACAGTTCAGCACAACACTATAGCTCACTCGCAAAAGCTCATATCTTTCCCAAAACTGTTCGTTCATGTGTCAAAACTAAATCTCCTTCTCATTTAAACAGTCAGTGCACCCAAAGTCCTTTGTCCATTTGTTTAGATGTTTTGTCACTATGACAGAGGACCATTGAAATATCCCTCATGTCCACCTTTCAATCTTAACCCAGTTTTTGAAAATGGTTAGTGAACTGTTTTTTTGTCTTTTGACAGAATGTGATCGTGTAAAAAACTAAATAAAATAAATTGACAAGATGTAAAAAATTATAATAAATAAGGATTTTCAGTCGGATCTCATTTCAGTTTTGTCAGTTCAGTGGCTAATTCATACATGTTCAGTCATACGAAAATGTACGATTTGGCACCCAACCACACCCCTAAACCCAATCATCATTGGGGGATAAGCAAATCATACTAAATTGTTTGAATGAGATCATAAAAATGTATCCGAATTAGCCACTAAATCAAAAAGTTACGAATTGTCATGAGGTAGTGTTGGGATTTTAACCTCCAAGGTTTGACATCATACTGTACATTGCACTCATACTGCCAATGAAATTGTAACTATTATCAGTCACACACATAAAGTAATTAACATACATCAGATTAAAAAATGTACAGCATAATATACTGTAATATAAACACACAAACAAAAAACAATGAAAATGATATGCAGCCTAAAGTGCTTGATTGGTCATCTGAGATGTGTGAAATTCCTCCTTTGTTAGTCAAGTTGTAGTTTCACCTGACTGCCAGTTGCTGTAATAAATGTGTCAAATGTTCCTCATATTCATATATGATATTCATGGTATTATGTTCTTGACTAATTTTGACAATTGTACAGACTATTGTGCATGTGATGACTTATACAATGAAATGACGCTGACACATTTTGGAGTGAACAACCATTGAA
>CAIGQZ010000427.1:7424817-7457899 GCA_903798205.1 Danio tinwini | reverse complement strand
AGAATGTAATTCCAGTTTCAAGAAATGAGCCAAACCAAAGGAAAAAAACTGTAACATAAAACATGCAGTTTTTTCATGTGTCTTTTAAAATGCAAATGAGCTGCTGTGCTTCGCCCCTTTTCCATAATCATTCCATAATGCCTTTGCTCCCCGATTGAGAGCATTAAACAACACCTTAAACAACAGACACACTCCAAAAATACAACCGAGTTATTTTCTTTAAAAAATGTTTTTATTTAAGACAGCCCGTTAGGATTATACTGCATTATTGTTACCCAATAACCACAATATTTCATCTACTGCAGTGTCTGGGTGACATAAAGACAAACTCAACAGTGCATTTTGTAAGTGAACAGCAGACGGACCATGTAACATTACCTGATGACAATGTTAGAAAGATGTTGGGCTTCAAAAAAAAAAAGAAAAAAAAGAAGGTTGTTCATTTCAAAGCAGTGTAATTTTATCCACACCCTGCAAACATAACCAGAAATGAAAAATAAACCAAACAATGTGCAGATTTATGAATACTGTGGGCATGTGCAGAGATTGTTATATATATTTGCTACTGGTACAAGATGAGTGTTGAATGCATCACATTTACGCCCACACCATATGTCATATGTAATACTGTCGAAAAGTTGCATTCTACATTACAAAGTGCACAGTAAGACTGCCTGTGAATCAAGCATGTCAGCAGATACAGTCTCATATAACAATACATCGGGGCTATTACAGATTAACTACAGATTCTGAAGAATAAGCATTTGTTTTATTAGGCCTAATGATCAGCTGTTTTTTTATTGTAGAATGCTGCTGATTTACATATAAATGTTATATAAATAAATACATGTTGTTCAATGCCAGTGCTTGCAACTTCATCTAGTTTAATCATGTAGCGAAGTCTAGACCAAAATCCAGCTAGGTCCATTTAATCACTTACGGCAAAACACCATTAACTCATTGGTGTTTAGATTATATGACTTATACACATTTAATAACACTGATGTGGATGCCCTCAAAATCACTGTCCATATAAGTGTCTCTTTTTTTTATTAACACTAAAGGGCGCTGAAGCCATCTTTTAGTGTGCATCGTTCTTCCCGATTGAGTTCTGCAAAGGATTTTGGTTTTCCAGTGACAGTGGAGATGAGTGATTGACAGCTGATCGCCTTCCAAGAGCATTTCCCACAACGCACCTCTGTGTTGGCATGTCCAGGAGATTGGTGACAGGTCAGCTTTCCTCTCACAGTGCCAGTAGAATGACATAAATGTGTTGTATTGATTACCTTGTATATAAACAGGTAGGAAAGACATAAAGTTTACATTTACAGGGTGTCCGCGGGGTCTGAAAAAGTATTACAATTTAATGAATTAATTATGAAAAAAAAATAAGGCCCTGAAAAGTTATTAAAAAGTCTTAATTGTGTTTTTATGAGGTCTTAAATTTTGTTCAAGTGTTGTTCAAACTGTTTGACTCCAAAAAAGCATAAATATATTTATTCTTCTCCTAATATTAATAATGGCGTGCTCGATCCACGCGATTGGTTCCGCCTAACCAGCTTCTTTATATTTGCATATTTGTTCATTTTTGAACGTTCCCATTCTGACGTTACTTTGAATATTGGGTCTGAAATAGCGTGTAAGTATTACTTAATTGACTGTGAACAAAGTTGTATTTTTATAGTCATTGGCTGATTATATGATTTCACTATTTACAATTTGCAAACAATACTTCTTTGAAATGATATTATTAAGGAGAAAGTCTGAATGTGTGAAATGCCAGTTTCGGGGGAAACATAATTCCTGCTCCCGCTGGCCTGTCAATATCTACTCTGGACAAAGTGTGTGTCTCCACTGAGTTTCCTAACTGATTAATGACATGATCTGATGTTATATAAGGTTGTCTATCGTCATCAAATCGTCATCTATTCGGTGCGTGTTTGCACGTTCATGACTAAAGGAGGCGTGGCTTTGGATGGCAGGAGAGGGAATTTTCAAAATAATGCTAACGTTAGCATTCTGGCAGATTACCTACTCCACCTTTAAATTACATCAGATTTTTTTCCCACACACTATGGTACAAATGTATACTAGTCTAGTCTCTGAATACTATATTAGTCTTTAAATGACTAAAATAAGACAGATTTGTCCGTTTAGAAATGTCATTATAGTCACTATGTTACATTGCTGTTATCAGACTATGGAAAAATGGACTCACTGAATATGACTTTGAGATGGTCCTAAACCAGTCCGTCATAAAGGGAGAGTGCCTGTACAATAGACGGGTCAGCCTTAGAGCCCTCCTGAAACTCCTGTAGAGTCAACATCCCATCTGCGTTCTGTTGACAAAAACAAGACGTTTCACAGTTTCAGCCGCACACTCTTCATTAAGCACATGCGGTTAGTGAAGGAACATGGAGAGAGTCAGGTAGAGAGAGTCTTTATGCTGTATTTAGATCTTTTCTTTCTCTCTAGAGCTCAGTGTTCCTTCAAAGGCTCTTCTATCAAAGCTCTGCGAGGGCCACTAGATAGAGCTTCAATTTTGCGTCTTTCATCTGGCTTTCCTTCTGTGTTTCTAGTACCAGCTGACAATCACAGCAGAAAGAAGCCATTTTTATTACTGAACTTACAGAATAGCTATGAATATTAATGTAGTATTAGGTCAAGGGATTGGGTTGTTCTCTGAAACTTTTTGCAATTCACTGTAAATGCAGTACATTACCCATACTTATTTTTAAATGAACAACTACTTCTAGTAAAGTGATAATAAAAGAGGCAGTGGAAGGCACATAGACTAATATACACATGATTCACCTTATCCATCATAGCAAAGATGCGATCAACTCTTTTTTCTGGTGTGTTTTCCTCTTCAGGTAACTCCACTGTGTTCCCCTGCGAGAAATAAACAAAGACATTAATTCCTGAGATATACGGAGCATTCAAACCTGACCTCTCATACTGTGATAAGAAACAACTACTGTCAGAAACAAATCATCTGTGAATAACAAATCCTGTCTACCAGCAAGAGTTATCGTGTTTATGTGGAAAACAAAGCGAAATACTATTTTAGCTCACATTAAACCAAAAACTTGTGTGTGTTCCAGCCAACTGAGTAAAAAATAAGATTTTACAAAGGCTAACAAGCGATTACCCATACTTCAGACACTTTTTCTAAACTCTTAACACAAACTCACACCTACAAAACACAATTGGCCAAATGGATCATTTTGTTAAATATATATTCATACCTTCATTTCATTTATTAATCTGGGGTTGCCACAGTGGAATGAACCACCAACTTATCCAGCATACGTTTTATGCAGCGGATGCCCTTCCAGCTACAACCCATCACTGGGAAACATCCATACACATTCACACACATACACTACTGACAATTTAGATTACCCAATTCACCTATAGCGCATGTCTTTGAACTGTGGGGGAAACCGGAGCACCTGGAGGAAACCCTCACGAACAAGGGGAGAACATGCAAACTTCACACAGAAATGCCGACCCAGATGAGGCTCGAACCAGTGACCTTCTTGCTGTGAGGCGATCGTGCTACCCACTGCGCCACCGTGATGCCCGTTAAATAAATAATAAGTCTTCATTTCAATATAGAGCACATCTTTCTCTGCAAACATTAACTTTACCAAAATACTGGAAACTGACTCAAAATAAAATGATTTTGTCAAAGAATAACACTTGTTTTCAATTCACAAGGTACATGCAGTCAATCAAAGTACACCATGGAACTGTAAACCATGGTTTGACACTACATTTCTTGGTTGGGAACTGTATGTCCACAAGCACAGTAATGTTCACATAGAAAAGCATTCCAGTGAAAAGCAAATATGTTTTTTTTTTTACTGTTCCCTACAGGAGGTACAGTAGAAACACAGTATGATAGAACAGAAAACATTTTACAGTATTGCTTACAGTGAACAAAATATCCATGAAACACACAAAAGCATTCTGGAAAAAAAACAACAGCAAAAAGCCCAAATAAAAAGGGGAATCTAAAAAAAATAGGATAAAATTATTGTTTCTAATCTCTGCGATCTTTAGGATTAGGGCACATGATTTCATCAACATCGCTCCTCAAAGTTCTCCTTTTGCTGTATAAGTCTAAATGTAAGAGTAAAACATAACCCCTGCCACTAAAAGAGTCTATGCCTGACTAAAATCAGCTGTGGCCCAGTTTACCCAACATAAATCAGCTGTGTGTCAATTATTCAATTGTTTGTTTATTATTAGCTTAGATATATATTTTTGATATTGTTTTTAAACTGATATCATAGCAGAAGCAGAGCTTTTGATGCTGTATCTAAGGTTTGGAATAAAAATTTTTGCTATTGTGGGATGTTGAGTGTTAACATTCGTAAATACTACAAAAACAATCCATCATTTTGTTGGGAGGTAAAGCTTGTCTACAAGGACAATATAAACAATTAGGTTTGAATGTATATTTCACTATTGATGTTTTCCATACTCTTCCAAACATTGAGGGACACAAATTAAGTGAAGTTTATTTATAAACTAACTTCAAGAAGATCACATGCTTATGATTGCTTGCGGCTGGTCCCGCATTATCCAATTCATAATTCACCAATCAGACGATTCCTAAGCCACTATAAATACCCTAAGTTCCATATCACAGCCATCTTCATTTTGAGGAATCCCCCTCTTCCACTTCTACTCCTCTGCCTTTTCTAGATGGGTGGTACAGTGGCCCAGTGGTTAGCACTGTTGCCTCACAGCAAGAACGTCACTGGTTCTAGTCCTTACCAAGCCAGTCGATGTTTCTGTGCAGAGTTTACATGTTCTCTCCGTGCTCCTTCTACCGTCCAAAAACATGCAACTTAAGTTAATTGACTAATCCAAATCAGCACCATAGACATGCTTCTAGTAAGTAGTTATCTCGTAGGAGCAACCACTATCTGTTCATTAGCTACTACAGCAGGGGAGTTCTCGAGATCTACCTGAGCTCAAACTCCCCTCTCGCCATGCAAACGGGAGGGAACCCAGGACTCAAGGATCTTATAAACTCAGGGCTCTCTCCCGGGACAGCATGCTTAACAAGCTTTATAATCAATCATCAGCTAAGTGTGAACTCTTGAATTTGCTTATACTTTTATATTTTTATCATTTACATTTTTTTTAAATCTACTGCAAATGTCTGTCATCATACAAATGAACGAGTTATAACGTATCAAGAACAGCAAGAAAACATCTCATGTAATCAAAAAGCACACAATAAATAAAAAGGGATAGTTCACTCCAGAAATTAAAATCTACTCATATTTACTGACCTTCGAGTGGTTATGAACCCTTATGAGGTTCTTTCTTCTGTTGAACACTAAAGAAGATATTTAGATAAAAGCTGAAAACCTGTAAACATTGATTTACATAATGGGAAAAAAAACAAATACTATAGAAGTCAATGCAGGTTTCCAGTTTTTTTTTCAAAATATGTTCTTTGCAGAGGTAGTCACCACAGTTTATCAATCTGACAGACCCTCATAATCAACTTTCAGAGTTTAAGCTTACAATAAACTCCACAATGGCCTTCCAAGAAACCACTTTCATTAACTCAATAGAAATAGAAAGTTACGCTTCAGAGAGAAGCAAATGACTCACCACCATCTGGTAGATGGCGTCCACGATGTTCAGCATCTCATCGCGAGTTATGTAGCCATCATTATCAAGATCGTAAAGTTTAAAGGCCCCTGTGACAGCAATAACAAACAAGCGCATTTAGGAAACTCATCTACAAAAGAGCTGAGAAAAGCGGTGTATACTTCTCATTAGAAAGATACTGTTAAGAGTTTTCTACATTCTATTTGACATGACCAAGTTTTCGTTAATCATGAAGATAAATTAAAACAGTGGGGAAAAAATTCTGATCATAGTGTAGTGCTAAGAACTGCCACAGATGGCTACATTATGTTTTTTCAGATATCACCTTTTAAGTATAGCTGTTTGGGAATGTAGAAGGTCTGCAAATTTTAAAAAGATCACAGTGCATTTTCAATGCTGTTCAATGCAATGCTGTTTCCCAAAAGAAACAATTGATTCCGAACTGCCTGAAATGAGTTTTAAGTTTACTTTAAAACCACTGTAGTTGCGGCTGAAGCCTTGAAGAATTTGGATTGTGTTGCTGACATGTCAAGAAGATGCTAAAAATGTCCTGATCAAGTTTTGTTTTTATGGTGCAAGTTGATTGGCATAAACTTGATTGATTCCCAGAAACTTATGCTATTGTTACCGTATATATTATTGTTTACAAATGTTGAGGAAGCCTCTGAAATTATGGTATTGCCATAGATGTTTTATTTACAACCCACATTGTAAATGGTGGACCAATCACATTACAAACTGTGCCATCTGGCCAATCAGAGCCGAACAGACTCAAAATTTATTTAATGTTATTTAAAAATAACTAGAAAACGTTGCTTTATATTAACAAATACAGCATAAATTACATTTTATTATGAACTTATTACAGTAAAAACAAAAACAAACTCATTTATAACAGAACTACACTAGTTTTTGCCTGTATTTGCGATGTCTTCTGCATAGTTCTCTATCCATCGAGTGACATTATTTACTCTAAAATTTAAAAAATCTGATTAATTTAATTGAAAAATTTAATTTTAGTTTGCTTTTTTTGGAGCTCAAAAACAAAACAAACAAACAAAAAACGTTATATTACATTAAAAATGACGATCTTTGTGTTAAAGGCATTCGCCCCAACCCTCTCCATCATTCTTACTCTCTTCTCAGACTGGATAGTGGGCCAAATCAAAGGTTACAATGGGCCAACTTTGGCCCACGGGTACTACTTTGGGCATCTCTGGTCTACAATGATCAGTTCCAATAGTTATAATAACATATATAATATTATATATTATATATTTTATAATTTCAGAGATTGTAAAAAGAAGAGCTGCTGCTTGAGTGCATATTAACAGACAGTTGTGTTTTTATGAACCTAAAGTTGGCATGAAACAGTATTGAAGGTCCTTTTTTCCCTCTATAGTGATGTACTTCCAACTGAAACAGTTTCTGAAATGAGAAAAAAAATTTGGGGCAGTGCTTGATTTCATCCTCTGGGAACTGATTGGATCGTTGGAAAATGGGCTTTGCTAATAAAAAAGCAAAGACAATTTGAATGCCAGTTTGCACAGTTGTGGAGGATTACTGTTCACAGGAATCGCCATTGACACCCTTTTTAGATGTTAGGTGATGACGAGATCCTGCCACCTGCAAAGACAGGGCAGAAACAAGACACGCACTGATAGCCACACCCTAATCCACATAGCCACATCCTAAAAGACTGATAGCCACGGCTCAAAGGACTGATAGCCATGCCCTAAAGGCATTCCATGTGACCACGAAAGAAGAAAAGTCCTTTTGAGAGAGGAGGAAAGGTTATGATATTTGATTCAACATTTAATGAGGCCAAATTATTATTATTATTTTTTTTACAAAATAATGAAGTGCACAGATACAACGTTTTTAACAAGCACTACTATAAACATATAAACATAAGAAGAGTACATTTTAATTGCATGCCAACTTTAAGACCCAAATAGGATATAAGACAGAATTGGACACCTCTCTGATGCAGAAACAACAGCTCTAAGAGGTATGGCTGTCATTATGAGAGGTATGAAAGTAATTCTGTTCTTACATCTGAGTTTTTCATCCAGTGTTCCTCTTGATGTGACAGACAGAGCTTGAATAAACTCTGAGAACTCAATGCGTCCATCCTGTGGACACATTGCAGAAAGACAGTGTGAGGAGGACTGACAGATAAAGTCTAAAAAGAAGTCAAGATTTAATGTTATATTCATTTGTTACAATCTCACACATTAAAAAAAAGAGAGCAAAGAATGAAAACAACTGCAGAATGACACAGCAAAAAAAGCCCTGCAGCTAAACACATAAACAGCAGTGAGGGCTGTTATCTCACCTGTGTTCAGTACCATCTTCAAGAGGCTTTCACATATTGCTATTGTCATTTTGACAGTGATTCAGAAGTGTATCTAAAGATGTGATTGTAGCAGGCAGTCCTGCTCAGAATCTACAATCATCTGAGAATAGTCTGCAGAGGCACTAGATCTGCACTGTCTGACTGACACACACACAGGTTTGCCATGCTTAAGAAGACTTTCTAAAGATATAATGCTTTTGAAATTGTAGAAACGGCATATATCTCTTACAAGAAACATTTAGCATTTTTATTAATTCTTTATTATTTATAAGCTTGTTTTAAGTGCCCATGAACATTGTGCATTAGGAAAAAACATGAACACACACACACACACACACACACACACACACACACACACACACACAAATATTCTTTTGCTTAAACTCAAAAACACAGCATTGTGCAAATGTGTTGAATCTGCATATCTACAACAAAAATAGAAAGACATAATGTTCCTGTCACTGAGTAAATGAAAGTGAATGGAGTGTTTACACACACTATTTTGCTATTCAGCCAAACAGCTCTTCAGGGACAGATTCAAGTGGTGATAATTTTCCAACTCAGAAAAGAAGATAGCAAATCAAATCATAACATTTACTTGGTAAACAGCTACTTTTAAAATCCCCAGGAAGCTAATAGAACAGTGTTCTTCTATTACTGACTTATTTCCGCTTCTTGTTACCTTGTTCTCATCAAAGACATTGAAGACAAATGTGGCAAATTTGGTTGGATCACCGAAGGGGAAGAACTGCTTGTAGATCTTTTGAAAGCCAGAAGAGTCCAGTTGACCACTGGGGCAGTCTTTAATAAAACCCTTATACCTGACACACAGACAGAGACAATGAGTGAAGGTGAGCATTTAAAGACAGCAATTGTGATTTAACAAAATACATGATTATACATCTTGTGGAAAAATGAAAAAATATACACTACCATTAAAAAACAAATGTGTGCATATAAATAAAGACATTTTTAATCTCAAATCTCTGCTTTAAAAGCACAATATGTATGATTTTTTATTCAAAATACTCCCTCCCCTCCATAAAAACCCCACTAGAACAGTGTTACGTATTTTGCTGGCTTATGTAGTTACGTTATTCTAAGTGTTTCAAACAATGTTTAAATCCAGAGAAATAAGCAATTTTAAAGGTGAAGTATGTAAGTTTGATACCCAGTGGTTGAACTAGGTATTGCACTCCTGGATCAAAACAAACGCAAGCGCGGGTTGCCAGATTAAGTACAGGAGCGATTTAAACTGTTCTAAATAAAAGCAACGACACGCGGGAATATTTTGCATATTAAAAGGAGTTTTGGTTCTAACCAACACCTCAAATTGATATATTAGAAATGGCTTCTATTCCTCACAGCTGAACAACAGAAACCTATGACAGTGATCACCTCAGGTAAAACTTGTGTGCTTTATTCAGTGCTAAATGCTAACAATGTGAGTTTGAACGCATATAATGAAAGCAGAAGCAGCAGATAGTTCACCTCAGATCTTGAAAATACAATAAACTGTTTGAAATTGAACTTGAGAACTAAACACATATGAGGGATTCAGCATCTACATTTAATGATGGTAAAGAGGGTTAACATGTATTAAATAGATTCTAAACCTTACCGTTTTGTGAGAGCATATTCTGTGCTTCTGAATGGCTTTATTTAAATTTCTGTCGTGTTTCGTCTGGTGCAAACAGCCAAATTGCTCATCACTGCGTATCTCGTCACAAAGCGTGTTGTTAGGACACGCGGTTACAATGTAACCTGCTCACCTAATGTTTACATTCGTAATATTTATATCAGTTGCTAATTAATAACCTCATGTGGAATTGAATCTGTCTCATTTCGACATGATACTGTCGACCGGAGGTCGCATTTTCTGTCACGAACGTATGCTTTCAGAGCCTTTCTAAATGAATGAATGAAATACGCTGTTTTGCAACAAGGCAACCCCGGGGTGCTGAATTATAATTGGCTAAACTGGCATTGTGCAGGTTCAATTTACCTAAACAAAGACAGCGTTCCGGCATGGAAAACCCATTTTTAAAGCAGAATATCTGACTTCAGCATTGTTTTTCAGTTAAACGAGTATGCCACATGAACAGTGCAATTGCGCTGCCATGGTAATAATGTAACACACATATTTGCATTTTTAGGTTTTAGTTATATAAAACAATGGAAGTGCCACAGACACTTTAATACACAGTGTATTTTATTAGTCTGCACACAGGACCTTTTAACAGGACCCTAAAATATACCAGTAGCAGTCGACTGTCGCATAATAAAAGCTCTGCTGCTTTCATGCCATGTTGCACTCGTCTCTCATCGGCAATTGCTTCAGTGCTCTGCTGCTTGTTTTGCTTTAATTGGTTTCAGCCATAGGGCATACTAACACTAGGTACAGCCTTGAATGGTGCTTAAGCGCGATTGGCCCCTCTCCCCTGATGGCCTACACTCAAACTGTATTTTGCCTTCCAAACCTGAGCACGCTTACGTCATCGATGATTTGACTGTTCAGTTTAACAGGAATCGCATAGCATAGTGTGAGTGCACCATTACTCTGCTTCACACTACCATTATAAAAAGTTTTGAATACTTTATCTTATCCATGAACATAGCAACTCCCAAAAAATGGCTATTATCATAGGAATAAATAACATTTTTAACATAATAATACACTACTATAGATAACACAATAATATGCTACTATTTTTTCTGTATAATTTATCAAATAAATGGAGCACTGGTATGCAGAAGAAAGATATTTAAACTCTTCGTTTAACCCAGTGACAACACAGACATTTCCCACCCTGTATTTAGCTCCTGTGGTTCTGGCACCAACTGTTAGCACCCAAACGCGTTGCAGTGTTAGAGAACACATGTTCTGAGGGGGTTTAAAAAAATTGAGCCTCTGTCACCATATCCAGTAATTTTCAGAAACAACACTGCAGAGCGGTTTGTTTTCTGTATGCTAACTGATCTCTGACAAATTCAAAGACTATCATTGCAGATAATATCCAAGTAATTTGGGGCAAAGGGTGAAATGGTTGCCCAGGATATTACAGGCTTCAAATGCAAATTCATTTACAGGCACATCAGTTTAGATCAGTGCATTTTCAAAATCTCCCAAAATATTTATGGCCCACCAGCAAGTCTGTGAAATACTTAATATCAATACTAACATGGGGAGAGAAAAAACATAATGAAAAGACAATTTTCTGTGAACACACTATTCAGTCATTGCACAAAATGGCCTCATAATCATTACAAGAATCTCCAGCATATGTCATGGGGGGGGGGGGATCCTCTTCATTAGCTAAGTGTTCATTACCTCATCAGAGGAGCTGGTGTGCCAAGAAGATTTTTTACATTATGCTAATTTACAGAAGCCTGATGACAGAATACTGTCATAACCACATGTGCAGCACAATTTAATGAGCAATTTGAGTGCTTTAGGTGATCAAATTAGAGAAAACTCTTT
Organism: Danio tinwini; assembly: GCA_903798205.1. NCBI lineage: Eukaryota > Metazoa > Chordata > Actinopteri > Cypriniformes > Danionidae > Danio > Danio tinwini. Next base: position 7,446,419 of record CAIGQZ010000427.1, on the reverse strand, counting down.
TTTTTACTGAGACATTTACAGTATGGGGACATGTGCAGTCATTAACTACTGTCACATATTCATATGTCAGACCAAATCATTATGCTTCCTGAAAAGCTTTATAGAGTATATAATTCTGATGGGTTCAGTGCAGTATTCTGCCTTTTTATGTTAATGAAGTTTGTATAGCTAGTTTCATGTGTCTACTTGCTCTTTCCTTTCACATTTAATAATCCAAACTGAAATGACTATTAAATAAACAATTCACTTGCTAGTCTCATAATAAGTGGGATAATGTTCTATCAGTCAGACACTATTAAAATTTTTTAAAGATATATTTGTCAAATTAAACAGAAAGAAATTAAATCGACACTGCAGAAAGTTGAAGGGCCAGCATTTGTTCTTGGTATTGATTATCCAACACTATCTCATGACAATTTAAATATTTTTTTATTCAATGGCTAATTCGTATGAATTTTTATGATCTCATTTGTACAATTTAGTATGATTACAGTATGATCTTATCCCCCAATGATGGTGGGTTTAGAAATCTTACATTTTTGTACCACTGAACTTGAATTTGTACTAATTACTAGACTGACAAAAGCGTAAAATAGTTCCATTTCCTCATGAGATCAGGCTGGATTATCACAATTATACGTATAAAAAACATATTAATATAATGAACTGAAAAAATGGCCGTATAGGTTTGTACTCTCAGTGCTAGATTGCAGATGTAAGGGCACTATACATTAACACAGAGGTTCTTTTCAACCTTTTTCACTTTGGGGCCAACCTCCTTCTCTGATACATTTTTAAAGGCCCACCTGTCTGACATTTTCTCTTAAACTATTTGTCTAGAGAAAATACTTATTTTAAACCTTTACTTATTAGCATTTATTTTCATTAATTCATTCATTGAATTTTTTTTTCGGCTTAGTCTCTTTATTAATCAGGGGTCGCCACAGCGGAATTAAGCGCCAACTTATCCAGCATATGTTTTATGCAGCGGATTCCCTTCCAGCTGCAACCAAACACTGGGGAACACTACGGTCAACTTAGCTTATTCAATTCACCTATAGCGCATGTCTTAGGACTTGTGGGGGAAACCGAAGCTCCCGGAGGAAACCCATGTTAACACGAGAAGAACATGCAAATTCCACACAGAAATGCCAACTGACCCAGTTGGAGCTCGAACCAGCAACCTTCTTGCTGTGAGGTGATCATGCTACCCACTGCGCCACCATGACACCCAGCATTTATTTTGCCTTCTACTATCATTCTCAATAATTTAGACAACTATGCAAATATATTAAAGTGTTCACAGAAAAGAGCACACATATTTGTGAATTAACAGACTTGTGCGATACTGTATAAGTCGTAGATGTGAGGCACACGCGAGCTAGTTATTATAACTCTAATCATCGTTACCTTTACATTTGCATGAGGGTTTGCTTTATCCAATTAAGAGATGAAGTCCTAGTTCAAGTGCAGCATTTGAAAGTTTAAGCCACAGTTAAATCTATATTTAACAGTGAGGCAGTTTTTGCACCGAGTATTTAATCACAGATAATGAGAAATGCCATTACTTTGATCATTTTAATACAACATATTTAATAATGAATTCAAACAATTATCGTATAATATTTAAGTTAATTTGAACTAATTTAATCTCACAGCCCACTTGCAGGATTGTTGAGGCCCATTAGTGGGCACACCGGTTGAGAATCCCTGCACTAACATGTATTACTAGCCGAAAATTCCAACCCAGGCTAATTGAAAATACATACCTCGGCCTATTTGTTTTGTGAAATGTAAAATACATTGCTCAGGGCACATTTCAGATAAATTTAGATTTTATATTGCTTTTATTTCTTTTAGAATCTGAGCGCACAGCATCACAAGTACAACACTGTTAAACTAGAGCAAACTGACAAGCCCAGAAAAGTTGTTCAAGTTTTTGCATGTTGTTACACCATTAGGGCAATGCCCCCAAAACATTACTATCTCCTGCTGACAGTCAAATCCCGGGCTGGGTGATTTCTCTTTTTTTAGCCAAAAAGTCAGATAATGGTTGTGCAATAATATTTAGAGTTTTTAGAGACAATATTTGGTTATTATTAATATTTAGAGACACATCTAGGCTGTGCTTCTACAGAAATTTCTACAAAGAAAGAACAGCCAGAAAGGAAACAATTATGGATTTGTGCCAAATAAACCATAACAATATATGGTACCTTTAGATGTCAGTACGATTGTTTGCTTATTATAGTCTCTGTTCTAATTTACAGGTTAAGTGCAACTATTTGTAGCTTGAAACAGACGGAAATATGACCAATTTGCGCTGTGTTTCTATGGAGATCCCAGTGTAGCTGCCATTAACGCCCATTTTTTTTGCCCAACAGGTCTCCAACAACAAACATTGGATTACAAATCATAGCCTGTTAAGTTGTTTTGTGGTATTTATTTGGTATTGTGTAAAGAACTACACAAAATAATCATTTTACTAACACTATTAAGGTGTAAGCATCTCTATAAGAGAATGCGTGTGCACAATTCACAATAAATAAAGAAATTTTACCTTATGGTAGCTCTGCCCCTTCTGCTATGTTAGCAAAGCTGTGACAGTTCAATGCATGAAATGTTCCTCACTTCATTATAGATTCATTATTTAAAGCACACTTTTTTAAGAACTATCAATGTAAAATAAAATTATTTATACTACAAAGTGACAGAACAATGCATAAGTATGCAATTCGGGACGCACCTAAATATGATTTATGATGTACTGCTTATTAATACTTAGTGTTAATGTAGTAGTTGTAGTAATTAATTTAAGGCATGGGGAAGGATTAGGGAATGTAAAATATGATTGGTTTTCAATAAGAAAACAGAAAGTGTTCTGAATCTCTTATTTACATTTTATACTGATAGCCGTGCAATATTCTTCAAATAACAACACTGGTACAGCCTCCTCACCCTTCACCCTTGTGTATTACTCCACCCACATACAGCTACAAGCAGAGGACACTCTACAGTTTGACAAATATTACTGCTGTTGGGCAACATAATGTACTTTTGAGGCTTTTTTAGTGGAGAATGTAGTTGTTTAGATTGCAACTCTGCAGTTTATTTATAAGGATAGTGCCTATTTTTAAATATTTATAATATTGTGGATTCAGTGCCATTAGCCTTCGGTGCAGACCAAAGAAAATGATGGTTGACGTTCCACCCCATAATGACGACAGAGACCGCATAATAAGTCCTTAGAGGGAGAAAAACTCAGCGTTTTCTCAACTGTTGCGTCCACAAGTCTGTGTGTGTGTGTCTCTGTTCCTCCGTGTGCTCTCTACCTCTCTCTCTTTCTCTGTCTGTTTCCTCCGTCACAGACGAAGGGCCTCTTTTAAAAAGTGTAAAAGGTCGAGGAGAGCAAAGACCAGTTGGTTGGCATAGTGATTTTAAGTTTGGTGTGATAACAAAAAATAAAGTTGCTAGGTGTTATTTTTGATTGTGTTCTTCCGTTTTGGTGTGTGTAAATTTTGACTTTTGTTTGTTGTTCATCCATTTGTGTTTGCCCCCTTGTTACTTTGTTTTTGATTTGTTTGTTGATATTGTAAATATTGTACTCTGTATATACATGGTGAAAAACAGTAGGGGTTGAACGCCACACTTTTCTTTTGTGTAAATATTTTCTCCAGTTTTTTTTTATAGTTGGGAAGGTAGGAGTAGTTTTGTGTTTATAAGTTTATACGTTTCAAACTACAGCTGAACAAATCATTATAAATCAGGTGAGTGACATTCTAAGTTGATCTCTATCTTTTGTATTTTGTAGTGCTGTATGTATACCACAGAAACTGGTAGTGTTTGCTTTGCTTTGGTATTTTCTTGGTTAATTATTGTGATATCCTGTCTGCAACAGAGAAATACTGGGAAATCTCTGTAGACTGATGGCATTTCATGCCGTTCAGGCTAATAATCTTAAAATGTCAGCAAAATCACATGTTTTGTCATCACTTTAGACATTACTCAAGTGAATAATTCAAATACTAGTTCTAAAGGGACTTTAGTAAAGTAGCAGCGACGGTTTCTGCTGTTCTGACGTCGGCTACAGTTGTAAATGAATGGTGGAAGAAAGTAGTTCCTCATACAAAAAGTTTTTTGAGACTTTTTTTGAGTTTGATTTTCTTTTTTATACAAAGAATTATGCCATCAAACTGTTGTATAAACGCAATATCACACTTGTAGCAGTGCAAAATGGCTATATATGGTCAATGGTGGGACACTAAGGAACTTGGCTTGTGACCTTGAGCCAACGCACACCTCCCACCAGTGCCAATATACAGCCATATCGCACTGCTACTCGTGTGATATTGCTCATGTATCTATTCTTTGTTGTTTATATTGAGAGAAAAGCTCCAGTTAATTTCAGACCCTGCACTGCAGCTATAAACAAACAACCCCTAAACAAGCTTTAACCATCAAATGCACAATTCAAACACTTTGCTGAATTTGTTTTAGGACTTTCAGCTTCCATTCTCTTCCATTTTTTTTATACATCTAGTACTAAAAATAGAACAAGAAACATTGCTTTTTCCAATATGTGTCTGATAAATCTATTCTCAAGGATACTTTGAAAATGCATTTGTAAGGCTCCATTTACTGATCCTCTGAGGATTTGATATGGATAGCTCAAAGGCAGGTCTACTTCTGGTATCAACAAACGCACTTCTATCATCAGAGAAAAAGAAGAAGAGAGTGAAGCGCACCTGGAGCTGTGCATGCATGTGTGACTGGCAGGCATGTGTTCGCTTGCTGTTTAGTGATCTGATCAGCTCTAGACTGAGCTCACAGGGGCTCCGCTTTCAACTGAACACAGTTGTGGCTGTCTTTAACAGAGTTTTTTTTTCCCAGTGAGATGCCACTGAAGCGTATCTACAAAGCACAGTGCAGTACATCATCTGTGAGTCTAAGAATCAGACAAGAAGTAAAGGTATGGTGTCTGTTGGCTTGCTATTATAGATAACTACATATAATACAAGGTGAACAGTCACATAAGACTGGCCCACCTTGTAAATGTTATAAAAGTATTTGATTTTATCACCCTTATGTGCTCTCTCTCTATTTTTTATGTGTATTGTTAGTCTCGCTTCTTTGCTCCATCACTTTTGTCTTCTTTTATTGCTCTCTCTTATCTCTTTCCCTTTTGGGCGTCCTGCCTAGAGTCAACCGTTCCCCATCTGCCATGAGAGGCATCGAGCAGCCAGGAGGGGTATAGATGCTGGCATGTGAAGTTAAGAATTTATGGAGAACAGGGGGTGAGAGAGAGAATGGGAGACATGATGGCTCGGAGCCAAATTTGTGCTCTGAAGCACTGAGTATTTACAATGTTGTGCTACTTTACAAAGAACCTTCCTTGCTGGAAGACTTTTTAAAATATGAATCAATTAGCAAGGTGAAGATTAAATGAATGGCCAATGTTTTCTGTCAGAAATGTCCATGAGCCAATCAATGATGTGTGTAATTTCTTCTTGGTTCTTTATATTTGTATTTTTCAAACAAGTCCTTTAATAGCTTTAAAATAAGTTGATCTATTAATGACAAGGCAAGCCCATTTGAGGTTTTAGTGTCATGGAATGGGAATCCCCCAAAGCATAATGAAGAGTGTACTAAAAATAATTGAATGAATTAATAAATGTAAATACATTCTAAATGTAAAAATTAGTGGTGGGCCGTTATCGGCATTAACCAGCTGCGTTAACGCGAGACTCTTATCTGCGATAAAATAAATATTGCCGTTAAACTATTCTCAAAGTTGGGTTGGGAGCTGGGTCTATTCTACGCAAGCTATATGATGACTTTCACCTTGATATTTTAGCGTTGATGTGTATGTATACCTGGCCGAATTGCACTGTAGGTGGCGAGAACGAGTCTTCGAACCTGTGTATAACTACTGTGAAATTACCACATCAAACGTGACTTGCTAACATGGATGCAGTTCACTAGAGTGAATCTGATTAATATTAGCTCCACATCTAACTATTAGGCACCTGTAGAGTTTATGCGCTCAAGTAAAACATATACAAATAAAATGGACCAGGTGCTTTTTAAAATGAATGACAGTAAATGAAAGTCAAACCGGTGAGCTGTCTGACAAAAAAGTGCCCTTCTGAATCAAATCAGCAAGATGCCCTTCTGGATCTTTCACTAACTTCAAAGACACTACTGACTACGTGCACATCTGTAATCTAGTTATTTGCCGTAATGGACAATAATATAATTAAGGTGTTTACATGAAGTGCTTTTATCGGTCCTTTTCTGACAGCCGCGTGTGTGGATCTTGTTGGAAAATATGGCGAAAAGTCCTACATGACAGTAATAGTTTAATTGCGGTGTTTACTTCAATAATGCCACTAATATCTGCATACTCCACATCTTAATTCCATTTCTGTTTAGTTCAGTTATGACTTTAGTCGGATTAAGGTAATCAAAAATCGCTGTTTCGAGCTTATGTAGGCCTATAGTTTAAAATTCATGTTTAACTGAATAAACAGTTAGTAAACACAAGTACATCTTATTGAACATCATTTATTTTCATCACCAATTATCATAGTAGAACAGTTACTCAAGCAGTTTGTGATGCATTTTGGAAACAGGAAATGAGCCCCTGTTCTAATGCGCCACCTGGCTTGAGAAACCTGTTCTCAAAGACTTACTTTTAGTGATTATTTGGGTAGCACACATATTCTTAATGCCTTCAGCAGAATTTAAATGAGCCATTTTAATCTAGATTAATTCCAAGATTACAGTGAGATTAATCTAGATAAAAAAAAAATTATCTATGCCCTCCTATTGTAACCAGGGGTGTGACACTGACAACAGGGTGTGGATCCACATGCAGGTTTAATGAGGAAGTCAGGCAAGCAATGGTCAACACAGGGGCCATCAGATGAATAAAGGCAATCCAAAATCGTAGTCACAAAAACGGGCAGATGGTCACAAGGCAGGCAGCAAACAGGATAAACAGACAGACGAGGCAAAAATCAAAACCAGGCAAAGAAAGACAAAGGAAATGCGTTGTAATGTCATGAAGTGTTAACAAGACTCTGTGACTGGAGTGAGTGTATGTGTTGCTTATACACTGTGTGTAATCAGTCTTTGACAACCCTCCGGTGGTGTGTGTGCATTCAGTCAGGATGAGGAACATGTGTGTGTGAGCCGAGTGCATGTATGGAGATGTAGTCCATAAAATGGCAGATTTGTAGTTCGTAAGCTATGCGCCTGTTTACCAGCGATCTATAGAGTAAAGATCGCTGGTGATCGTGACACCTATAGTAAAAACACTTTCACGTGTATTTAAAGGGGCTGTATGAAAAATATTCAAATGTGAATAGCTTGTGGAAAACCTAAAAAGTCTCATATAGTCAGACCTATATAGTTTAAAGTCTCAAAAACTCTTTATAGTCAAATGATCATAACAGTGTAATTGTGATCATCTGTCTGAAAATATATCCACACTGTTGTGGATATGCTGCTCTTTTTCTAACCTTTCTTCTATGTTTATTTTGTTTTTGAGAAGTGTTCATTACATATTAACACTGCATCATCAGGATGTTTAGTATGTGCAATTCAAATCTCTATCCCCAATTACAACAAAATCATAAACTGATGTGTGCTGTTGCTCACTGGAGAAATATTGGCAGACTTATTAAACCCTTTACTGTTCCATATTTGTCTTCCAGTTTCAGTTTTTTCCAAAATAAGCCAACTTTTTTTGTCTAAACCTGAACTTATCTTGACAAAATGTGTATATTATGCATATATCATATGTATCACTTTGAACTCCAGACGTAGAGTGACAGTTAAGGTGAATGATACTGTTTATTCAATAATTTGTTCACTACAGTTTAATAATAACAACTGAAAACATACCAAACTATTTTCTTTTGTACTGTTACATCCCTTGTAGTAATGCCAGAGGATGGAAAGTTTCATTGTTTTAATATACGAGTAAAAACATCTTTGATATATGAAATAATTGATCAAACCACATGCTTCGAATGTTATCACTCGATTGAATGGGCGTTATCAGTGGTTATCAGCTGAGAGATATGGGCCAGGATGGGGGCCTACTGGTAGGCTCAAAAGACTGTTACCATCCATCCACATGGTTAATCATCTATGCTAATAGAGAAGACTTTAGATCCAGATCTGTTTTTACATTACTGTGACGGTTGGGGTAGGGGTATATGCAGCCATATGTGATCTATAGCTGATTAACCATGTGGATGGATGATAACAGCCTTCTGAGCCTACCAGTAGGTGCAGATGTCCCCTACTGACCCATATCTATCAGCTGATAACCACTGATAACGCCTATTCAATCGAGTGATAACATTCAAATGAGCTGATCAAACTCCTCTTGAGACAGAAACAGAGAGAGAGGACACTCACCACTGCTGTACTTCCTTCTCTGTGACTGCAAAACAAGACAGAAGACAAAGAACAAATGACAGTTAGATTCTGCTTTAACTACTAAAATTAGATGACATAGTCAGAAAAGTTACGTGCGAGGCTGGTTTGTGCTGGGTAATGCAAGCTGACCAAAGCAGGCACTGAGGGTCGAATTGAGAATGAAAATTTTAAACAATTTTGTAATTTGAATAAATTTGTTGAGCACAATGCTGAATTACAATTTGAATTGAAAGTGAATTTAAATTGTACATAAAGATAAATATTTAGATGCAGACATTCATTACAAACTTATTAGGAACTAGCTGCCAGTCACTCATTAACTACATTTTCTCCTCTGGACATTTTTTTGTCACCTTCAACCGAAACACTGACGTAAATTAAGCTGAACGACAACAATATCAAGCATTCAACAATCCATTCAACAATATCAAAAATTCAAAGAAGCGTTTTTTGTTTTGCGTTGTGTGTTATTGTATCATGGGTTTCATGATGATAGACATACACGTAATTTATGAGAGCAAAAAAAAGAGAAAAATGACGATGAAAATGATTTCTGACAACTCGCAGAGCCAAAAAGCAGATATTTCCAACAAAAGTTTTAGTAATTAAAAAACTTTCTTTCACAGCATAAGCAAATTCATTAATTTACTTTTAATAAGTCCCTTTATTAATCTGGAGTCACCACAGTGGAATGAACCGCCAACTTATCCACCAGATGTTTTATACAGCCCTTCCAGCTGCAACCCATCACTGGGAAATATCCATACACACTCATTCACACACATACACTATGGCCAATTTTAGCATACCCAATTCACCTGTACCACAAGTCTTTGGAATTGTGGGGGAAACCGGAGCACTCGGAGGAAACCCACGCGAACACTAGGAGAACATGCAAACTCCACACAGAAATGCCAACTGACCAATCCGAGGCTCGAACAAGCGATCTTCTTGCTGTGAGGTGTTCGTGCTACCCATTGCACCACCTCATCGCCCATAAGCCCTTTATATATTTTATATAATTAAATTATGTCTCTTACGCTCACCAAAGCTTATACTTAAACATGTAATTGGACAGACAGATAGACAGGTGGATCAGAGAGTGAGTAAATTATCATCACTGCAATTTCAGTAGGTAACCAACGTTATATCGCAAGTGAGTAGCTGAATGGAGACATGGAAACGTAGAAACCTGACAGCAGAACTGCTGTAGCTGCCTCTCACAGCTTAGAGGCAGACGGCCATGTCAACACAGCTAACATCAGGCCTGTCACTACACTGTCACTACATCTGACAGCCCCTGAGCCATCGCAGAGAGAGCTTTTTCACCAAGATTTATCCCTCATACATACACATGAGCAGGCACACACTTTCAGACCCACTGCTACAGTGCATGGACCAGTAAGTGAAGTGTGAAATAAACTGATATGTTTAGCACATATTCAACTAGATATGTGAGATCTATTATCTACAGTAGGTCATATCATAATTGTTGTTTTAACAATATGTGTGTTAACACTGATTATGTCACTCACTTTATAAAAAAGAAAATGTCACTCACTGTGTGATAAAGCCTATAACACTGCAAAATGATCTCTTAACATTTGCATGACTGTTAAGAAATGTATTTTTAAGTATATTTAGGCTACTGAAATGCATTATGGGACTATCAGATGTAAATAATTTTACTTGCAGTTTACCAAATTGACTTGTTTTGATATTTTTAGTCATTTGAAATTATTAATTACATGCCAGGTAAGCCAGCCAAGCCATTTTCTCATTTTACAGATTGATTTCTAAGTATGTAGTTAAGTCCCTGCAATTCAAGTTATGAAAGACAAAAATATCCCTTTATGGATTAAGGTTTTTATTTCTAAGATATTATATAGTTCAGTAATATCATGCAAAACGAGTGCTGTTTTACCAAATATTAGCGTGAGCATGATTGCAAATGTGATACTGGTTTTATACGAACAGTTCAATAAACATGGAAGCTTCTTTTATTGTCTGTTGTTCTCAGGTTTGCCAGTGAAAATAGCTTCAAACAAAGCTGAAGAAAAACATTGGACATCTCTGAGCAATGCTGTATATTTATTTGCTTGTTTGTAAATGATTAATGCTTTTGCTTTAACAAATCATTTAAGCCAGTTATTCATTTAGCCATTCATAAAAAGCCACTTGAGAGGGCTCTGAGCTCAGAAAGACTCCTGAAACTGGAGTGTTCACCTGAGGACAGGGGGGTCCAAGCTCAGTGTTTGGCCCCCTCTCCCAGAAATGGAGTAGGAATTTGGTTTTGGAATTTAGTCGTGGTGGCAGAGGGATCCTGGAATTTGAGAGATAATGGAGGGACATGCTTGATTATTTATAGATCTTCTCTTTTGTGCTGATTTGATAAATGGTGTGACTGGTAATGTTGAATTGGACTTGTTAATTATCTGTTCATGGTCCTCCTGAAATATATTTATAGAACATCGCTCAGTTATAGAAAAAAAAAGAATACTGAAATTGAAATAATAAATTCATAATATAAATAATAAGATCACACACTCGTGGTCCAGACAGTTTTGTGTTCCAATTTACGTCATTATTGCAGAGTTCTTATGGTTAAAACTTCTAAAAAAATCTGGCCTTTATTATGATGCTGTGGTGTATGTTGCTGATCCAACACTTCTGCATTTACTGACCAGGGCTGTGTTTTTCAAAAACATTGATCATAAAAATGCATAGATATATATACACTAGATATCGCATACGGTCCCTGAGCCAGGGGCGCCGCCAAGGGCCATGGCCACCCCTACGTAAACTCTGGCCACCCCTGTGGCCACCCCTGTGGCCACCCCAATACGAATTTGCTGTTGATATTATAAATTTAAATCTGCTTATGTAAATTAACAATAATTCAATAAATATATAAATAAATAAAAATGCAGCCACTAAATTATTGTGGATTGATTGGCGCCACCCACATCGTGGATTCACTGCCCCTCCCCCTTTAAGCATGCGCTCAATAGATGTTTGACCATCGGGGATGAACCGCTGACGTTCAACCGCAGCAGATAAGCTGACTTTACTACAACAATTTTAAGCTTGCATTACGTTTTTTTTTTTTTTATTAAAGATAAAGTTCTTATAACATAATTTGTTAAGTATTGTTTGACGCCGAGAGACAAAACACGACTTTGGGTACATGAGATTGTACACTTTTTATTAAGAATTTTATTTCTTTTTATGAAAATTTGTTTTATCTGATTGAAAACCACAAATCCTAAAAAATAAATAAAGGCATTTTGAAATCAGCTTTTCAGAATCTAGTTTATTTAACACCTTCATTTTTTCGCTGGTTGACTTACAAGGGTCAAAAATCGTAATGATTTTGTGAAAGTATTTTGCAAAAAGATACATCAATATAGACGCTGCATTAATAATATTGTTGCTCAAAAGGAATATGGATAAATTATTTTATTAGGGTCTGTATAGTGAGTGTGTGTATTTAGTAATGCCTTTTGTTCAGTTTGTTCAATTGTCTGTGTTTTATAAATTAAATATTGATTTCTATTTGGTTTGCACATTTACTTGGTGAATTATTTCAAGGTATAACATGCAATATTTTATGAGTAATTAATTCAATGAATTAAAACCACAGTATTTAATTTACTAGAAACAAAAACATAACATTACAACTGATTATGAATTTATAATTTTTTGTGTGCCACCCCAAGATTTGGTGTGGCCTCAAATTGCAACCCATTAGAAAATTTTCTGGGGGCGCCAATAGCGCCGCCACATTTGTACAGTGCTCCCAGGACAAATGTTTTTCAACTGCACTAGTCAACCGCAAAGCCAATCTGAAGATGCTGGACTTTTGCTCTGTGTACGGGTGTAGTAACAAGCAAACAAAGAAAACAAAGCACAAAGGCAGAACATTTCATAGGTAAGATTTTGTTTTTTACTTTTTTGTATGTTACGAACTTTTGTGCTAAACAAGTAACGTTATTGATGATAATAGAGTCACTACTACACTGACCATAAGGCAAAGTAACACCAACTAAATTCTAGGCTTATGCTTATATATATTTTTTGCTGAATAAAATTTGCAAACATTAATTCATTTTCTGTTCGGCTTAGTCCCTTTATTAATCTGGGGTCGCCACAGTGGAATGAATCGCCAACTTATCCAGCACATGTTTTACGCAGCGCATGCCCTTCCAGCTGCAACCCATCCCTGGGAAACATCCATACACACTTATTCACACTCATACAATACGGACAATTTAGTCTACCCAATTCACCTGTACTGCATGTCTTTGGTCTGTGGGGGAAACCGGAGCACCCAGAGGAAACCCACGCGAATGCAGTTTCTACACAGAAACGCCAAATGACCCAGCCGAGGCTCGAACCAGCGACCTTCTTGCTGTGATGCGACAGCACTACCTACTGCACCACTGCATCGCCAATTAGCAAACAATGTAAATAAAATATGACAACAAGACGCTGTCGTGTCAGAAACTTGTATTTTTGTCGGCTAAGAAAAGTAATGGCTAGTTTTTGAAGTAACTTATATGGTGCCTGATAACATAACAGTGTCTGCGCCTAAATGTGCATACTTTCCACACTAAATTATTGAATATTACAAATGTTATATACCATTTAATCAGAAAGGTGGATATGCACATGAGATGCAGAGATAGGTTTGGTTCATACGAGTCATTCATAACGAAGATTCATTCACAAAAGGAATCGCTCCCTCCATTAGTATTAGAAGTGAAAGCAGGAGAGGGTTGTGTTTCAGGACACAGATTAGATCAAATTTAACAGGGAGAGAGGATAATACATTTACATGCACACAAACACACGCTCTTTGTCGGCAATTCCCGTGCGGTCACTTATCCATAAATATAGAAAAGTGATGTAAAATTATAATTTCTGTAATAAAAAAAAATTGCATACTGACCACCTGGAAAACTCCCGATCATAAATATATGTATATATATTTACATATCTATGGCTTCGGATGGCCAGTCCTCCACTACATCTTGGTCCCACATTCATTTTAAAGGAGCGCTATACTGTACTAAAATGGCAGCTCTATTGAAGCATTCCTTCCAATAGACAACAACAGCATGAGCGACATCTAATGTAAATTTCTATGGTAAAATTATAGTAAGAACTGATCTTAACATAAAAATTTGTTTCCTAAAAGCATTATAACCTAACTAGCGCTTGAAAATTGTTATATATCTAGTGCTTTGGAGTGATCATTAAAACCCAACATGCATTGTCCTGATAACGCACAGTTTTGTTTTGTGAATTGCGAGGTCACCACTCAGGTTCCATTGTTTTTATACTGTACAAACTGTATTTTCTATTGCCCTACCCTAACCCTACACCTAACACTACCCCTTACAGGAAACTGTGTGCAATTTTACTTTCTGAAAAAAAGACTCATTGTGTGTAATTTAAAAGCCTTCTGAATAATGGGCCATCATCTTCTTGTAATGCCCGTGTCATACCCATGTCATTATACACATTTGTGTCCTGACACACACACACGCACACACGCGCACATACAGAAAGCTCTGCCTGGGCCAGGAATGTTGTTATTACCACGGTCAGTGATGTGCATCCATGAAGAGCAAAAGGTTGAGCTGAGAAAAAATAAATCGAGGAGAGAGGATCAACTGTATGAAGATAAGATATTAATGATTAGACCAGTGTTTCTTTGATTATAGATGACAACAAAGCAACCTAGGCTCATTCTGATTATGTACCTCTATATGCATTTCAGGACAGCGCAAAATACCTCACAGGAGCAATTTTTTTTGCAGTTTTTGTTTTCGCAAATACACCTGAGGCCGCTGTGTACGCTTTTTGAGATCTCAAATTTCTCTCGCGAGTGCCATTCACTCCTGCTGTTCTCGCGTAAATCCACCAGAGGCTGGCTGACCAACCAACCGATTCCCCCACCCTCCTCCGTCCCTAAATCCAGTGCTTAATAAAATTTACTGTGACTGACGTCCATCAAACAATTTTAGTTTTCTCGAAACATGACTTCATTAAAAGGTGATGGAGCAAAAAAAAAAGCATCACATTTCTGAACGATCTTTTACTGATTTGTGCCATATACCGTTATAGGTCAGAGATGGATAATAAAAACATGTAGCTACAAACATAAATTGCATGATCAATCACAATTCAGTTCAATTCACTATTATGTGCCAAGTGAAAAACAAATAATTAAATGACTCACTCAGTCTAATCTTCAAGAAGAAGATTAGACTGAGTTACCGCTTTTGTCTGTTTTCTGGCTGACTTGAGATTGCTTTGCGTCTCCCACAATACTGATCCATTTGTGCAATTTCATCTTATCATCAGATTTACACACTTGTTATTAAAAAAAAAGAAAATATGCATGGCTATTTGCCATTTTGAAAATACAAATATTATTTAGGTAGGTCACAATGCCATTATTTATTTTCGCTGCTCACTGTATGCGAAACAACAATCCCCACCTAATGAGAGTGATTGCAAACATAAGATAGCTGATTGGTTGACAATATTGTTCAGAGCCAATTGTTTTGCTTTAACTTGCGCATGGTGACTACTGTCGTGTTGCAGCCTTCACTTGCATTCACAATCTCCCCATAGTCCCATCCTTATGGAGGTAAGCGGTCAGCTGGTATATGAGAAAACAAATGCTGTCATACCGCCTCGCATCGTTTATTTTAAAGATAAAACGCAGCCTTACGTAGCTCTGGCTACATAATTCGCAATTACCATAAATGTATATAGGGCAACGTTTTCAGAATGAGCCTATGTTAAAACAAAGACATTTGTTGGCCTTGACAAAAAGAGAAAGCACCAGACGAATATGAAGCCAAAAATTCTAATAAAAAAATATTTACATGACTAAAGGGTAAGAGAAACCTGTAGGTATAATAAAAAGGCAGCCCAGACAGGAAGAGACGAGGGCAGAGGACACGTCATAACACAGGTGTGTCTCATCAGTGCTCTGACCCAACATGACTCCATCTACTACATCCTTCTCTATCTCGTACAACAAAGAACCACAAGAAAAAAAGCCTAGAAGAAAAAAGAGCTTTCTCTATCAAAATAACATAGGCAATAAAAGATTCTCTGCAATATCTGAAAGCATAATAACCAAGCCTATAACCCAGCCATCTCATCTAATCTGTCCATCAGGCTGCAGGGCCCTTTTGCTCGTTCAACACAATTACAAAGCCTCTCTCCCTCACTGTCAGCTATCGTGGACCATGGCAGCAAATTAAGACCAGCAAAAGAGCAAGACGAGCGCAAGAGACAGAGACAGGCAAAGAATAATGAACAATGCCTTGGGAGCCAATGACCTCTCAGAGACTCTTATTTGTCTGATTTGTAACGTGAAAGATATCAGACACGCCAGCATGGAGGTAACATTTTTAATACATTCAGAAGAGACAGAAATATATCCATTGAAATATATGTACATCGAAACCCTGCCAGTCTCATTTCTGAACATAAACTGTATTGGTATGCTAACCGGACCACTACCGTAAAACATTTAAAATAATTAAGAAAAAAAGTTCCTTTAAAGGTTTGGGGTCAAAGAAATGAATCGCTTTTTAGAAAGGTTTGTAAGTTGTCTTGTAAGAAGTGGTTTTTTTTCTGCTGAAAATAAAAAAAGATGGGGTGGCATGGTGGTTCAATGGTTAGCACTGTCGCCTCACAGCAAGAAAGTCAGTGATTTGAGTCCCGTTGCCATTTCTGTGTGGAGTTTGCAAGTTCTCCCCTAGTTCATGTGGGTTTTCTCCGGGTGCTCCAGTTTCCCCCACAGTCCAAAGACATGCACTATAGGTGAGTTGAATAAGCTAAATTGTCCGTAGTGTATGTGTGTAAGCATGAGAGGGTATGGGTGTTTCCCAGTACTTTGTTGCAGATGGAAGGGCGTCTGCATGTGTAAAATATATGCTGGAATAGTTGGCGGTTCATTCAGCTGTAGCGACCCCTGATGAATAAAGGGACTAAGCTGAAGGAAAAATAATGAAATAAAAGAAGATACTTAGAAGAATGTTGGTTGCAAAGAGTTACAGATGGAAGAATCCAGAAACTATTCAGTGACCCATATTCTTGAAACCTCAAGTGAAAGCACAGAAATTGACGTCCATCACGGGCAATCAAACCTCTACAAATGCTTCAAAACACTGTTGCATGACTGGTCTTCAGTGAACCACAACAGAAGAGGGTTTTCTTTTGGTAGCCTGCCCACTATGACGCTCTCCTTTTTCTTTTTCTGTGTGTATGCGTCTTGTGATCTTTCCAATTGTCTTTAACTTTGTCCGCAGACAAAAGTAAATTTAAGAATTTTTTACACCTGTCTTGTTTGGTTTAATTGAATCAAAAACAAGTTAGTTTTCCCCTTTGGTGTTGATTTTTTGGGCAGGTGTGAATACAGCAATCACACTCTGGTGCACACCAAACAAATAAACAGAGACACAGCTGAGGAGGTGGTCCCGGTCGACTCCCAAACTCTGGTATGGTTCATTTAAAGTGTGAATATGATCCAACCTCATTGACACATTTGCATTTGCATTGCAAATCCCTGTACCTGTTGAGTTATCAGGAATACGTCCAAGCGCTAAATACATCCCAGGAGCAATGTTTTGCTGTTTATGTTTTCGCAAATCCACAAGAGGCCACTGTGTACGCTTTTTGAGATCTCAAACTTTTCTTGCGAGTATCATTCACGCCTGCTGTTCTTGCGTAAATCCACCATAGGCCGCTGTCAACTGACTGACTGATCGACTGACCCACCCTTCTTCTTCCCTAAACCCAATCGATAAGGTTTTTAAAAGCACAGACTGACCCGCCCACCCACTTCCCTAAACCCAATTGACAGTGTTTTAAAAAGCAGTCCAGAAAAAGAAAAGCCCTTGTCTGACTTTTACCACGTTTTCAGATTTTACCACATTCTCACCCTGTTATTTACGGGTTTATTTAATTTTTTGCCTCCTGTTTTTGTCTTACCCGACTTGCACAGGTGTGAATACAGCAATCACACTCTGGTGCACACCAAAAAAATTGACTGAGACCTAGCTGAAGAGGTGGTCCCGGTCAACTCTCAAATTAACTCTGGTATGGTTCATTTAAAGTGTGAATATGATCCAATCTCATTCTGATACATTTGCAGAATCCCCTGTGCCTTTTGAGTTCTCAGGATACCGCAGATTGCCTTGCCTTATGGAAAAATTTTGTGTTTGCTACATCTTCAAGCCATTTAGAAATGAGTCTGTTTAACCTGAAGCTCCAAAGACACACGATGCCTTAATGACATTTGGGCAGATGAATATATATCAAATCTGTTGAAGAAGACACATAAAATGCTCACATCTTCAGCAAATACATGAAGGACAGGGAAGTTGAGCGGTCAAATTTCTGAACTGCACTAAATACAATAAGAAAAACAACAGCATTTATGTCACATTTATTCCAGCTCAGGCTCATTCTGAAATTGTATCTCTATATACATTTCTGGAGAGCGCCAACTGGACAAACTGGTAACCCCCGATTCACACGGGAGCTCAGACAGTAGCGGATTTCGGATTTGTTTCCTTGGCTGACCTCTTATGACGATTGCATCAGCCCCAACTTCAGACACCAGCTGAAGCCCAGTGTGAATCGGGTGTAACAGCTGGAAAGTCGTCCATACGGAGGTAAGCGGTCAGCTGTTAGTGTTTGTTTTAAAGACAAAATGCAGCCATACATACTTCTGGCTACATAATTTGCAATCTCCAGAAATGTATATAGGGCTAAGTTTTCAGAATGAGCCTATGTTGGTTTATTCCGGAAAAAAGCAATTGAACTAACTTTCTTTCTTAGTGTGAAATCACACCAAGACAAACAAGGTTGGACTCCTCTGAAAAGTAGAAATAAAATTTTTGAGCTGAGAAAAATAAAATAAAGTTAGAGCTACCATTGGGCTTGCATTCCATAGTCCAAATGTTTGTGTCTAAAGTGAGTAATCTGCTCTGAAAGTGCTCTTTACTCAGTCGATCCATCGGTAAAGACCTCATGAAACTACAGCTCACTGCAGAGCATTGCTGATTATGTGAATCAGAGGACATCCCCTGCCAGGCTGCCTGTGTGGGCCACATTCTGTGAAGCAGACTCTCGGTAAATCTCGCTCCACATAATGCCTGCTGTATCGCCTCTACTCTGGGCCACCCACTGTGATATTTGATTAAGCCTATTTGTGGACATAAACTCAATATGAAGAAAAGGAGATGGGGCAATACTGGAAACTGGAGAACAGCTGACTGACCTGGTTGCCATCACCAATGGTCTGTCTCATGACTGTCTTCTTCAAGAGGGCACAGCATGAGGGAATGACAGAATCAAATCTGTTTTTATCCATCATATTTATCAGACATGCCTCTGAAGGCCTGTTCACACTAACCCAAATGTTCCTTTATGAGTTTTGCATGCAATTTGTGACAATCTCTGACAGTAGGTGAAGTTTACAGAAAAGCAAAAATACCATGATTTGTCCAGTATACAAATCGCTGTGTAACTTTCCATTTCTGACACATGTTAATAAATAAATTGCTATTTATTGTCTCTTAGTAAAACACCATGTTTTTTATGTACAAGTGGCAGCTCTGGGCATGTGACAATAATTGCAAACTTGATGCAAAAACAGGGTTGTAATGTGATGGAAAGCAGGACTGGAGTGTACTAGAAGAGCAGTAAGAGCCTAGGTTTCATTTACTACATATTCTCAAACATGCATGGCGCTTTGGTGTTTGCTCTGAGTCTGCTATCTCACTATATGAGGACTTTATCTCCAGAGCTGCTCTCAATTTACAAACATTTTAGCTTCCCTACTCAACATATAGTAGAAACTAAATTGTCTAATTGAAGGCTAAAAAAAACTGAATGAAAAAGAAATGGTTGATTCCACTACATCAGTATATGAAATACATATATTTAAATACAGTAATGGTCACTACAGGACTTTTTAAATTATATAAATGACAATATAATTTCACTGGATTTTTAATCAGGTGCTACAAATTATACAGGTTAAACCAACAGGATCACTCAATTCCGATTCCTAGGGGAGGACACAATTTGACATGACACCAGCTTCACTGTCACGGATGCACATAAAGGCTGATGTATACTTCAGCATCAAGCGCACACATATGCTCTGCCGCAGCATTCGTGCCGTCGCATAGCCCTCGCCGTGGCTGACACAGACACTGACCTCTCAAAAAATGAAACTTTACATCGCAACGACGCATAGCACAAGCTCTGTGATTGGTTGGCTTGGTAGCAGTGACGAGCATGGACGATGCTGAGAGCTGCGAGGCCGATGGAGTGTTAACAAGTGGCAATCCCATAAAGGAGTTCTTAAAGATGGAGACATCCCATAAAGATGGAGACTTTTGTTTTGTGTTTTCCTTATAATTAAAGTTTTTGTATGATGTGGGAATGTGGAAAAGTACCAACATTTTGGAATGAGGTGTGTGTTATCTTCTCTAAAATTATTAAATATCCTGTACCGGAGAATCCTTCTATTCCATTACTGAGCGATGATTCTACATTGAATCTTACCAAGCTACAAAAAGCTGTTTGGCTCAATAGTATCTGGATGCAGCCTTTATGATGCAAGCTGAAATTGCATCGCTAAGAGATGCGATCTCAGACACAGTGCACTCAATGGAGCTAGTGACGTCACTGTCAGGGGTAGTGTTAGGGGTGGGGTTAGGTGAGCGCATTAAAAAGCATCGGATGCAGCTCAGATTGCACTGCACCGAGTATGCAGCCAGACCCCTCTCGTTTGGCTGGCTGGCTTAACTTGTGCAAAAAAAATAATAGCCCAACATTGACTGCCTCCACATAATTTGGACACGTACAAGTGGTTGATACAACTTCAGGACATAATGTTGGAATTATCCACATCTCAAGTGAACTTGGTACAAATGAGTACATTAAAGATCTGAACTTCAGCTGCTGACAAAATCTCCATGTTTATTGCACAAAACAATAAACAGGATCCAAAACGATTGCCTTATTTTGTATAATTGATACTTGATATTGTATTTTGTTATTGATTTTTGTTTTTCTGTTAACCTCTATTCATAGGATCCCCCAGATTAAAGAGGCCACAGGGAAGGGGGTTGGGGTAGTTGAATTGATATATTTCATTATGCTTTTTTTCAGGCTGTATGTTTTAACAAAAAAAATAGTTGTTGCATGTCCGTAGCGTTCACAAAAAACAAAACACCTGTGTAAAAACTCAACACAAGGAAACATAAAAGCTTACTCCCAGCTAGTGTTTCAGAAGTGTTATGGTGGAGCAACACAAACAGCACACAGAAGTATGGGTCATGGGTCATGCCGATCACAACGTAGAAGTATAAATCAAAAATAAGTCTAAAGAAGGACATGGAGAATGTCAAAAATGTACATGGCGACCTGAACGAAGGTCAGAGCCAGCTTCAAATGGACTGGCCAGCTCCAAGTGGGTAGGTCTTGAACTGCAAGTGGGCTGTACAAACGTCCTGGACTTTTCATTTATTTAACTATAGTCCAGACTATTGTGTTTTATGAATGTTTACATTTACCCCAACCCTAAATCCAACACCACAGTAACCTGCTGTGTTTTATTAACGTATACTACATCTACACCAACCCTAATTCCAGAATAATTGCAGCGTAAGTCCCTTCCACTTAGAGGTCACCCAGCCTACTTAAGTTGTAATTCCTCCCACTTGCAGTTCTCTGGGCTTCAACAATACCTACTTGACAAAAAAATGCCTGAACACGTAAGCCAGGGTATTTCTCGGTTCTCAAAATTGTAGCCATGGGCACATATTTCCAATGAGCTTGGGTTGACACAAATTAATGCAAAATTGAAAGAAAATATTTTAAAACACTATTTCAGGATGAAAAAAAACATTTCACATAAAACAAAGCAAATGGTAAAAAATTATTTGCATTCTAAGAAGCAGGAGAAATGCATCCTCCTATTTCTACTTATCGGAGCAGTGGAAGATGTGCTAGCAGTCTTTAAATGGAACAAAGGATGCAGCCCATCGTCATGGTGACTGAAGAAAATTAACTAGAACAGAATGAAGTGTGTGTGTGTGTGT
>CAIGQZ010000427.1:7390632-7424717 GCA_903798205.1 Danio tinwini | reverse complement strand
AGGTATGGAGGAGAGGGTGACTATGGCTGATGTGAAACCAGCAGAGAGAAAGATTGAGAGGTGAGTGGAACAGACAGCAGAGACACCAGGCAAAGACAACAAGAAGAGACAAGCCGCAACCAGGCTGAAACAGAAAAAAAACAGAGAGGACTGGGGTAGAAGGAAACTGAAAAACCACTGAAGGAGAAGATTTGCTCCAAAGATTGCTTGTTTTTTGTTTCGTTCTTTTTAGTTGTATATAAACCTATGTATTTGAATGGTTCATCTACTCCTCATTTTGTATGTGTAAGTACATTCTGTAAGGAAGGCCAGTTTGTTTCCTTATATTGTGATTTTTATCTCTTTTTAATGCATGCACGGCCTCATTCTGTTAGTTAAATGGATGGAGTCAGATCTAAACCTGAATTGTATGAAAAAGCCAGTGATTAAGCACTCTATATTATTGTAAAATTACAGCACATGTCACCAAGGTCATGCCATTGCTATATACTGGAAGTCAATCAATTTGCCATTTTGTTTAATTATTGTGAGGCAAAAGAAAAAGTGTAAGCATATTTACAGATTAATAATTCTTAATTATCAATAATGTGCATTCAGCAAACAGTATATATATATATATATTTATACAACAATTCTGTCTGGTTCACAAATCTGATTAGCTGATAGCTGTGCGATATTCTGCAATAACAGCACTCATACAGCCCCCTCACCCTTCTGTATTACTCTGCCCATGTAGAGTGACAGCAGATCAATAAACTCACCACAGTTTGACAAATATTGCAGCTGTTAGACAACATAATGTAACTTTGAGGCTTTTTAATCAAAAATGTAGTTGTTTAGATTGCAATGCAGTTTATTTACAGTGCCTATTTTAAATATTTATAATTTCTAAGAGACAGAGCATCGGCATTATTCTAAGTCAATCTCTTTCTTTTGTATGTTGCAGTGCTGTATTTATACCATAGTAATTGAAGTGTATTGATTGTGAGATGGTATAAACTCTTTGTCGCTCCAATAACCTCCAAAGTCGCTCTTTGTATAACCTTGACTTTTTGGTTGGCCATCTGTTTGTTTTTAACGAGTCTCCTGTTTTCGTTACTGCAGACTAGTTTAGTACAAAAAAAGAAAGAAAGAAAGAAAGCTTTTTGGGGGTTATTTATTGTGATCTCCCGATTGTAATGTGTAATGTGAGTGACTCATTTAAAAAAAAAAAGTTCAATGCTATCATGCAAAATGTAAAAACTGAAACAACATTTATTATTCTCCTGACTGGCACAGACAGTATGTAGGCTTTTAAATAATATTAACTGACATCCAAATGACATTTTAGCCATTAGTCATTTTTGGTATCCAATTAATTAAAAAATCAGGTCCTTCTCTATATTTGTCCTCATTTAATATCCTGCTGAATGTGGAAATTTATCATCTCACATTACAGAAGGAAAAATGAGATGCAGAAATCAGTTCACATTAAACTGATTACAGGTTACAACATTCATCAGCTCATAATAGAGGAATCAAAGAGAGAGAGCTGCCATTAAACACTGAAAAGAGACCACTCGTAACTCAAACCCAATTAATCCTTAACGCACTTTTAAAATCTTCAGCATAAAAACATTTTTGATTTTTCACAACTTCAGTAAAAGTTGAGAGACAGATCACAGCATTAAAAAGAAAAAAGGTTGCAATTGAAGAGTTTAGATGCAACCTCTAAATGCCGTCTGAGATTTTACTCTAAAATGAGCTTTTTTATCAGGCTCCTGTGTGTATGTTCAGTAATATCCCTTTTATGGCAAAGAATAAGTCATTTTCCTGGTCTTTACAGTAAAATATCTCAACATAAACAAAAAGAAGCTGAGAAAAATATAAAATTTCTATGGAAATTTTAGATGACACTTGCATCTGAAATCTTCAATTGTTTTCATTTAGACTAGAAAAGAAAAGAAAAAGTTACCTATGTCAAGGAAATGACAGAAGAAAACACTTAGGGTCACTTACATGAATAGTACATTAAAAGCCTTGTTGTCTGAAGAGTGACTGACACCAGTCTTTGAAGCTTGGCTTCTATTGCAGAGTCTGATAGATTTGTGCAGCTCACACACTTATCTAACCCTGCAGCGAAGAAGCAGGAAATTATTTCCTGACAGCCCTGCTTTACCCCCCGTTGTGCACAAAACCAACCTCTGAAGATGCTCATTAAACATCAACGGTTCACTAACACTGGGAATGTGCTTAAATTCCATTCAACTTTAAAGTAGATTTGGTAGAATATTAAACAAGTTACCTACTTGTAGGTGCCGGAGGATCTTTGACAGTGTATTATAGGGAACTGAAAATGTAAAGTCACAAATTTCTTTAGTTTCATACTAACAGCATAAATGATATCGCTGTCTGTGACAATAAAAAAACACGTAATGCTCTGTAAAAAATTATGATACCTCTTTAAACTTATCACTTAATATGACAAATGGTAAAAGCTATTATCATTTTCGCTTAATGGATCAAATAGGCACAATGTACTTTCTCGAAATTTACAAGACACATTGTCATTAGCTTATTAAGTAAAACAATGTTAATTTTACCTATTAAAGGTCAAAGCAGAGAACCAATAAAACATACCTTATTTTTTCCAGAGCTGTTTATATATATTTTTATTAAAAACAAATTAAAAATTATTTACGTATAACCTCATGTAGCTTTGTTCAATATTGTTTTTTTTGAGTTGGTAACCAGAGAAGTGTTTTTAATTAGTGTTAATGTAATTATATTTGGACTTGTACTGACAAAAATACAATCTCATACCTTTTTTATCGGGGTTTCTGAATTTGTCAACTGTAAGGCTTTAAATTTGTAGAAACAAAACGAATACTGTGCACTATTGAAAACAATGTCTTGATGTTCTGGGATTTTGTTAATAATAATTAAATCATATTTGTAGAAACATTTAGAACTGTAATTGAAAGGAAGTCACTAGGTGTGTTCGACTTTATGCAGTGCTGCGCAGATTGATCGAACTCTGTCTTAAGCGGTGCATGCCGGTTAGAAATTTTGTCCGAATTGATGCTGCACAGATGCCACGTGACTGTCACTCCGAGATCAGACGACTGATTCAGTCGGTGCAGCACATAGATATTAACATTAGATGTTGCCTACCCTGTTATTGCCTATTAGAAGGTATGCGTCAATAGAGCCACCATTTTAGTACAGGGTAGAGCTCCTTTCAAATGAATGTGGGACCAAGGTGCAATGGAGGACTGTGGCCATCCAGGGCCAGAGATATACACATATATACATAAATCTATGGTCAGGAGTTTTTTCTGGTCAGTATGTAAATATTTAAAAAATATATATCACTTTCCTACATCGATGGATAAGTGACCACACGGGCATTGCCGACAAAGAGCGTGTTTGTCAGAATCAGAATCAGAATCAGAATCAGTTTTATTGCCAAGTGTGCTTCACACACACAAGGAATTTGTTTTGGCAACAGAAGCTTTCAGTGTACATAAAGTGACGAGTGACAACACAAAATTAAATACAAGAAAAGAAAAGGCAATAAACATTAAACAGAGATGCAGTTAGTCAAAAAGATCTGGATGTTGAATGTATGTACAGATATGTTGTAAATATACAGGTTATAAGGTGCTGTGTACAAGTGCGTGTGAGAAAGTATTGCACGTTTATTGCACAGTAGGGGAATATTTAACTGTTTATGAGGTAGATGGCCTGAGGAAAGAAACTTTTCCTGTGTCTATCTGTTTTTGTGCTTGGTGCTCTGTAGCGCCGACCAGACGGTAACAGTTCGAACAGGTAGTGTGCTGGGTGTGAGGCGTCCAGAGTGATTTTACGAGCCCTTTTACTCACTCTGGAAGAGTACAGTTCTTGAAGTGTGGGAAGGGTAGTGCCAGTGATTCGTTCAGCAGTTCGGACTATTCGCTGTAGTCTACGGAGGTCGGTTTTGGCAGCTGAGCTGAACCAGACGGTGATTGAAGTGCAGAGGATGGATTGGATGACAGCTAAGTAGAACTGTACGAGCAGCTCCTGTGGCAGGTTGAA
Organism: Danio tinwini; assembly: GCA_903798205.1. NCBI lineage: Eukaryota > Metazoa > Chordata > Actinopteri > Cypriniformes > Danionidae > Danio > Danio tinwini. The sequence goes on along the minus strand of CAIGQZ010000427.1, from coordinate 7,420,661 downwards.
CTTTCTCAGCTGACGAAGGAAGTACAGTCTCTGCTGGGCTTTCTTTACAATGGAGTCTATGTGAATGTCCCACTTCAGATCCTGAGAGATGGTGGTGCCCAGGAACCTGAATGACTCTACTGCAGCCACAGTGCTGTTCATGATGGTGAGTGGGGGGAGTGCAGGGGGGTTTCTCCTAAAGTCCACTATCATCTCCACTATTTTGAGCGTGTTCAGCTCCAGGTTGTTGTATCTGCACCATAAAGCCAGCCGCTCCACCTCCTGTCTGTATGCAGACTCGTCACCGTTCCGGATGAGGCCGATAACAGTAGTGTCATCCGCAAACTTCAAGAGCTTAATGGAGGGGTCTTTTGCAGTGCAGTCGTTTGTGTACAGGGAGAAGAGCAGTGGGGAGAGAACACATCCCTGGGGGGCACCAGTGCTGATGGTGCGGCTGTCGGATGTGATTTTGCCCATTCTGACTAGCTCATGCCCATGTGTGCATGGAAATGTATTATCTCCCTCCCTGTTAAATTTTATCTAATCTGTGTCCTAAAACACAGCCCCTCTCCTGCTTTCACTTCTCAATCTAACTGAGGGCGCAATTTGTTTGTGAATGAGTCCCCATTATGAACGACTCATTCACTTAAGTAATTAGCCAACAATAATACACGTTTCTGGCACCTCAGTGTCTTCTTGTCATATTTCTTTTTCATTGTTTGCTTATTTTATTCAAAAAAACTAGCATAAGCCTAAATGGTCTGCATGCGATATCTGTATATATCTATGGGTGCAGCATCTGAAGAGCGACTGCAGGAGTTGCGATGACAACACAGATATTACAAGATTAGCCGAGTTCACTGCATGACAACAACCACGTTTGTTTCAGGTTTATTATTGGACAAATTCCGATTCACAAATTTCAAAACAAACAAATAACTTATCTACAAGATAGAGAGGGTATGACATCATGCTTATTAAAAGACTACTAATGTTTTACTGCAGTAATCATCTTTTGTTAAATAATTTGGTTAAAAAGGCTAGATTGTTGGCATAGGTTTATTTTCATTTTTCTACAGACTATTTACTGCATTCAGCTCCATGAATGATTTAAATAATATATTTTGGTGAATAACTTAAATATTAACTCAAATAAGTCTTACAGACTTGAAAAAAATAATTATCATTATTGATCCTGCCACACTAAAGGTGTCTTAACAAATTAAGTTAAATAACTATTTTATTAAAAAATTATAAAATGATTTATGTTATTATATAATTTTTTTCTGTCAAGCCATTTATGCACAAGTTTCAAAAGTGGCATTGATGTACCTGCTCTTTCTGGGAAACTTCTACTTAAAGTGTAGCTCACTTATTTTAGGAATGTCCTTTTGTTCAATCTTTTTGGATTAAAGTGCTTTTTTGAAAATGAATTCATTATTCAAAATAATCTTAATCATTGTTTAAGACTTAATCAAAACACCTTGTTTTGGGTTTTACATTAATATATATTGGAAATATTTATAAATGTAAATAAATGCAAACCCTTTTTAGCATATTCAAACAAGAAGTATTAGCCTAAACAGGGACGCTTAAACACCTAGAATTTGTGCTTATTGCTTTGTATTTAATAGGCCTATATGTTTATATTACCCTCTCATTTCCCCTTATTTCTCTCATGTGTTTGTTATATATTTAAGTCATAATTCCCTTATTGTTATAATAATGAAATATAGTTTGTAGAGATTGTTTCTGTTTTATGGGTACTGTAAATCTTTTGTTGTTATGAATAAAAAAATACAAAAATGATGATGATGCCATGTAATGAGTCATCATGACCGCCGCAACTTTGAGCCCGAAGTGTCCGGCTGTCCACTCGGCTAATCTCGTTGATTACCGGCTGCAGCCATGGTTCAAGTCGAACGCACCTAATGTCTTAATAAACGAGTAGATTCACAGCAGATTCATCACTCAACTCACTCACTTTCCTACAGTTTATTCCCTGACTTTTCTGCCCTCCCAGCTGCAACCCAACACTGAAAGTACAACAATCAGTGCTGGAAAACACCCACACACTCTTTCCTTCTCATACAGCTAATCTGGTTTATCCAATTACCCTATACCTATAATAATATATACATGTATACACACCCAGATGAAACCCAACGTGAACATGGGGAAAACATGCAAACTCCACACAGAAAGGTCTGCTGGTCCAGTCGGCACTCGACCCAGCGACCTTCTTGCAGTGAAAATGAACCACTGAGCCACTGTGCCAGCCCTACAGCAGATTCATTGTGGCATAAATCTGTTTTATCAAGTCACTGCATTAAACTGAATTGTTCAAAATGGGAATTCATTCAGCACTGAATCATAGCCACAGTTGTATTACTTCAATTAAAGGGTATTTTGAGGGGGGATTTTTAAATGAAAAGGTTTTGAATTGAAAGGATAAATGATGTTGATTTATTTACACAGCCTTCTTTGACCCAGGGTGCCAATTATTCTGACCATAATATATCTACTACACTTTTCTGCAATGAAATTTGTATTCTTTGTACTTAGCCAAAAGGTCAGTCTGTGACATTTTTAAACCTCTACTGGTCAAATGTCTTTGCTTAATAAAAATTCAGAGGTTGGAGGTCAGCAAACTTGAACTTTAGCACGCATGCTTAAAGTTACAGTCACAAAAGACGCCAAGCTTCACTGACTGCCTTGTCATCCATATGCATTCAAGTTCAAGGCTGAAGAAGAACAGATACCCCAGAGATACAAGTTTGAGAAAAAGATGTAAATAATTTGTGATGCGTAAAGACCAATAGGGTGACACGAAATGTGCATTATGAAAAAAAAGTAACTTCACAAGAGCTTGCTTCTTCTCTCCTGTGTTTGTGTGCTAATGTAAATGACTTGAATACAATGTATAGATTAACCATGGCTAGAGAGCACCTGCACTAAAAACAATCCCTCAAACCATTTTCTAAATCCAGTCGTGCACACTTAATTATTTCCTAATTGTCAAAACTGTTCTACTTTCTCTCAAAATTTTGCTCCATCTATTTTTCTGTGGGATTATTACACAGCATTGACAAGGTCTCAAAGCTTTGTCTTGTTTAAATCAACCCAAAGCCAGTTGATGTGATAATGATGATAATGCCATGTTTTCTCCACCTCAGGGAGAGATTGTTGCTACACAATTTTCAGTTTGTCCCACACCCTATTGATAGGACGTGAGAGTCGCTGCCAGCTGTTCATGTACACCTTATCTTCTCACAACAGAGATGCAAGCCAGTCAAAGCACGCCTAATGATTATATGATTAGTGACAGAGGAAAATCAATGACCCCAGAGACGAAATGATCATCCCAATTGACTTAAAGGGACATTGTACATAATAGGGCAGGCAGGCAGGCAGGACACACACGTAAACAAACACAATCAATAGTTTTAGCTTAGTTTCTCTTATGGAATCCACCAATGCTTATATTTTAGAAATCAACCATTTCAATGAAACCCTAAAATGAAAATTATGCAATTTGTTTACTCATTCTTTACTTGTTTTAAACAAGTTTGAGCTTCTTTTTTTGTTCTGTTGAAGATATTTTGAAGAATATTGGAAACCCCATTGACATCCATAGTAGAAAAAACAAATACAATGGATGATTACAGGTTTCCAACATTCTACAATATATCTTCTTTTGTCTTTCATTAGAACAAAAAGGAAAACTCAAAATGGTTTTGAACAAGTCAAAGTGACTAAATAGTTGCAAAATTGTAATTTTTGGGGTGAACTATCTCTTTAAAGTAAACACAGTGTCTGTTCAGTTTTACCTAAATTTAGAGGAGGATAACAATTAGATACAACATGCAATTAACCAGCACAAAATGGCACTAGACATGGAAAAAATGAATAAATACAGCAGTACTCACAGTAGGTCTTTCTGCACAAATCTTCCACTACCTCAGGCTTTAGTTTGCTGTTGGATTTGCCCATCTCTCCAGCTGGCCACAACACTTTATCCCACTCCCTAAATCACTCCCCCAATCCCACCTTCCACTCACATTTAAAGAGAGAAAGAAGGAGAGAGAGAGAGAGAAAGAAAGAGGGAAAAGCACGCGAGAGGCACAAGTCCCTTTGAATGGTGCCTTTCCTCCAGACCGCAAGAAAAAGAGGAAGGACAAGTAATTGAGAGGAGCAAATTACACAGAAGCAATGTGATTACAGCATGCAGAGCCCAGAGTTGTCTCTCCTCACTCGGAGGGAATGAAATAGAGAGAGTAGCAGAGAGGGCTTTAATCTGTTCACCGGTGTCCCTCCTCCCTTTCCTCCACCACCTCCTCCAGCGTCTGCGGTTCCTCAGCGGCTCAGGGCAGAGCTCGAGTCGAGCAGAGGCACTCCGTAGTTGGGAGCTTGCAACTGTTTGCCACTGAATAACTGACTCTCAGACATGCACACGCATTCGCGCTCTCTCTCACACACGCGCGCGCACACACACACACACCCCCCCCCCCCCCTTCTTGCTCTCTCTCTCTCTCTCTCTCTCTCTCTCTCTCTCCGTGATCTGTGTTGATGCTGTTGTCCTTGACAACAGAAGCCACTCCCTCAGCGCTTCGCTCCTCGACTTTTCTTGATTATATCGAAAATGAACATTTTATTTAATTATAAACATCATTTTTTACTATACTATTATACTATATTTATATATTTAATAGCAATATTTAAAAAATACGTATATATAATTTACAAAACCTAATTGCATGATAATCATGAAAACATGATAACGATTTTTGGCAGCAGTTCGCCAGTAACTTACTGTAAATCAATGACAGCAAAAATACTGTATATGTTATATTTACAGCACCATTGATGTATAGTGGTCTCTCAATTATCGCGGGAGTTATACGTTCTAAAAATAGCCCACGATAGGCGAAATCTGCGAAGTAGACAGCTTTATTTTTTACAATTATGTTTGATGTTTTAGGGCGACACGGTGGCACGATCGTCTCAAAGCAAGATGGTCGCTGGTTCAAGCCTCGGCTAGGTCAGTTGGCATTTCTGTGCGGAGTTTGCATGTTCTCCCTGTGTTGGTGGGGGTTTCCTGTGTTGGCGTGGGTTTCCTCTGGGTGCTTCGCTTTCCTCCACAAGTTCAAAGACTTGTGCTGTAGGTGAATTAGGTAAGCTAAATTGTCCATAGTGAATGTGTGTGAATGAGAGTGTATGAGTGTTTCCTGGCGATGGGTTGCAGCTGAAAGCTGCATAAAAACATATTCTGGATAAGTTGGTGGTTCATTCCGCTGTGGCGACCCCGGATTGATGGAGGGACTAAGCCAGAAAAAAAAAGAATGAATAAATAGATGTTTTAAGGCTGTAAAACCCCTCACTACATACTTCATACACATTTTTCAGATATTAACATTTTTACACTTTTCTCTCTTGCTTAAACAGTCTCAAAGTTCAAACTTTCATTGAGAAATAAGTCCAGTATTATAAAATTAAACCAAAGATCAAAACCTGTTGTCAGGCGCAAACATGCATCACTGTCAGCAAAAGGTTCATAAAGCTTTTTAGCTTTAGTGTGGATATTATTGGCACCAGTGTAATGTTCTTTTTTTTGCTGCAGTCACTTGATCTACAAAGCGAAAACAGACTCCATTGCGTACCCTGAATCCTATGTTTGCATGGCGCTGTGTGGCGCGGCGCATCCGGTGTGTCACCCCTTTTAAGACGGTCTTGCTGCGAACAGTTATAACCCTTTTTACATCCTTGTTAAAACACACAGCTACAGATCGAAAATTATTGTTAATTTGGCAAGCTGAACGCATTCTGCAACGTAAAGGAGACACGGAGGAGACTGATTGACAATAGTCTACAGCCAATCAGGATGCAGAATACAATGCGCAGTTAAAAAAAAGCATGTCAAACTGCACAAAAAAAAAATCAGAAACTGCGAGATCGCGACAGGTGAACCATGTTATAGCAAGGGAAAACGCGTCCAAATTTAGAGGGGGTCCTCTCTGGCCTTCCACTTTTTCAAGAGTGTCAAACACCGGATGCACCGCTCAGAGCCGCGTTACGGCACGCACATGACAGTTGAAAGTATCGCACACCAGAGGCGCACATTCGCATGCTATTTAAAATGAAACTAATCAGATGGCGCTCTGTAGCAGGTCGCACACCAGAAGCGCTGCTCGGCGACGCACCGCACAGCGCCTCGCATTTTAGAATTCTAAACATAAGTTTCTATCAGGGTACACACACTAGTGCCGCAAGTCGGCGGCTGTCCGCGGCGCCCAGCCATGACTCAGGACACTGTTCATATTTCTGCCGCGCCACAGAGTGCCATCTGATTAGTTTAATTTTAAATAGCATGCGAATGTGCACATCTGGTGTGCGATACTTTCAACTGTCATGTGGCGCGGTGTCGCGGCGCTGAGCGGCGCATCCGGTGTGTGACGCGACGCCCTTGCGGCGCAGTAGAAATATGAACAGTGTCCTGAAGCAGGTCGCACACCAGAAGCGCCGCTCGGCCCAGCCGGACTCAGGAAGCATCCGGTGTGTGACGCCCTTAAGTCGTGGCTGGGCTCCGCAGACAGCCGCACACCAGAGGCTAAACCTATGTTTAGAATTCTGAAATGTGTGGCGAGGCGCTTCTGGTGTGCGACCTGCTTCAGTCAGTGATGGTGCTGCACGCATCAGTTCCCCACATTCCTCAGAAGTTAACCCCCAAATTAACACAGGTAATAAGAAGATTCAACTTCAGTCATGTTCATGTCCACAGTTGATTATATTAGACTTTTGTTTTTAATAACAATTTTAAAACTTTTAACATAGGAAGTTCTCAGCTATGCATGAAACTATGAATGATACTGACCTTAAAATTTTATTTTTTTTTTAAACTAAAACCTGCTTTTATTCAAGAAATAAACTATAAGAAATAAGACTTATTATTAAAAATATTTTTGTTTTATAGGAAATACTGAAAATTTCCTTATCTTGTTAAAGAATACTTGGAAAACATTATTTTAACTTAAGGGGGGAGAGCAAAACAAATTGACCAACTGTGTCTGTTAATGTTTACATGTGCAAAAATGTGAACTTGAATGTTAAAAATGTGTTATCCTACTACAATACAAAGATACTTGTCAAATAAATTAACATGGAAGATTATTTTGAGTTTAAGTTATTTAATTACCTTGTTTATGAAGACTGCAGAGTGATTCATGAAAAAACTGACTTTGAATAATTAAGTAGTTTGTGATGTATGTTAAAGTGTGCCCCCTAAAAGTACAAGTTGCCCCTGCTGGGCTCCCCCAGTTACTCTGGTCTAGAACTGCCACTGGGAGGACCACTGTACTTTTAGTATTGTATATCTTAACTGTAAAATTAATTCATTCATTTTCTTTTCAGCTTAGTCCCTTTATTAATCTGGGATCGCCACAGCGGAATGAACTGCCAACTTATCAGCATATGTTTTACGCTGTGGATGCCCTTCCAGTTGCAACCCATCACTGAGAAACATCTATACACACTCATTTACACACATAAACTACGGACAATTTAGCTTTCCTAATTCACCTATACCACATGTTTTTGGACTTGTGGGGGAAACCGGAGCATCTGGAGAAAACTCACGCCAACACAGGGAGAACATGCAAACTGCACACAGAAATGCCAACTGACCCAGCTGGGGTTTGAACCAACGACCATCTTGCTGTGAGGCGATTGTGCTACCCACTGTGCCATCGTGCTGCCCTACAGTTTAATATACACTAATTTTCACAATACAGCAACATACCGCATAACTGCCCTACAGTAAAATTTAATTCAAATTACAGTTAAATACTGTATAATTTACAAAAATTGTTTACTGTAGCATGCTGCAAACTCAAAATAAACATAATTACTGCATATTTTATTGTTAGGTTTTATCAATAAATTAAAATATACATATTTCCTAAATATATTCCAAAATCATAGACCTTATGTAAATATGTGCATTGTCAATTAAAGGTTTAGAAAGTGTAAATGGTTAAAACGGCTTGCGAGAGTCATTTAGTTCAAACCTATGAGTCTGACAATAGGCTAATGTGATGATAAATATATAAAGCTGATTATTGATGATTTTAAAGAAATTGATTATTGGTAGTGATACACTGAAAAAAAGATTCATTGGATTTACAAAATTTTTTAAGGTAATTGGTTGGAAATAATTAGTTTGGGCTGAATTTAAACAAACAAATTAAGTTAAACATTAATAAATTTAATTTGTTTAAACTCAGCCCATATAAATTGTTTGCAACAATTTAGCAAAAATCATTTAGTTTCAGTGTTTTACATAAAGTCTAGTAGATTACATAAATGCTATTAAACCTAAAAAGTACTCTTTTATGTTTAATTTATGTTTAATAGGCTTTCAATAAGCTAAATTATTTTGTAAATATATGTAAAATGTGTTTGAAAAAAATAAATGAGTAACTGTTGATTTCTATAAATAAGACAACATAAAATAAGTTGTGTAATATTATTTGTAATACAGAAATATCAATTTCAAATGATGTATAACATAAAACCACTAAGGATTTAATATCAATATGATATTGATGTACATTCATAAGAATAATCCTAAAATAGGATTATAGTTGAGATTATAGTCCAGCTGTACAGAGTAAAGGCTCACGCACTGTCATATTCTGATGAAGCCCTGGCTATAATCTGCTGGCCCAGTTTAAGTCCAGGCCAATTCACCCCTCTGGGGAAGTTTAGTTTGTGCAGTGCAGTTCAGACATCAGAAATAGTGGAAGGCAAATGTCATTTTTTTTGGGGCTAAACGAAGAAGACAGAGACAAAAGCAGATGCTGAGTCAGCTTCATGCTGCTCAATAAACAGCCAGAGGCTTTCGCCAACCTGCTGAACACATTCAGTAGCATAGACATTAACACCATTAAGCTGTCTTGTAGATTTTAAAAGGAGCACATAGACAATTTCAATACTTTGTTTTTGTTGGAACCAGAACTGATTTTGCCAGATGAGTGCACTAGTCAACTTTGCCAGAGCTATGAATATACTGTATATATTTTTCACATCCCCTCCCCCCTCATTTTATATGTATTACTTTATCAACATTTTATTTTAGGATTCACTTGAAGTAAAATAATTTTTGGTTAATGTTTTTAACAAGCTCTATTTTGTGAATCTCAGAGAATAACGTGAGTGGACATGCCTTCTGTTCCATATTTAGTTGCAAAGATTCATTCATTCATTCATTTTCTTTTCGGCTTAGTTCCTTTATTAAGCAGATGATCTTCCAGCTGCAACCCATCCTCGGGTAACACCCATATACACTCATATGGTCAATTTTAGCATACCCAATTCACCTACACCACATGTCTCTGGACTTGTGGGGGAAACCGGAGCACCCGGTGGAAACCCACGCGAACACAGGAAGAACATGCAAACTCCACACAGAAATGCCAACTGACCCAGCCAAGGCTCAAACTAGCGACCTTCTTGCTGTGAGGCAATCGTGCTACCCACTGCACCACCGTGTCGCCAGTTTGCAAGAGATATGATTAATAAATTGGATATCCAGGATTTTTATTTGAAGAAAGTCACAAGGAATGTATTTATTTAACTTTAACTTTAGATGAATTCTTCTATATTTGGTAAGGCATTAGTTTTTATTCCAGACTTTGTATATCCTACCAGTCATTGGTAATTAGGTTGTAAGTATTGAAAAAGACTAGAAAAAGTTGTGAAAAAAATGTAGTTATGTGAAAAAAAAAAGAAAAAAGTTGATTAGTGGCTCTTTCTCATTCCATCCAATTAATTCAGAAACAAATCAAATGACTCTCAATATGAATTGGTAATTGAATCATTAATTTAAATTAAATTTGATTAATTACTGACACGAATACTTCTTTTCAGACTTTGTTTTTAAACTATTTTGATAGCGGAACCAAGCAAAGGCAGAACATTCGTTTTAAAATAAGTCTCCTAATTAATTTTTTTTATCCAGTAGTTCTGTAAAATCAATTAATTTATTTAACACCGTACTGGCGAAACTACACTCTTGATAGTGTGATGATACCAGATTGTTTAACTATCACAGTATAACAATTACAATACAATACATTTTAGTAAAAGTCTTTCTCTTCTGTCGACATTACTGACTAATGTGTGAAAAAAGCAGATTTTCAGTGAATACTTAATATATGTACTTTATTTTGCAACAAATCTATAGTCAGTATTAGCTATTTAGAATATTTCAGAAATGTACCACATTTTAGGGGAAATACCTCATAATTGTCAGAGCATCTAAAACATTAACACCTGCTCTAATAGGAGCAATAACACAATAATTCTGCTGCCCCTATTTGTGGAGGGTTTTCAATTGTTTTCAGGTTTTTTTTCTTCAATTATATGATTATAGAGAGTAAAGCCTAAAATTATTCATACTCCTGTCAAATTCTGACTTCAATATATATGAAAGCTGTCTCTTGTACATCATCGCTTTATCTTTTGGGTGAAGCCTGTCTCATTTCTGGTCAAATAAATTCAAGAGTTCACACTTAGCTGGTGATTGGTCATAAGCTTGTTTGGCATGATGTCCCAGGAGAGAGCAGGGCAAGAAGGGAGTTTGAGCTCTGGTAGGTCTTGATGATCTCCCGCTAGCTTATTTATGGCTAATGACTAATAAGATACAGGGATGGCTAAGAAGAGATATACGGCTTGCTAAGAGCTGGACTATGATGCCAATTTGATATGTTCAATTTACTTAGGTTTACTTGCTTTTTGGACTGTGGGAGAAAATCGGAAAACCCAGGGGAAAACCATGCGAGCACAGGGAGAATGAACAAACTCCACACAGAAATGTTGACTAGTTTAGTAGGGACTTTAACCAGAGACATTCTTGCTGTGAGGCAACAGTGCTAATCACTGGGCTGCCATGTCGCCCATCTAGAAAGGAGGCAGGGTAGAGGTGGGTGGGGGTGATTCTACAGAACGAAGATAACTGAGGTAAGAAACTGGTTCTTTATAGTGAGTTAGGAATCGTCTGATTGGTAAATCAATTGTAAGCTAATGCAGGACCAGCCGTGAACAATCATAAGCACATGATCCTCTCAAAATTAGTATATAAAGAAATTTCACAACAAAACTTGGTTAAATAAAAGTAACTTTAAGTCTGAATTTGGCGGAGGTATGAATATGTTTGGGCTTGATGAGATATATACATATATGTACAGTTAAAGTCAGAATTATTTGCCTCCCTGAATTAACCCCCCCCCCCATTTATTTTTTTCCCTCAATTTTCTGTTTAACAGAAAGCAGATTTTTTTCAACACATTTCTAAACATAATAGTTTTAATAGCTCATTTGTAATCACTGATTTATTTTATCTTTGCCATGATGGCAGTACAAAATATTTGACTAGATATTTTTCAAGACACTTATATACAGCTTAAAGTGACATTTAAAGGCTTAACTGGGTTAATCAGGTTAACTAGGCAGGTTAGGGTAATTAGGCAAGTTATTGTATAATGATGGTTTGTTCTGTAGACTATCAAAAATATATATAGCTTAAAGGGGCTAATAATTTTGACTTTAAAATGTTTTTTTTTTATAAAAACTGCTTTTATTCTAGCCAAAATAAAACAAATAAGACTTTCTCCAGAAGAAAATATATTATCAGACATACTGTAAAAAGTTCCTTGCTCTGTTAAACATCTTTTGGGAAATAATTAAAAAAGAGAAAAAAATTCGAAGGGCGGCTAATAATTCGGACTTTATATATATAAATCCATAGGTATATTTATCCATAGGTTATCATCATTATTTTAATTGCTTATTACTATTTGTCAGCCTGATCTCACGAGGAAACGTAAGTATTTATGTTTTGGCAGTTTAATGGCTAATTCATACGAATTTGTACGAGTTCAGTCATATGAAAATGTTCGATTTTAAAAAGGAGGCGTGGCACCTAACCCCACCCCTAACCCCAACCGTCATTGGATGATGAGCAAATCGTACTAATTTGTACGAATTAGATCGTACGAATTCATATGAATTAGCCACTAAATCAAAAAGTTACGAATTGCCGTGAGATTGCGTTGGTTGGTCAGTATATTTTTCAATCTAAGATGTGTACCAAAAAAAATATTTTTAAGTAGTATACTTTAAGGGGTTAAGCTTGTCGTCCTCAAAAATCATACAAAAACAAGCATAAAAAAATCATACAATTCAAGGATAATCCTTGATCACTGTCAGCTTCTCCTCCGTCAAATGATGTCCCTTCCGAGTCATAGGTGCAAACATTTTATGTTAAATTTAAAGCAAATGTGACAGGACTGACAGAGAGATAGAGACAATTGTAAATTTATTTGTTTTGTATATTTATTTATTTAGTATATATATTAAAGTTGTAGGTTTAATTGGGCTGAGGACAAGGACAATGACAGGGTTTGTACATGTGTAAAGTGTTTTTAATAAAGAAAACAAATCTGAGAACCAAATGAATGACATACTTCTTCACAGAACAACTCACAGAAATCAACCATCAGTCCATTTTAGAACTTTTTTCTAGAATAAAATACTTTTAATTGTCTGTATTTATGTTTTTTTATTTCAGGGACAGATAATGTACAGCTCTGGTAGAATGTCCCATATATATATATATGTGTGGCTTTATGATATGTGAGAGGTTTCTGCAGTTTTTATGAGCTTTACATATTTCATAAAAGTTTTGTATTTATATATTTAGGCATTCTAAAAGACTACTGAGGGCAATAATTCACAGCATCACATACAATCATTTTTAAAAGTAATTAGTATTTTGTTTAGTGGAATTCAGTGTATGCAATATTACTTAAAAAAACAGAACTATTCTAAGAGGAAGAAAAAACTTAAATCACCTGCAAGGTTGAAGAGGCCTATAAATAACATCCAAGCAAAAGGAGTAGAAAGAGAATCAATTTAGTGATTGACTTAATGCACAGCAGGAGAACAAGATGGAAAGTAGCCAAGAGTTGAAAAACACTTCTGAATATTTCGCAAACGTCAGAAAAGAGGGTGACATGTTGTTCCAAGCATTTGGCCTGGCAAGCAGCTCTTTCTAAAATGATGAATGCTATATTTAGTAACAGTTATACAAGCTACCAATGTAGTATCTCAAAAGAGGCTTTTATGATAGATCCCTTCCTTTCAGCTAAAGGTTACAGGAACCCTTTTCTAGTCAAGTTTCCCTGGCTGAGAATACAATGGCTCAGTCTGCCCCTTTGAAAATGTTTCTCTCTCAGAAAATGAGACCACCAGACCAAATGCACTGACTGAGCCAAGCCACAGATTTTACTGAGAGGATGGGCATAATGTGGCAGGAGTTTTGAAGATAATGTTAATGAATGCCTAAATATATGGAGTCCGAAACCGGAGTTACATTTTTTAAAGAACTAGATGCCCTATTTTGACTATTCAAATGCTTGTATTTAATTAGGGGTCATTTTAGGTTTAGGTTCATAATTTTTCCTAAGTGAAAAAATAAACTATAATAAATATACACTGTAAACAAATGTTTTTATATTACTGAGTTAATCAAATTTCAAGTAAATTAATAAGTTCACTCAAAATAGGTGAATTTTAAAAAAAAGACATCCCTCAAGAGGTTCAAAATGTTTATGTAGGTTTATTCTGCTCAAAACAAAAGAAGATATTTTGAAGAAAACTGGAAACAGAAGAAAGAAGCAAACATGTACAAAACAAGTAAAGTAAGTTGACAGAAATGTCAGTTTTGCTTGAACTATCCCTTTAAGTTATAAAAAAAGTTACTTAATATTTTTAGTCAGTTTGATTGAAGTTGAGATGACTAGAAAAGTACATTTGATTGGATTTAAAAACATTTTACTGTGTATAAACTCTAAACCAGAGTTGCCCAAAGTAGGGCCCGCGGGCCAAATTTGACCCATGCTATCCTTTCACTTGGCCATTTAGAGGGAGAATGATGGAGAGGTGGTTGGGGCCAGCATCTTGGACAGAGATCGTCATTTCGAATTGAATGTAATTTTTTGTGTGTTCTGTAATCTGTTTTGTAATTTGTTTTGTATCAGATTTTTTTCAATGTAAATACTGTCACTCGATAGATAGTGAACAATGCACAAGACATTGTTAAGCAAAGCAAAGCAAAGGCATGTGCAGCTTAGTGTATTCAGTGTTATTAATGGGATTGTTGATGTTTATACTGTAATAAATTCATTATACTTGTTTTTTTTAAATACACAGAATTTTTTAATAAAATTTTAAAGCAATGTTTCCTAGTTATTTTTAAACATTAGGAAATAAATTACTCATGAAAACTTTGATTTATGGCCCACAGACCTCAGTGGTTGTTGGCCGTTTATAAGAAAATGTTTGGGCACCCCTACTCTAAACACTAAATCTGAGACATTTTTTTCTAAAACATTCTAATGGAAAAGTGGATTTTAAACAGCTATTTTCATGCCTCTGTTACTGCACAGACGGCTTTAGCAAGACAACTAATCTTTAACCTCATTCACCCCGTACAGACTACTGTCAACCTGCTATCTAATCCTGCTTTTAGCCACTCTCTTTTACACCATGTGTGACTATCACTGCCATAAGCTGGCTAAACCCAGACCTGGTAAACACTGAGCAGCTAAGTTTTAAAGATGATAAACACACTTCCAAATTGAGTAATAAGTCAAATTAATCTTAAAATAATAGAGACTTTTAAGGCAACCAGAAAAAATCCTGGTTGCCCTAATTTTTTAAGCTGAATTAAATTAACCTTACGAGTCCATTGAACTTATATTATGTTAAACTGACTAAAAACAGCTTGAATAACTTATCAAATTTATTTAGAACATGATTAACTTAGTTTAACAAGTTACAATGACTTAAAAACATATGCTGTCAGGACTAATTGATCATATAATGTTTTACAGTGCAGGAACATGCAGAGAGTTTCTCAGACATATGCGCTCAAATCTAAAAACAGGCAAATATATACACATTAAAATAAGGGGTTATTTTAAATCTCTCAGTTTGTCTAGATTGAGAATGAATTTCTTTTTTTAAATTTCAAATACAATTACTGTCATGTAGAGCATTGTTTCTTAACCACGTTCCTGGAGGACCACCAGCTCTGCGCATTTTTCATGTCTTCTTAACCAAACACACCTAATTCGGATCATCAGCTCATTAGCAGAGACTGAAAGACCTGTAATAGGTGTAACAAAGGAGACATCCAAACATGCAGTGCTGGTGGTCCTCCAAGAACATGGTTGAGATACACTGCTGTAGAGCATTTTTGAAAATGGTCATAACAACAAATGTATTTAGTTGTTGTTAATGACAATGTTATTCCAAACTCTTCAGAAACATCAAAACACATTTTTTGAGATGTTGACAGACATATATAAGTCCCACGTTGCTAAAAACACTATTAGGACACATATATTTCACTAAAAAGTTTGGTTTTGTTTAGAGCAAATTCGTTCTTCCAGTTTAAAAAGAAATTTTGAAGCTACATCACGGTGAAGAGATCATGTAAATTCCAGCGTCCAGTACAATGTCATTGTTCAGCGATGTTCAGTGATGCTCAGTGATGTCATTGAGTTTTCAGCACATCTGTTCTTTAAATCATGAGAAAGACTTGGTTCGAACCAATCAGCGGTTACTGATTAAATACTGGTATTGGTCTAAAATGCATGTAAACATCTAAAAACATTGCATCATTTTGTTATTTTAGAAAAATAAGCTGTAAATGAGATTATTTTCATTTTAAATTTGCTATGCCAACTATTACAATTTTTTTTTACATAAGATGTCATGTCGCTATGTCAATAATGTGTCCGAACTTTTAACACATACAGATTTTTCGAAAAAATTACTTATGAAATTGGCATGAACAGATCGCAATGTGGATATGGACAGGCTCTTTTTTAAAATACCAGAAAATGTGCAATTTTCAGGAATGAGAAGTAGTAACATTTGTCCCTTTCGTAAAGTAAGATACCAGTAAATTACTGTAAAATTACCAGAACACCTCAACCAGTAAATAAAAAAATGCACTGTTCACACAGTCAAAATACAGCAGTTTACTGGTAATGTTACAACTTTACTTACTCATTTAAAAAAACAAAACAAATATTGATCTCTTGTAGGGCTGGGCGATAAAATCGGTATTGGTGTTTATGGACCTTTATTTGACATTGTCAATATTGATAAAAAAAAGTTTGTTATGAAGTTTCGATATGAAGGCTATAGTTTTATTAAAATGTGGCTGCTGAGCACGTGCCTTAGAAGAAATGCCAGTAAGATTAGGGTGTAAGTTTGTCATTTCCAATAGAGGCGTGCAACTGGCGTCACGAGGAACACGTGAACCATGTGCATTTTCGAGGTACACCTAGTTTGAACTTTTCCGAGTGCCGCGAGCGCACCGCGATTCATGCAAGTAGAACTAACCAATCTGTTTTACACTTTGTATGGAATATACACATTTCAGCAATTACGATAAACTAATTACTTCAGACAAACACAGCGCACCCAAACACTGCAGTGCTTTTAACTTTTACTCCATAAACTTGCATCGGAGCTGCAACAATGGTTTGTCTGTTTGTCATCCTCTGAGAAACGCTTGGATGGACAGTCAGTTATGAGAGTCGCCAGGGGGAGCACAAGTGTAAAGTGCATAGAAAATGGTGAAGGAAATCAAACACATGTAAAAAAATAAAATAAATAAAGTGCCGTATAGCAGCAGTGAGGATATTGTAAATAAAAAGCATGTTGCCAGAGTGGTTTTTGGTTTATTTTCTTGTGCATCCTAGCCACCAGCACCCTATCTGAAAGATATTTTAGCATATTGGGTAATATAGTCATCCAACTTCACAATTTGTAATGTTGCAATATGTTTTTGAAAACTGATGGTTGGCCTCCTTTACTTGAAAGCTCAGATCTGATTATCATAATTTGTTTGTTTACAGAGTTTGAGGTTTACTGTATCATTATTATTGACACCTTACAGATGTTGATCTACCTTTACCATTGCACACACTTTGTAACATTTTATTTATCAAGTTTAAGAGTCTCTTTAACACAAATATATATTTGATTAAAAAGAGATGAGATATTTTTGCTTTTCACTATTAAAACTATTTGCCAAAATCAAAATAAAGTGGTTAAATAAAAAAATATAAAAATCCTAATATTCCTAAAAGTATTGTTAAAAAAAATTAAATAGTTATCGATACCGAATAAGATGAAACATGGTATCATCATAATTATTTTTGCAATATTGCCCAGCCATAATATCTTCACAGAAATTTTTCCGGAAAAGCCAGTGAACAAAAGTAGCAAAGCTAAAAAGATAGAATTCTGCTTATTGTGAACTGCACATTTTTTAATTTACCAGTACAGTCGTTCCGATATTTTTCTGCCGTTTACTAGTACTACTGTGTGAATGGGGCTATATGTAACAGCAACCATAAAATGGGAATTTTGCAATTTTAGTTTTGAGTTATATATTTAATTCTAACATTTTTTGTACATGTTCTTATATTATATAGGATTTCTTCTGCATTTTATTTACTTTGATAAATATTCCAATGAGGGGCATTTTTGATTAATTTCAGACAAAAATAAAATAAAAATGCAGGGGCTTGAGTGCCAAAACTTCAAGTAATTATTATTGATTCCTAGGAAGAAAGCTGCAAATCCAATGAATGTCAGCATTTCGTGCTTCACAACATCTAATCTGCATCACTGAAGTTAGCGTCTGTCCCCATTATAATTATTAAAACGTAATCTAAAAGAAATCTATTTTTGCTTTTAAATGGATTTTCTTTTAAGCAGTCAGACAGGTTTAACATTATTAGCATTTGCAGCTCTCCCATTCTCAGCAGCCACAGCTCTTCATTAGTCCCTCTCTGACATTCTGTCAACATCAGATGATCTTAATGGCACTTGAGCAGAAGTGAGGAGAGCACTCCAGACTTGTGAATTAATTATAAGCGAGTCGTTTGCTTCAGTGCTGCTGTCCAATGTTTACTCTGTCCAAGCTTGAGAAGAGATACTGCTTTAGGATTCAAGTCTTTGCTATGATCATTTCTGCTAGATATGAAGAGCTGCAGACTTAATCTATAGTACTTAATCTATAGTCTGAATTATATGTTAGAATAACAACACTTTAGGTAAAGTACCAAATCTCGCTATTAACTGGTGGCTCATTACCTGACTATTATTAAGAAAGTGGCTTATTTATTATTAAATTTAATTTAAGTTTATTTGTATAGCGCTTTTCACAATATCCATCATTCAAGCAGCTTTACAAAAGATTTTTATGTTTCTTTGTGTCAAATCTTTACGGGTGTTTAGTTTTTTTTTTGCGCTACATTAATGTACAAGTAGCTCAAACTCACTCATTCAGGAACCGGCGGACATGCAACAACTTTAATCATAAGGAAAACACAAAACTAAAGATTCCACCTGGAGCTCCTTTATGCCGAGTTCAGACTGCAAAATTTTAACCGCCGACAGGTTTGAGAAATCGCGACAAATATGCCTGAAATCACAGGCAAATCGGTGCTCGTGCACGCGAGCGACAGTCTCACAGTGTGAACTATCAACGACGTGATCTGAAAGAATCGCCAATGAGTCGCCGATGCCCGTGAGATATTTGGCGTGCTAAATATCTGAAGCTGTCGGCGACTTAAATCATGCCGTGTGAATGTGTTCTGACTAAAAACAACATCGGCAATCACCTACAGCCAATGAGAGAGCAGCATCCACTAGTGTGGTTACCTGCAGGCCAGCGGGAGGTTAGGGGAGAAGTTAAAAGCGCTCATTTTCAGTTTATTTGGACCCAAGAAATGAAGGAAAAACTATAAGAGATTTGGCAGGAGCACCCGTGTCTGTTTGACGTGTCATCGGAGCAAAACCACAACTAGGTCAAAAAAAAATTTTTGAGCAGAATTTACTAATCCCCTTTAAACCCAGGTGAGCAAATATGTACATTTTCTCCCCCATTAAAACCTTTCTCGTTATGTAGTTAATATCAAAAGATAAACTACGTGTTTTTGGCTGTGAGACGTAGTTTGGACAAAGTTGTCAGCGATTCTTCCTATTTTAAAGTCATAAAGTGTGAAACTCCCTGTCATCGATCCATCTTGCAGTGTAAACAAAGCAGCGACAAAACGCTAGCCCAGATAGTCATGCAGTGTGAAAACATCTGTGACACGACTACTTTAAAAATCATGCAGTCTGATTTCGCCATTACAGGACTTGAAATTTGTAAACAATCGCTTAATCGGGCTCAAGGGTCTCAGCACCGCCCACACTCATCAGTGCTACCAAGCAAACCAATCACAGAGCTTGTGCTATGCGTTGTTGCGACTGCGCGAAGGCTGCACTGGAGCATACGCATGCACTTGATGCAGAAGTATAAATCAACCATTACTTAGGCTGCGTCCAAAACCGCATACTTCCATACTATACAGCACACTAAAATCAGTATGCGAGCAGAGTAGTATGTCCAAATTCAGAGATTCTAAAGTACGCATCCCATGCACGCTGTACTATCCGATGATGCCCCGTGAGAAAATTCATGAATGGGAGTAAATCGACGTAACTGACGCAGGTAGGTCACATGACCATGACAAAATAGCAGATGTAATACTTTCAAAATCCATTCATACTTTTCACATTCACACTGTATAGAACATACCTTTCTAATGGCCGAGTAGTACATTTAAATTCAAATGCAGTACCTACTTAGTAGGCGGTTTCGGACGCAGCCCATGACTATAACTAGCACATACGAGTTTATTAGGACTTACTAAAACCTTTTTTTGTGTAATAATATTTAGATGCTTAATTCACCTGTAACTGAGTTGAACTATCAGTCTTAACCATGTAAGAAAAAAAATGATGACATGAAGAAAAAATAAGTTTTATTTCAGAGAAGTAGTAACAAAAAACACGGCATGACCTCAGGTTCACCGGAGTCAGAATGAACCCTGAACATTCTTAAACTCAAACCTTTTATACTGTTTTAGATGTTGCCTCTAGACTTGCCTTTAGATGTTAATGAAGTTGCTACGTGGCTGTTGACGCAGCTGTTCTCTCTATGTTAATGCAGTTTCCACACCATTGATGAGATGTTCTCTGTGCACCACACCCATCCTCGTTCTACAATCGTTACCATTTGGTCAAGATGTAGTCACCTTAAACAATGCAGAGACAACTAATTGTTGAGTTGTCTATCATAATTTAGCCCTTTTGGGAAGAGCATCAACACACCATTTAGAATGGAAGTTGGGTCAAGGAAGACTCATTTCTTACAACTATTATAAGCAGCAAATTAGAAGTTGTAGTTAATTCATTGTGATTTAAATTTCACTGCTGAAAGCCCAAATATTGAAGAGCAAATCCATCGATGCGCAGCTCCACAAGTCCCAAAACCAAGCAAATCAGTGTCGACAGTGGTGAGGAACAAACTTCACCAATTGACGAAAGTGAAGAAAAAAAAAACCTAGCAAGAAACCAGGCTCAGTTGGACACGGCCATTTCTCCTCTGGCCAAACTTCTTGTGCAGAGCTGGAGTCTAGGTGCTGGAGGCTGGAGAACGCTGGATGTCCATTGAGGAGAAGGTGCAGGTCTGAGTAGGTCATCGGCAGGTGTTCAGGCTGGCCCACGGGATCAATGCGGAGACTTGTCGGTCACAGGGGTCTTTCAGGAATCCATCTCATGCTCTCCACTCCTCCACACACACCAACCACAGCATCTTCCCTGGATACAGCTTGGTCCAGGATTATGGAAAACTTAGCATAATAAAAAATAGACCAACAGTAGCGTAGATACCATTCAAATTATAATGTTCTCTGTGAAGTGTTCCCGGCTCCAGTACCCTAATTAATGCAGCCCATGTGTATGCTAATGCAAAAAGATGCGTCTTTAATCTAGTTTTAAACTGACAGAGCGTGTCTGCCTCCCGAAGTGTGCTAGGAAGGTTGTTCCAGAGTTTAGGTGCCAGATATGAGAAAGATCTACCACCTACAGTTGATTTTGATATTCTGGGAATAATCAGTTGTCCAGAGTTAACTGAGCGTAGTGGACGTGAGGGGCTGTAATACACCAGGAGCTTACTGAAACAATAGGAAACCAAGTCGTTTAGGGCTTTGTAGTTAGTCAATAAAATTGTTTCATTTTTACAATATTAAATAGGGAGCCAATGCAATGATGAAAGAACTGGAGTATTATGAGCATGTTACGTTGTTCTAGAAAGCACTCTAGCAGTAGCTAATAGTACAATTGGGTCCCAAACCAAAGTGTGAATTATTAAAACATAGGTAAGAATTGCTGTTAACTTTTGACTGACTATTTATCAAATAAAGATGTTACAATTATGTGCTAATTCACTGTTTTTCTAATAACTTAAAATAATATTTATAACTATTTTTTGTTAATAACATTAATAACTCACTTCTAATAACTGATTTATTTTATCTTTGCCATGATGACAGTTAATAATATTTTACTAGATATTTGTCAAGATACTACTTTTCAGCTTAAAGTGTAATTTAAAGGCTTAACTAGGTTAATTAGGTTAACTAAACAAGTTAGGTTAATTAGGCAATTAACTGTATAACAGTGGTTTGTTCTGTAGACAGTCGGAAAAAAAATATTGCTTAAGAGGATTGATATATATTATAATTAATTAATTAATAATATTGACCCTAAATTAAAATAAAAAAAAACTGTTTAAATAACAAATAAGACTTTATCCAGAAGAAAATTATATAGGAAATATTGTGAAAAATGTCTTGCTCTGTTAAATATTAAAAGATTAAAAGATGGCGGCGCGTACACATCGCGAGGCTCGGCGTCTCTCCAGTTTCTGCAATTTTGCAGTATTTTTCCTGCTCATTTCGGGTCTGTTCGTGCAGAACAGTAATGCCTTTACATCGTACACCCGACAGGAGATCTTGGATATTGGTTTGTGCATTTCGGACAGTTTTATCAGCAATCTACGACTCATCCCAGAGATCGCCAGGACACTCGAGGCTGAGCGCTCCGTCCGGCCGGGCAGAAGTGCTCGAAGACGGCGACGCGAACGTAAACAAAGGCGGGGGAAGCGCGGCGGGCTAAGAGCTAAGCTAAAGCTAACACCACACCGGCTCTCTTTACCCAGCATCTTCCTCGCCAATGTACGGTCCCTGGTGAACAAAATGGATGAGATTAGACTGCGCATCAACCACAGCAAAAGATTATGGAACTGTAATGTCATGATTTTCACAGAAACATGGCTAAACAGCGGGATACCAGACAACGCTGTATCTTTAACTGAGCATCAGACATTCCGAGCAGACAGAGCGGCGGATGACTCCGGTAAGACCCGAGGCGGAGGATTATGCATTTATATTAACAAAGCGTGGTGCACAAACTCTGTCATCGTTGGGAGACATTGCTCTGTTAACCTGGAATTTCTGATGGTCAAATGCAGACCGTTTTATCTGCCACGGGAGTTCACCTCCACCTTTATAATCGCTGCTTACATTCCACCCGATGCTGATGCAAAGCTTGCTATGAATGAACTTCTAACTGCATCTCTGTTTAATGTTTATTGCCTTTTCTTTTCTTGTATTTAATTTTGTGTTGTCACTCGTCACTTTATGTACACTGAAAGCTTCTGTTGCCAAAACAAATTCCTTGTGTGTGTGAAGCACACTTGGCAATAAAACTGATTCTGATTCTGATTCTGATTCATGCAGCCATCAGCAAACAACAGACTGCTCACCCGGAGGCTGCTTTTATTGTTGCGGGGGATTTTAATCACTCAAACTTAAAGACAGTGCTCCCCAAATTCCATCAAAACATTTTCTGTCACACACGGGGAAACAAGACTTTGGACCAGGTATACACAAACATGGCTGAAGCCTATACTGTTACCCCCTTCCCCACCTGGGTCAATCAGATCACCTTTCTTTGTTCCTCACCCCCCGATACTCACCCCTCATCAACCGTGTGAAGCCATCAGTGAGGACCATCAAAGTGTGGCCAGCGGGGGTAGACTCCACACTCCAGGACAGGTTTCAACACACAGACTGGAGTATGTTTGCTTCCCAGGCCACATGTGGCTCTCACACAGACATTAACAGCTACACTTCCTCTGTTCTGGAATACATCAACACCACCATTGACAGTGTTACAACCCAGAAACAGATCACCACATACCCAAATCAAAAGCCATGGATGAACAAGGAGGTGCGCCTCCTGCTGAAGGCACGCAACACTGCCTTCAGATCAGGGGATGCACAGGCCTACAGCACTTCCAGGGCTAATCTGAAGAGGGGCATCAAAAAGGCCAAGCACTGCTACAAGCTAAAGCTAGAGGAGCACTTTTCCAACTCTGATCCTCGGCGCATGTGGCAGGGCATACAGGCCATCAGCAACTACAAACCCAGCCATTCCACACCCACAGCCACAAATGTCTCCTTCCTGAACGAGCTTAATGACTTTTATGCCCGCTTTGAAAGAGACAATAATGAACCCTACATCAGGATCACTTCCTCAACCGACCACTCACCCATTACACTCACCTCCTCAGAAGTCTACACCGCACTGAGTCGGATCAATGTGCGTAAGGCTGCTGGACCAGACGGTATTCCTGGGCGTGTCCTCAAAGCATGTGCAGAACAGCTCGCTGGGGTATTCACAGACATTTTCAACCTGTCCCTTAACCTAGCAGCTGTGCCAACATGCTTTAAAACCACCTCTATTGTGCCAGTGCCGAAACACTCCAGCCCAACATGCCTGAATGACTACCGCCCGGTGGCACTCACACCCATCATCATGAAGTGCTTCGAGCGGTTGGTCCTGGCACATCTGAAAGACTCTCTGCCATCCACACTGGACCCACATCAGTTTGCCTACCGTGGCAACAGGAGCACAGAAGATGCAGTCTCCATAGCACTGCACTCTGTACTCACACACCTGGACAATAAAAACACTTATGCACGAATGCTGTTTGTTGACTTCAGCTCAGCATTCAACACTGTCATACCCTCTAAGTTAATGATCAAACTTAGAGACCTGGATATAGACACGTCTCTCTGTAACTGGGTTATGGACTTTCTGACTAACAGACCTCAGAATGTTAGATCAGACCACATTTGCTCCACCACCGTCACACTCAACACTGGTGTACCACAGGGCTGTGTGCTGAGCCCTTTCCTCTACTCCCTTTTCACCATCGACTGTAGGCCTGTGAACAGATCCAACATCATCATCAAATTTGCAGATGACACCACAGTGATTGGTCTAATCAGCAACAATGATGAGACTGCCTACAGGGAGGAGATACAGCATCTGGCCACGTGGTGCACCAACAATAATCTGCTCCTTAACACCGACAAGACCAAGGAGCTCATTGTGGACTTCAGGAAGGGACGAACAGGCTCACATGATCCCATCTACATCAATGAGATGGCCGTCGAGCCTGTATCATCCTTCAAGTTCCGGGGGACCCACATCTCCAAGGACCTTTCCTGGACCACCAACACCTCCAGCCTGGTCAAGAAGGCTCACCAGCGCCTATTTTTCTTAAGGCAACTTAAGAAGAACCAGCTGTCATCAGCCGTCTTGGTGAACTTCTACCGCTGCACAATAGAAAGCATCCTGACGAACTGTCACAGTCTGGTATGGAAGCTGCTCTGTTGCGGAGCGTAAGGCACTGCAGCGGGTGGTGAAAACTGCCCAACGCATCACAGGGACCACACTGCCAGCCATAGAGGACATCCAGAGGAAACACTGTCTGCGCCGAGCACGCAGTATTCTTAAAGATTCCTCTCACCCTGCTCACAGACTGTTTTCTCTCCTGCCTTCTGGCAGGCGCTTCAGGCTCCCCCGGACAAAAACCAGCAGACTAAAGAACAGCTTCTTCCCCAGAGCTGTCTCCCTCTTGAACTCTGCTCCCCACTGACTTTTTGCCCCCCTAATACACCCCACTCTCCTCTCCTCATAACTCAGACTCATCATAATCACTGCACTACTTAACATTTGCACATTTAAAAATTGCACATATTCATTGCACTGATTCATTTATTTGAACTGTACACACCTACTGCACATGTACATTTGTAAATTATGTACACACCCACTGTACATATACATTTGTAATTATGTTTATTTATCTGCACACTTCTGATTATTAATAGCAACCTGTACATTTATCCATCTATTGTAAATCTCTGTTCATAGCTAACACAACCTGTATATAATGTTCATAGTACATCCATTTGTAAATATCACCAGAATTTTTCTATAACTGCACTTTATAACTTATACCTGTATCCTGCACTTGCTGCTATTGCACTCCTGGTTAGACCTAAACTGCATTTTGTTTCCTTGTACTTGTACATGTGTGATGACAATAAAGTTGAATCTAATCTAATCTAATCTAATATCACTTGAGAAATGTTTGAAAAAGAATAAATATATTGCAAAGGACAGCGAATAGTTTTGCCCTCAACTGCACATACATTTAAAAGATAAAAGACAAACACTAATTAAACCATTGCACAATTTAATACTGGAACACATTTTCATAAAGCTTGCTCAAAGAGATCCGAAAATAAGCAAAATATTAAACATCAAAATAAAATCCTTCATTGCATTAGCGACAATCATAAATAATAAGATCCCTGAAATAATTTAAATCCATGTTTGATACAATTGAAACACACAATTCTGGACACCCTGGATCCATTTTATGAAAGTCCATCGTCATCCGTACTAATAACCCACAAATACTGAGAAAATACAAAGCAGCTGTCATCAAATCCCAACTAAGCTTTAGAACTGTACATGTTATTCTTTGTAACATTAATCTGGGTTATGTATGCTTTAAGGGCTTGCATATTTACACGGAAATGATTTGTTCGGAGAACACGGAGCAGGAAATTATCATTTAAATAACAGCTGAAGGAGACGTCACGAGCAAAGCAGTTTTCTACACATCCTATAGTGACCTCACATAGGCTTTCACTTGACGGGAGTGTGTACCTGTTAAAGTGCCACAGCGTGTCTAAAATCAAGCAATGTGTAAGAAGATCATAAATAAATATTAAAAAGCAAATAATACACGCAGCCACACATACGCGCACACTCACACAGGCTCTCACACACACCAAGGTAAAATGAAAAAGCACTGCACCAAGCATTTCAGGTAAACTACAGTGGCAAATGGAATCATGGAGTGAAGTTGGGGGAAATCTACACAGCTTCTGTGCAACATTTACAGAGACAAATGCATACATATGGATATGGAACGTAGTGTGTTTACATGTGATCATGAGAGAAGGTCCACTGGGAATTCTGGGAAAGCCGTCAAGCTTATCTTGAAGAATTTCCCACATGTCAGTAGCTGGCCACAAAGTCCAGAGGCACACAGAACCAGTGGAGAAGTTTATCTCCCATCATGCCATGCTCTCCCTCTCTTCTGATGGTCTGTTCGACACTTTCTTCACTTTCTTAACACCCTCTCCTATGGCTGTTGAGGTCGTTACCCTGAAATGAAAGAGACGAGCAACATTAGTAATGCAAGAAAACACAGACATGCTTGAGTGTTATGATATCATGTTTGGCGATACTGTATTGATTCTCAACAAAAAAAAAAACGTTGTGGGGATATTTATTTAGTTGCCCATTTACATGCAAGATTAGTGACAAACGGTTTGTGTTGAGCTTGTGTAGATCAAGGCTCAACATCAAAACTACCCAATTACAAAGCCTGTAACACCGCTGGATTGGAAGTATGATTTAATTACCTTATTTAATTTCAAGCATCTTGTCAATCTATTCGATTAGCCTATTAGTTTAAATACATGACTTTTGCAGTGGCTAAGAAATTGTCAATTAAGCTCACAACGTTATTACAGATGTTAACACTTCAATATGTTCCCTCTGCCACCGTGGTTGGCGTCGCCACTGCGGTAGTAAATGCGCCTGCAGATTTGACTGCTGGCTGGCGCTTTAATCATAGACTTCGTCAGCTAAAACATCAACTCACAATTTTAAGCTTTGCCTTTTCAAAATACTAGATAGGACAGTACTGTATGTGTACCTTATTCAAAGGTACTGTATGTGATTTGTTCAATTAAAATACAATTTTGTTTGGTTTCCTTAGTAATAAACATGCCGTTACACTATACTATTCATTCATTCTTTTTCTTTTCAGCTTCGTCTCTTTATTAATCAGGGGTAGCCACAGTGGAATTAACCGCCAACTTATCCAGCATATGTTTTACACAGCGGATGCCCTTCCAGCTGCAACCCAGAACTGGGAAACACCCATACATTCTCATTTACACACATACACTATGGACAATTTAGCCTACCCAATTCACCTATAGCGCATGTCTGAAGCACCCGGTGGAAACCCATGCAAACGCGGGGAGAACATGCAAACTCCACACAGAAATGCCAACTGACCCAGCCGAGGCTCAAACCAGCGACCTTCTTGCTGTGCTGTGAGAAGCATAGCCCTAGGCTGCAAATATGAGAAGTTCTTTAGCCTTTATAGTGCCCTGTTAAATTGCGATGGGGTAAAAAGAACGTTCTGTGTCGAAATCTTTTAGTTTTATTTAGAGTATGAAAAAAATCTCAAAATATGCAATTAAATAAATCATATAAATACAGATTGTAATGG
Organism: Danio tinwini; assembly: GCA_903798205.1. Lineage (NCBI taxonomy): Eukaryota > Metazoa > Chordata > Actinopteri > Cypriniformes > Danionidae > Danio > Danio tinwini. The sequence goes on along the minus strand of CAIGQZ010000427.1, from coordinate 7,392,970 downwards.
CGTTCGTTAAAACAACACAGGACAAGACACATTTAATAAAAGCTCAATGTCTTAATTAAATATCTCATTCTGAAGGAATAAATGTTTTCAGATTGGAAAAGGGCTTTGTCTGTAGCTGCACATTCAATTCTATCAGCAACCATTTATGCGATTGTCTTCAGAATAATTTTTTGTTGTTCTGGTTGAAAGTCTCTTCATAGTTCAATAGTAATGATTTAAGTAAATGATCTAAATGTGTTTATATGTATTTTTATATTCTGGGTGAGACATAAGACTAAAAAATTTTTATCCAATAAAAATTTGTCAGGCCGACATTTCCCATAATTCTGATAAGTAGCCCAAACTGTCTGACAGCAAATGTAGATTTGTACAATTGCGCACATGTTCACGCAGATCCGCCATTAGCGCGTGTATGCGGGACACAGTCACATGGACAGCGGTAAAAACAAATGCTGAATCAATATTGGAGTTAGTTTTGCACGCTGGAGGAAGGACGACACCATGGCTGAAGTATTTCTGTTAGACATGTAATGTTATGTTTTAAAACTCTTTTAGTCACGCAAAGCTGATGTAGATAGTGTTGTTTTGCGAATGAGTTATATGCACAGAAGTGTTGCTCAGCCACTGAAATCTTCTGGTGAAAGATTGATGCGACTACTGTGATCAGTTTCATAAGGGACCTTTTTCAGCATCGATAATGTAGATTTATTTAGTTTAACAACAAAACATAAGTAAATAGCGCTATTTTGCCTAGCCTGCTTTACTGAGGTGAAGTTTAATGAGCCTGAGCTTTTATATTCACATTGGTTCATTTTTGAATAATGACAACCTATGATGTGAGATTGTTTACCACTACTTTGAATATTCGATCTGAAATAGCATGCAAGTATGGCTTAGTAATAAATGTAATTCCTGCACCCCGTCAGCCAACCACTAGGCAGAGTTAAAAGCGCGTGAGAAGAGTGAGAGCAGCAATCCTTGCATGTATGAAATACTGCACATTATGACAAGTTTTACTTGCTGCACAACTGTAAACTTGCTAGATATACTACAGTTTTTCATTCAAAATTGTAGAATTACAAAAGTACTATAAAGTTTTCTAACTGGCGAATGACATGATCTAGCGGGCCTCTGTCATCTTTAATGTGCACATTTGCGTGATTTCAGGAGGAGTGGCTTTGAACGGCGGGAGAGGAACTGTGTTTCCAAAATATTATGCTAACCGGTTAGCATTTAGGCAGATCACCTACTGCACCTTTAATTGTAATTAGCTAGCTAGTGTTATAGCTACATTCCACTTTCTGTTGCAACTTGTATGACCAGTGAGACTATCTATCTAAGCTTCAAGCTCACCACTAGATTTCAGGGTGTTTGCTGACATTAAGCAGAGACATGCTCTAACACTATCCAGCAAAGTGCTCTCTCCCATATTACAGTAGATAGCTCAATTATAGTTTTTACAAACGTTACATTAGCATTTCTGTTGGCTACTTTTAACACACAGTTTATGAAGTGGTCATTTTGTAGCCAAAGCTCTTAAAATGTACATTTTCCTGGAATGTTTGCCTCAGTTAGCAGATTCAGGCTGGTGACTGCATTATGATTGCTAGTTGACAAAGAAATAAAATGGTCCTAAAATGTAGCTTAACCATGACAAATGGGGAACACGTATGAAACAATGTGACAAAAACATGATCAACGTACAAATTTCATTGATAAATCTAAATTAAAATGACAAAATCCCTAATATTCCATGATTCTATTCAACCAAAAAAGATAGAAAACTCCATGATTATTGTCTTATGTGGACATGAAGGCATGTAAGGCTGTTCTGAAGTAGTTAACCAAAACCAGATCCACAAATAATTTTAGACTGTCCCAATTTTCTGATGAAAGCCCTTCAGCCATCTAGCATAAACTTATGTTTAATTCATAAAAGAGAGAATCTGTTTAAACACAAAAACAATAATATCTTTCTCTTAATCTTTCCTTCTCCTAATCTCAGAGAACAACTATGCAACAAAAGTTTCAAAACAAATGTAATTAAATTGAGCATTCACATTTTTCCTTTCTGAATCTTCTCCTGCTGAGCCGCAAATGTTTGAAGCACCTCAACTAGGACCACATTTGCCTTCATTCTTTTCTAATTTTACACAAACAGTGCCTCATTTATATACAAGTATTTACATAAAAATGTGACCATGAGTTCATAGGGTAAGCATTCTGCATTAGAGGCAAACTGGACAGAATGTTCTTAGCTGATTCAGAGACCAAGTAAAAGCAACACGCAACACACACGCAACACACACACACACACACACACACACACACACACACA
>CAIGQZ010000427.1:7344678-7380561 GCA_903798205.1 Danio tinwini | reverse complement strand
GCTTTGCGGTTCTCACTTGTGTTGAAGCGCTGAAGTGCAGTAGAGGCCTTGCGGTCAATCAATCAATCAATCAAGCCTTTTTTTGTCACATATACCTCCATGTATTCACATACACTGACATATAGTGAAATTGGCCCCCCGACCATACACAAACATCACATTTCAGGGAGAGACAGGTCAACGGGAGGTAGCATTTAGAAAAAAAGGAAGCAAGATACATAAGGAAAGATAGGCAAAAAAAAACTCCCTCTCACCCTGCTCTTAAATTAGGGCAGAGTGTGACCAGGGAATTAAAAAAGCCTTGGCAATCAAGCACAAACACATAGACAAGACAAAACATCGCAACAGGGAATTGGAACAGGGGATGTGGATATAGTCCGGTAAGGGCGGGCAGCCATCCGTCCTGCAGCTGTGAGAAGCGCTGGTCATAGACCCGCCTACCCCCTCCAGTGGGTGAAAGCACACGAAGGCGTTGGATAAGGGCTCGGTAATGAAAGTCTTATCTGTAGCTGTGTATGTGTGTGTGTGTGTGTAAGCCTGTAGAGTCCAACAGGTGTCCTTGACAGGGAGCAGGAATTTCAGAGCATCTCCTTATCTTGCTATCCGGGAGAAGTTGTTTTTCTCCAGCCGAGGCCATCTGGCTGGGAAAACACTGGGAGCCGAAAGAGAAGAAAGTATTTCAAATTTAGGTCAATATCTGCCAATTTTACAGATATTTAATGTCCGTCACTGGTCTCCAGTCCTGGCCAAATCTTGTTGCAAAGCCGCTAATTTCACCCAGATGTTTTCAAATTTGCAGTCTAATACAGCAGTCTGATTAGCAGCATACCTGCCCATTATAGTTTCAATCAAGCCGGCCAGCTTGGTGGGGTTTTGAGCAGCACTGACCGCTTTTATCATTCGTCGATACCCCAGGGCCCCGCATAAGCCCATCAGCAGAAACCCTGTTATCAAAGTTCCGAATAGGTAGATATCTTCAATATCCTCCAGGGACAGAGCAGCCAGGCACACGACACGCCACTTCTCCCACTTGTCCATCACGTATCCAGCTGCAAACGTCCCGGCAGGACAAGTGGGCTCTCCCGAGCCCAAACTTCTCGTTGAGAAGATGGTGTCAATCGCGTTCAGAGACCAGTTGATTAAATCCATAATTCCTTATTCGTTTGGATAGCAGGGCACGGAGAGCCTCAGAGATAGAATAAGACGAGACAAGAACAGCCAGCCAGGGAAGATAAGGGACGGAGAGGGAAAAAGTGCGACCACCTTTGTCGAGAGCCAAAGAAGAACTTGTGTTCAAGCGCTTTTCATTGCTCACGTATTCATCCGCTTCTTGACATCTCGGCAGGGTTTAAACAACGCTGGCTGATGAAAGCATGAGTTAAAACTCAAACGAATGCCATAGGAGAAATCGAAACTTTGTTAAAACAGCAAACCGCAGTGTCCGTCTTCCATGACTGCCAGAGGCCCTCTATCACTTTCTACTCGCCCTCTTTCCTCTTTATCAAGGAACAGACGTCATCCATAATAAAAGTACCGACTCAGAATACTAAACTTACTCAACTACAATATTATTATTTTATGACATCGTCACACTCCCCCCTTCTTATGAAAAGTTGGACTGTATGGAAACGGCGTTAAATCCTGGATTGTTGAATCTCTTTCTCCGTAAATCCCAAAAATTCTTCATCATCACTGTCCTCTTGAAACATTTCTTGTAATCGAAGTTTTTGTATGTATTCCAGTTCTTGTGCAGATGGGAAACAGGGTTTGAGCTTGGAGACGTGAACTACCCTTAAATCTTCTCCTGAGGCTTCTAGAACAACTTCATAGTTTAGGGACCCTAGTTTCCGAATTATTCTATAAGTACCCAGCCACTTTGGAGCAAGCTTAGCAGAAAAAGATTTCTCTGCCTTAGAAAGTGGGTGAGCACGCATCCACACACTGTCTTTTTCTTCAAATGCAACTTCTCTTCGATTCTTGTCATAATTTCGTTTTTGCTGTTCACAAGCTGTATTCAGTCTCTTCTGAACATAATTCTTCATCTCATGCAACTGTTACCTTGTCATAACAGAAATCATCAGAGTAGACATCTCGCGGTTGCAATAACACATCCATAGGTCCTCGAAGAGATCTACTAAGGTTTAGCTCAGCTGGAGTCACTCCGGTGGACTCATTTACTGCAGAATTAATAGCAAACCTGAACTCTGGTAAGAACTTGTCCCAATGTTTGTGATCGTCTTTGATGTATGATGCCACCATTGTCTTGAGTGTACGATTAAACCTCTCAGTACGATTTGTCTGTGGGTGGTATGTGGTTGTCATTTTGTGCCCGATGTTCCATGTTTTACAGAGTTCCTGGAATACAGAAGACACAAACTGAGGTCCTCGATCGGACAAGATGTAATCTGGAACTCCCCAGCGGGTGAGGATTTCTCGGACCAGAATCTGTGAAAGTCTCAGCTGTGGCTTTACGTAGACTGAAAAGTTCTACCCGTCGAGAGTAGTAGTCCACAAAAACTAGAAGAAAAACATTCCCAGAAGTACTTCTAGGAAATGGACCCATTAGGTCTACTCCAAGCATTTCCCATGGACGCTGCACAATGGTTTGTTGCAAAGAGCCTGGTGGTTTGCGGCATTCTGGCTTGTATCGCTGGCAAACATGACAATTCTGCACAAATTCCTTGACATTTTGGTTCAAGTTAGGCCAATAAACCAAAGCTTGTAGTCTCTTGCAAGTTTTAAACTGACCAAGATGTCCAGCGAGAGGACCTTCGTGAAGATTCTGGAGTACCTGATGTCGGAACGTCTTCGGTAAGTACACTTGGTATACAATCTTATGGGGAAACTGAACAACTCTGTAGACTTTGTCTTCCAAGATAGTACATTTTTTAGAGGAATTCACAGTCAGTTCCCCTGCCTCCACTATTTGAACGGTTTGAACGGTGATGTGAACTTCTACAGTGGAATGAAGCCGCTGTAACCTGGGGTTCACCACTGGAGAATCCACCACATTAGAAGATGAAAAGAGAACTGTTTGCACTGAAGCATTAGCTTTTGTGGAAATCTGCTGTGATGATTGAATACTTTTGATGTCCAGTTTTAATTGCTGAAGATTTTGTGTACACTGTTGTACCTCAGTCTGTAAAGTTGAATGGGAATTTGACTCGGCAATAAAAGGTATTCATTTGTTGTACACATTGATCTGTTTCATTTTGAATGAGACTTAAGGTAGCAGCCATTGGTTGCATAACGGAATTAAAATCTTTCAGTATTTCAGACAGATGATTTTTCAACCTCCAATGCAACATGTTGTTAACCTCCTTCCTGAAGTGCTCAAAGTGATCAGTCAAGAGCTGTTTCATTTCAGTCAATTGTTTTTCAGATGTATCATTAACATTCATTGCAAATGTGTCCACAAACTGCTTCATTTCATTTGATTCCTTTAACATGGTGTCCTTCAGACTCTGATATTGGGTTTGCATCATTTTGCTCAATTGTTGGATTGTCAGGGTATCTTGAAGACCAGTTTCTTTCAGGGTGGATGGGGAGCTTGGTGATAAGGGAGGTCGGAGATCAAAAACTTCTGTGAGCTCCATATCCAGCAGTGTAGCTCGAGTTGAAAAAGTTGGAAATCCTTCAAGTGATTTGGGTAAAAGGATTTTAATGTCTTCCGCTTCTGAAACCGTTGTGTTCATAAGATTGTCTGCTAAGGTTTGTTGAACGGATTGATTAACATCTCCCTCCATATCATGAAATTAATCATTTGAGGAATCATTTGAGGTGGCAGCCATTTTGTGGCGTGGCAGTGATGCTGAATAGTGAAGTGTTTTACTGTTTCTCACAACTCATAGATACTTTTCCAGTCCCATCTGGGGTGCCATTTTTATGTAACGTTTCCTTTACTCACTTTATAATGCTGGGGTGCCAGACAGCATTTTACTGTCAAATAAGTCAAACAAACAAAAAAAAACAATATAAGCAGGAAACCCTACAAAGGCCTGTTAAACTCCTGTTCATACACAGACCCACAAGTTGTGATCATTTAGAAAAAAAAACACTCAAAATACTCTTTCATCACCATCAATCATGTTTGAAAATTAAATCAGGAATCAGAATCAGAATCAGTTTTATTGCCAAGTGTGCTTCACACACACAAGGAATTTGTTTTGGCAACAGAAGCTTTCAGTGTACATAAAGTGACGAGTGACAACACAAAATTAAATACAAGAAAAGAAAAGGCAATAAACATTAAACAGAGATACAGTTAGTCAAAAAGATCTGGATGTTGAATGTATGTACAGATATGTTGTAAATATACAGGTTATAAGGTGCTGTGTACAAGTGCGTATGAGAAAGTATTGCACGTTTATTGCACAGTAGGGGAATATTTAACTGTTCATGAGGTAGATGGCCTGAGGAAAGAAACTTTTCCTGTGTCTATCTGTTTTTGTGCTTGGTGCTCTGTAGCGCCGACCAGACGGTAACAGTTCGAACAGGTAGTGTGCTGGGTGTAAGGCGTCCAGAGTGATTTTACGAGCCCTTTTACTCACTCTGGAAGAGTACAGTTCTTGAAGTGTGGGAAGGGTAGTGCCAGTGATTCGTTCAGCAGTCCGGACTATTCGCTGTAGTCTACGGAGGTCGGTTTTGGCAGCTGAGCTGAACCAGACGGTGATTGAAGTGCAGAGGATGGATTGGATGACAGCTGAGTAGAACTGTACGAGCAGCTCCTGTGGCAGGTTGAACTTTCTCAGCTGACGAAGGAAGTAGTCTCTGCTGGGCTTTCTTTACAATGGAGTCTATGTGAATGTCTCACTTCAGATCCTGAGAGATGGTGGTGCCCAGGAACCTGAATGACTCTACTGCAGCCACAGTGCTGTTCATGATGGTGAGTGGGGGGAGTGCAGGGGGGTTTCTCCTAAAGTCCACTATCATCTCCACTGTTTTGAGCGTGTTCAGCTCCAGGTTGTTGTATCTGCACCATAAAGCCAGCCGCTCCACCTCCTGTCTGTATGCACACTCGTCACCGTTCCGGATGAGGCCGATAACAGTAGTGTCATCCGCAAACTTCAAGAGCTTAATGGAGGGGTCTTTTGCAGTGCAGTCGTTTGTGTACAGGGAGAAGAGCAGTGGGGAGAGAACACATCCCTGGGGGGCACCAGTGCTGATGGTGCGGCTGTCGGATGTGATTTTGCCCATTCTGACTAGCTGTTGTCTATCTGTCAGAAAGCTGGTGATCCATTGACAGACAGAGGTAGGGACAGACAGCTGGGTCAGTTTGTTCTCGAGCAGTGATGGGACGATGGTGTTAAAGGCAGAACTGAAGTCCACAAACAGTATCCTTGCGTAGTTCCCTGGTTTGTCCAGATGTTCTAGGATATAATGCAGTCCCATGTTGACTGTATCATCCACAGACCGGTTTGCTCTATAGGCAAACTGCAGGGGGTCCAGCAAAGGTCCAGTGATGTCCTTCAGATAAGCTAGCACCAGTCTTTCGAATGACTTCATGGCCACAGATGTTAAGGCAACAGGTCTGTAGTCATTGAGTCCTGTGATCTTTGGTTTATTTGGTATTGGGATGATGGTGGAGCATTTGAAGCAGGATGGAACTTTGCGCTGTTCCAGTGATCTGTTGAAGATCTGTGTGAAAATGGGAGCCAGTTGGTCCGCACAAGTTTTCAGACAGGCTGGTGAAACACCATCTGGACCTGGTGCTTTTCGTCTCCTCTGTTTACTGAAGATCTGACGCACATTATCTTCACTGATCTGAAGTGCCGGGGTGGAGAAGGAGATGGCTGGAGGTGTTGATGGCTGTTTACTGAGGATCTGATGCCCATTATCCTCACTGATCTGAAGTGCAGGGGGTGAGAGGGTGATGGCTGGAGGTGTTGATGGCTGTGTAGGGAGATGATCCGGGTGGGTGTGAGGTGTCTGGTCAGAGGTGTCAAATCTACAATAGAAGATATTCAGCTCGTTTGCAAGATGGTTGTTGCAGTCGATACTGGAGGATGGCATTTTATAATTTGTGATGTCTTTCAGGCCTTTCCATACTGATGCAGGGTCGTTGGCAGAAAACTGGTTTTGCAGCTTTTTGGCATAGCTTTTCTTGGCCACACCAATCTCCTTTGTCAGTGTGTTCCTGGCCTGATTGTATAAAATCCTGTCCCCGCTCCTGTAGGCATCCTCTTTTTCATGACGAAGCTGTCTAAGTTTTGGTGTAAACCATGGTTTATCATTGTTAAATGATAAGTAGGTCCTGGTAGGGATGCATAACTCCTCACAGAAACTGATGTATGATGTTACAGTCTCTGTGAGCTCGTCTAGGTTGGTGGCTGCAGCTTCAAAAACACTCCAATCAGTGCATTCAAAACAGGCTTGTAAGACCTGCTCTGTGTCGTTGGTCCATCTCTTAACAGTCCTTAATACTGGCTTAGTAGTTTTAAGTTTTTGCCTGTAAGTTGGTATAAGATGAACCAGGCAGTGGTCGGAGAGTCCTAAAGCTGCTCTGGCGACAGAGCGATATGCATCCTTTATTGTGGTGTAGCAATGATCCAAAATGTTATTGTCTCTGGTGGGGCATGTGATGTGCTGTTTGAATTTAGGCAGCTCGTGTGTGAGTTTTGCCTGATTAAAGTCACAGAGAATGATAAAAGCAGAGTCCGGGTGTCGTTGTTCAGTCTCTGTGATCAGATCAGACAGCTGTTGTAACGCAGTCCTCACGTGTGCTTGTGGTGGAATGTAAACACAGACAAGAATGAACGAGAACTCCCGCGGTGCATAAAACGACTTCCAGTTAATGAAAAGCGCTTCCACATCAGGACAGCACATCTTCTTTAACACAGTTACATCCGTACACCATCTCCTGTTGATGTAAAAGCATGTCCCACCACCGCGTGTTTTGCCCGTTGACTCCGTATCGCGATCTGCTCTGTACAGCTGAAAGTCCGGTAAGTGTAATGCGCTGTCCGGAATGGCTTCGTTCAGCCAGGTTTCTGTGAAACACAGCGCAGCAGAGTTGTTAAAGTTCTTGTTTTCGCATGAGAGCAGAAGTAGTTCGTCCATTTTGTTAGGAAGCGAGCGGAGATTCGCTAGATGAATGCTAGGCAGCGCTGTTCTGAAGCCGCGCTGTCTCAGCCTGACGAGCGCGCCAGCTCTTTTTCCACGCCGCCGGGTCTTGTATTTCTTCCACAAAGCAGCTGCTCCGCCGATGACAATGTTCCGCAAAACGCCAGAGAAATCAAAATCCAGTTGGTGATTAGTTGGTGTGCACTGCCGAATGTTCAGCAGCTCATCCCTGGTATAACTGATCGTGTTTGATAAACATAAAACAGGACAGACTAACAGAAATAGTGCAAACACTGATATCAAACAACAAAGAAAACATCATAGCAATCATCAAACAAATACACACTCATATAATATTTCAAGGGACAATTTGGAAACAACTCAAAGTAGTCAAGCAAAAAAAAAAAACTCCCAGTCTTGTACTCAACAACAAAAATAGTTCAATAACCCAACAGTTCAAAAGTCACTGAAAGAGTGAAAAAGGGGGAAAAAAAATCTCAAAGTGCAAGTCAGAGTTATAAGCGGATTTACTCACGCATCCTTGTAGAAAGTTGGGCTTTAGGTTTGTCGTTTGAAGCTTTGTAGTGTTAGCAGTAGAGGCTTTGCGGTTCTCACTTGTGTTGAAGCGCTGAAGTGCAGTAGAGGCTTTGCGGTTCTCACTTGTGTTGAAGCTCTAAAGTGCAGTAGAGGCCTTGCGGTTCTCACTTGTGTATAAGCGCTTTTCATTGCTCACGTATTCATCCGCTTCTTGACATCTCGGGTTAGCTGTTGTCTATCTGTCAGAAAGCTGGTGATCCATTGACAGACAGAGGTAGGGACAGACAGCTGGGTAAGTTTGTTCTCAAGCAGTGATGGGACGATGGTGTTAAAGGCAGAACTGAAGTCCACAAACAGTATCCTTGCGTAGTTCCCTGGTTTGTCCAGATGTTCTAGGATATAATGCAGTCCCATGTTGACTGCATCATCCACAGACATCTCGGCTGGGTTTAAACAACGCTGGCTGATGAAAGCATGATGAGTTGAAACTCAAACGAATGCCATAGGAGAAATCGAAACTTTGTTAAAACAGCAAACCGCAGTGTCCGTCTTCCATGACTGCCAGAGGCCCTCTAACACTTTCTACTCGCTCTCTTTCCTTTAGCTCTTCTTGACGTCAAGCTCCGCCCTCTTATCAAGGAACAGACGTCATCCATAATAAAAGTACCGACTCAGAATACTGAACTTACTCAACTACAATATTATTTATTTTGTTTATGACATCGTCACAATATGAAGTCATAATTATTCATCAATGCAACATACAGTGGTGCTAAAGTATACACTATATACTGGTCAAATGTTAGGGATCAGTAAGATTTTTTTTTATGTTTTTAGAAAAGGCCTGTTCTGCATTTATTTAATCAACAACACACTAAACACTGAAAAAGTGTAATATTATTGCAATTCTTATCATTATTAATAGTGAGATTTTTTCTTCAGTTTTGATGAAACTGCTGAAAAGAAACGTATAAAAAAACTGCATTTCTTGTTATATATTTACAATATAAATGTCTTCCACTCTTGAACAATTTAATCTGTTTTTTTGTTCATTAAAGAAAACCTATTTTAAAAAGTACACTGTAAAAAATTGCTGTAAAACGGACAGTATCACTGGGAATTTTGGTTGCAACTGTAAGTGTTATTATGTATTTACAGTGCGCTTGTAAATTTTGCCAGTAATACTGTAAAAATTGCTAGTAACACTGTAAATATTACAGCAATTTTTACAGTGTACTTTTGAATGGCACTATCAAAGTTTCAACAAAAATTTGAAGCATTTACCATATTGACACTTATATTAAATGTTTTTGTTCAGCATCCCATCCTATTAAAGGGTACCTATGATAAAAAAAAATTACTTTTGTAAGCTATTTGGACAGAACTGTGTGTAGGTATAGTGTGTCCACGGTCATATTGGAGTGATATAAACCCAAGTCTCTTTTTAAAAAATTTCCTGACATTAAAATAGGATCCGAATCACCAAATTGATTGACAGGCACCATGTCTCCATAATAACATGTATGCACATGTTCACAGAACATTGTTTGCAAAGAAACTAGGATTAATATTATAAGTTCAAAACGTTTTTAAATCAGAGCAAGTTTGTAATAAAGACAGTAAAATTGATATGTAATTCTTAACGGCTAAAATCAAGATGGCTGCATGGTTTCAGTAAACGTGCATATGTATGTGTTATGTATGTGTACTGCAAATGGCATTTGTGTGTGACTCATCATTTCAGAAAGGCTTGAATAAACTCCACCACAAATACATCAAATAAACTTTCTTGGTATTTTTGACTAGTGATCTTATTTCAGCTTAATCCGTGTCTGTCTTAATCACTGACTGCTGTTTATCTGACGTAACGCATGAGAAGCAGACATGCACGTCAGAGCGGTGGGCAGGGCAAACCAGCTCATTTGGATTTAAATCCACAGGCTACAAAAACAGCTACACTGTACTCAGACACCAAAATTAGCAGATTCTACATTATAAAATAAATATTCTGATAAGCATTTTGAGCTGAAACTTTACAGACACATTCTGGAGACACCAAAATCTAATCTTGTAAAAGGGGTAAAACGGGTGCCTTTTGAAATTATTTCTAAAGGATGATGTGACACTGAACAATGGAGTAATGTTGCTGAAACATCTGCTAAACCACCAAGAAAATAAATTACATTTTAAACTGCACTTAATAACAAATTGTAATGCTTCACAATTATACAATTCTTACTGTTTTTGATCAAATAAATGCAGTGATGGTGAGAAGAATAGGCTTCTTGTAAAAACATTTTAAAAATCTTTTTTGACCAGTAGTATAAGTTCCCTCACATTTTGCCTAAATATTACCACTATTCTAACTTATTAGAGAGAGTCATTTTTCTGCAGTGGCAAAAATTGGGACACAAACAGTGGAGCTATGGGAATAACCTGCTTCATTTTGGGTGCTGATCTCCTTCACACACACACACACACACACACACACACCTGCTCTTGTTCATACAGCTTCTAATGCTGATAAGAAAAAGTTAAGCATGCTGGCTTGTTGGAAATAGACATCCTCAGGGATCACATCAAAGATATGAAATAAAGACAGCATGCATTCATTCCAGACCACCAACTGGAAATAGCCTCATTTCAACAAACATCACTACTGCAAAAGCACAGCAGGAAACTGTCACGCACACCAACCTTTATTAAGAGTGGTTTCTTTTTCTTAGCTGTAGGTTAAGGGCGATAAATATAGATTTTTCAAAAGTACTGAGCTGATTATTTCTGCTATGTTAATAAAGAAGAGTCAATTTGAATGAAAATAAAAATCCAAAAAAGTTAACAAATACATTTAGTGTAGTGATGCACACACAAAAAAACATCTACATAGGTTACAAAGATACTAAATGAAGATTCATTTCATGTTTTATATGAAGTATACATGGACAGAAAAAAATTCACTGGGTTATTTCCTTTATTTTTGTCAGTCGATGAAGTTTGTTCCTCGCCACTGCCGCCACTGGCTTGTTTAGTTTGAGACTTGTGAAGCTGCGCATCGTTGGATTTGCTTTTCAGTGTTTGGACTTTCAGCAGTGAAATTTAAACTACACTGAACTGAACTGAACTAAACTGAACTTCAACTCTAAAAACTGGACTGACGCAGTTTCAATTGACTAGAACTTCTCCATGGGCCACTTTACTTTTTAGAACTGCCTTAATCCGACATGGCATAGATTTAACAAGATACTGGAAATATTCCTCAGAGATTTTGGTCCACATTGAGATGATGGCATCACACAGTTGCTGCAGATTTGTCGGCTCCACATTCATGATGCGAATCTCCCATTCCACCACATCCCAAAGGTGCTCTATTGGATTGAGATCTTGTGACTGTGGAGGCCATTTGAGTATAGTCAACTCATTGTCATGTTCAAGAAACCAGTCTGAGATGATTTGTTCCCATCTTCTGATGGCTACTTCCAGCAGTCAAAAAGCACGCTGTGGTCATAAAGGGATGGACATGGTCAGCAACAATACTCAGGTAGGCTGTGCTTAATTGGTACCAATGAGCCCAAAGTGTGCCAAGAAAATATCCTCTACACCATTAAACCACCACCACCACCAGCTTGAACTGTTGACACAAAGCAGGACGGATCCATGCGTTCACATTGTTGACACCAAATTCTGGCCCTACCATCTGAATGTCACAGCAGAAATCAATCATCATCAAAACAGGCAACGTTTTTCCAATCTTCTATTGTCCATTTTTGGTGAGCCTGTGCGAACTGAGTGTATGTTAAGCTGCTTTGACAAAGTGTACATTGTAAAAGCACTACAGAAATAAAGATAAACTGAACTGAATTATATTTTTGAGGAAAATATGTTTTTTTTTTTTGCTTCATTATGCAAAGTGATGATAACAGTTCTACCAAATTTAAATAAAAAAGCTTGTCATTTAGACCATAAAATGACAATTGGTCAAAATAACAAATATAAAACCAACTTCCATTTTCTAGAAGACGAAATGCTAATACTTCCAAAGTTTTGAATGGCAGTCTAAACACAGAAGTGCTTTAACACAAAAGAAACAGGATTGAGGACATAGAATAATGAATAAACAATCATCCTATTGTCCTTAGACAGTGTATTTGAAACAACTGCCAAAGCAGCATAACCATTTAAGTCAAAGCCATCACACAAATGAGACTTGAAGTGGATAACTTCTGCATTTTCTTCCCAGATGAGGGTATTTGCAGAGATCCCTTGCTGCAGGGTCAAATCTTTCTAACCATTCTGTGGATTTGTGGGTAGGATAAAGTCATAGCACAGGCTGGTTTCTCTGAGCTATGACATTTACAAGCTGCCTGGCATCTGCTGTCACAACAGGCAACAGAGCACAGTGGCACAAAACATGTCAGAGAGAGAATATCTAGCAGAATCTGCTTTCCACAACAAAACTATCAGGCCACGATGGAGAAATACTACGAATGCTGTTTAAGAAAGCAATAAGCCCCAAGAAGCCATGGTTTACAGTCAATTTGTAACAGCTAAGGGGCTTTATTAGGCATGACACAGAGTGCTTGAAGCCTCCTTGGCTTACTGCTTTCATAAAATGGTTCTTTCATATACATTGCAAGGTTTCATAAAATAAAGCAAATAAAACTCTTTCTTCGACTTAGCACTGATTGCAGAATGATTGCCAAGAAACAGTCACAAGAGCATAGCTGTGTCCAAAAATTGCATAATACTCATATAGGTACAACGCTTGAATTTACGATATGACTAATACAAAATGTCCTATATAGTAAAAACATGAGTAGTATAAATGAATTCGGACATACTATTTGAGCCATTTATCATTATCAAATAACCTGCATTATCAGATGTGTCGCTTCACTCCCATTCATAAATTCTCTCTCATAGTCTCATGTGTCTAGTAGATGCCCACCAGTATATCTTGCCGGAAGTAGTTTGTCGTCCAGGTATTTCTCACATATGCCTTTCGATTATTATAAATTCATACATACTAGATGGCTTGCATACTGATTTTTTTACATATTTACTAAGGGAAGTGTGTTTTTTGAATGCAGCTTATATGTTTGTAGTGTAATTTATGTTTCAAACAGCTCAACCAATGTGAATTAAGTACCGGAACAATGCATTTTATAAAAGACATTTAAAATGTTTTATGTAAAATAGCAAGATGCACTTTTAATAAGATTTCTCTAATCTTCAGTGTTGTAAAATCATTCAGAAATCATTTTTAATGGGATAGTTCACTCAAAAATGAAAATTGTGGCTTCATTAACCTCCACTTTGTTTAAAGCTGTTTGAGATTCATTTTCTTTTAGAACACAGAGTAAAAATTTACTGAAGAATGTTGAGAAAACATTTTTTACAATATCATGTTTTATGTTCAACAGAATAAATATTTTAGAGCCACATGAGTGTGAGTAAATGGTGAGGAAATTTTGGTTTTTGGGCAAACAATCCTATAAAGGCTGTTTCACCAAAAAACAACATATATATTATATATATATAATAATCACTATATTAGTCCACGCAAGTGAACTGTTTGTTCTAAGTCTAAGTGTCACACTTTTAAATTCATTCAAATAAATGTATATGATGTTCTGCTGCATTCCACAGACATCAAAGAACAAACAGACACTTGAGTACATAAGATCTTTCAAAAGTGAGAGGAGTTGAGAGAATTCAAGTTATATCCCTTTCTGTTTTTCTTGTTTCTATTAAATTTACACAGCTGTAACCACTTTTAATAAATCATAACTGTGAACCTAGCTCTGTTAACAGTACATTTTAGCTGTCAAGGTCAGCACAGTGGAATTAAAACAAAGCCTTTTTTTAACTGACATTTCAATACAATGATGTCAAAACCTGAGCTGGAAACCTGAAAAAAAAAGTATGCTTTGACCTGTTATAATTATGCTAGCCCGGTATAACAAAGTCATATCCATTAACACATATTACTATTTACTCCAAGTGTACAAGCAATTGATTTAACCTGTAATTGATAACCTTATTTAAATTGATTACTTATCAAACAGTTATCAATAGGTGTTTACATTGTTGTCTACCACTTTAAAAGTGGGAGGCCTTAGTATTTGAATACTGAACGTTTTACTCCATTTATCGACTGCAAACCAATTCTGACAGCAATACCAAAGATATTATTTCTCTATATTATTATTTGTACTAAGTTTTACTGGAACCGTATCTTTATAATTACTGTTATAGGTTCAGCTCAAAACTATTTCTTGTCATTTCCACAGCTAAAATCAATTGTGCCTGACCAAAACATGAATCTTTATTATTATAATTATTATTATTATTATTTATATTTAAATGTCTTTAGGTAACTTATGACCAATTTATTGCAATCATTCTGAATAAAAATGATAATTTCTTAAATGTAACAAATAGAAGTAAGGGTCGTTTACACTTCCATATCAGGCTTAACCATAACCATTAACCATTTGGTTAATATCCAAGTCTGAAACTGCTTTATTTTGGAAGGAATTTTATGCTGTAACGAGCAGAGCTTTTGAATAGCATGAGAAGAACAGACAGGTAAAACGAGGGCAGCTCAAACCCCCTAAATCATTTTAAAAGATTAAAAATACACATTTTACACAATATTTCATTTAAAATGGTTTAAACACTTTGACACATAAATCAGGTCTATTACAGCTGGTCATAAAAAGCAACCTGAAAATGGTAGACATGATGAAAATTTTTTTTTCTCAGACTGAGCTGTTGACCAGAAACTGCTCTGATAATGTTACTTTGACATACCTTTGCCATCGGACGCTGATGCCTCTTGTAAATGTCTAATGGACCTATCAGACAAAAGCAATTGCGTTTAGACTTCGATTACAAAGATAAAAAGCTAAACAAGCTGACCATTTACTTATATAATGCAGACAACAGACTTCAGTCCATTAGTCTAGACAAGATATCATTTATGATATAGAAATCTAAATATAGGCCACATCAAAAGGACAAACACAGAGAGTACTTACCAGACCACAGGAAAGAGAATAGCACCACAGCAGAGCAAATCCACCAGAAATAAGATCTCCATCCACAAACCATACTCACTGGAGCCCTCCTCTGTGGACTCGATAATAATGTACGCCACATTGGCCAGAACCTGAATTCAAAAAGCCAACGAAATCACATCATACATATTAAAATTAAAACGAAAAAAATATATATATATATTTAAAAAAAAGTACTGCCATTGTCTAATATCTTGCAAAATGTGGTGAAGGAAGAATTATGGAGCAGTCTCAAAAATAACACATTCACAAAATAAAATTCAGACACGCACAGCACGTTTCACATTTACAAAATCCAATTTGTAAATTCAAAACACTTCCATAAATACAATACACAATTTGTGAATTCACAAGTAAAAATCTTAAAGTAAAAAATCTTTATTTTCACTAGATGAATTAGATTTGTGCATTTATGAATCATGTTTTGAACATATGAATTGAATTTGTGTATTTTTAAATCATGTTTTGAACTTACGAATCGAATTTGTGTATTTATGAATCATGTTTTGAACTTATGAATCGTGTTTTGTGTATTTATGAATCATGTTTTGAACTTACGAACTGGATTTATTTGTGAATTGTGTTTTGAACATACAAATTGGATTTGTGTGTTTTTGAATCGTGTTTTGAACATATGAACTCGATTTGTGTATTTATGAATTGTGTTTTGAACTTACGAATTGGATGTGTGTTTTTTAATTGTGTTTTGTATTTAAGATTTGGATTTGTGCATTTATGATGTGTATAAACAAATGTGTTTTGAATATCTGAATTGGATTTGTGCGCTTACGAATTGTGTTTTGAACTGACAAATTTGATTTTGCAAATGTGAATTGTGTTGTGGATATATGAATTATATTTTGTAATTGTATTATTTTTGAAACTGATCTGGCTCCATAAAAATAGACCATTGTTTGTCAAAAATTCTCCTAGTTTACTGTACATTGACTACAATAAGTATGTTATTCATAGGTCTATCTTACGCAAAAAGCTGCTCAATCAAATTTATAAATCACTTTTCTACCAATAGCAAAGGTTTGAGGATTGGCTAGTGTGGCAGGCAGGTAAATGTGCGAACAAGGCTAATCCGTTGCATCGCAAAATAAATGAAGGTTTGGTTATAGAAGTGAAAGCCTTGAAGACTTGTCAATGTGTAAACCAAGGATAAACACTGGTAATGGTTTTCAGGATGGAGCAATTCATTTAAATTGAGACTAGAAACTTACAAACTTCCTACACAACAGAAAGCTCTGCCATTTGCATGCTTTATTTTTGTAATTCCACTAAATTACACAAGAAACTACATAATTCACCATCAAGGTGTTTTGTGACCTATATATAGTTTCAGCAACTAGGGATTTTGAATTCATATTTCACACTAAACCTTTGAGAGAACACAACCAGGTGCGGTACTAAAAAAAGTTTTTACATGAGGGGAAAAAACAAACAAAAAAAAACACTGCACCTGGAGAGGAATGACGATCATGAAAATCTTCTTGTCTTTATCTGAAAGAATATGCTTGACAAAGGCCCAGCCAGTTCCTATTAAGGCTATTGTGATGAACAACAGCGCACCCTTCAGCCTGCACAAAATAAAACATTAAAAAAGTCAAACATGCACTAGATGCTAAATTCTTATAATTTTTTATTTTTTACAGCTGAACAATACAAAGGTTTTCACTTAAAATACAAGTTCACTAACACTTTCTAAATGTTACACTATAAAAAATGTAGAAATCTGTAATCTGATTAAAAGCAAGTTTCCTTAAAGGTCTCATGAAATTAAAATTAAAAAAGGTGTTATTATCAGTCTGTCATTTTAAAGATATCTATTAGCTAGTGTGCTCCAAAACAGTAACAAAATTCACGTTTCGAAAATATAAAACTGGTAAAAACATTGTGGTTTGTCACTTCCGCCTAAATTGATCAGCGTGTTTTTCACCTCATACCTAATTTTCTCATAAAATCTTGACTACTCAAATGCTCTCTAGCATCTGACATGCCCTGCCCCCTTCAAGACACTTCTCATTGCTGCACTTGATCACAACCACTCTTACTGGTAGAGCTGTGATAAAAACAAAACGCTATTGGCTGCTTTTTTAAAAGGGTAGGTGATAATGTCCAACCTTCTCTTCATTTTACAGTTGAGATTACATCAAACATTGAATAAAAACTGCAAGTTTCATAGCACTTCACAGGACCTTTGATATACTGTGAATAACAATAAATTGACTTTCCCAAAACGTCCTGCATGACACTTCACTTTTAATGCTTTTTGTTGACATTACAACAGTGACGGTGTTTAGCGGTTGTGTGAATGACACTAAGCACCTTCTATATATTAGCAAGTTTCTCTGCTTGTGGGAAAAGGTGCTTGTGATAAGTATTGGTTCATTATATAAATTTATCATGACCATATGTTTATGGTTTTGTTAACATGTCTGTCAACGTGAAACAAAAGTTATGATGTGTAGTACTTCAAAACACTATTAACACTATAAATGAATGAAATACGCTAGTTTAGCGTAAAAATGAGAAATTATTTTTACAGTTTGTACTATAATTTTAATGGTAAAATACTGGCAAACACAGCAGCTTTACTGATTTTTACAGTGTATAATACACACCATTACTTTTGTCCACTTTTGCAGTCTAGAAAAGTGAATGCTAATTGCTAGTTTGTAGATTTTGGGGTTTCTACAGAACACAAAGTGTATGACAGGAACAGACTCCAAAATATCCAGTTGGAAGATAGCAAACGCCTTCAATATTTGAGTTTATCCTCTATAAATAGATTTATCATGCCTTGTGATGTAGGTACAGATATAAAAGAATATGTAGTGTATTCCAGCTATAAGTTCAAATAAGTGTACATATGTGTTAATTGATTATTTTCTTCCATGACAATACCTACACCAATTCCAACATTTACCAAGTATATATAAATTAGAAACACAGCATAAACCGGTCTGAACTTACAGATGAGTAATGTAATAGACCACAGCCCAGCCTTCGATAGGAAAGCCCTGATTGGAAATGTAGTAGTAGTCAATCTGTAAAATAGGAATAGAATTGTTAAAGCAAGTTGTAACGCTGCATTTGTCTTGGTTATCTAGCTCTAACAGTGGAGTTGTTAAAAATGAAACAATATTATCTTTCAAAAATAAACAAATATGTTTAAACTCACAGCATGGAAAATAAGGGAAAGTGACTTTGTAAATGGAAGAGCAGCCATCAGCCAATGAATCTTGTAAACATCAGCACTAAAACACAAAACAGAAGCACATTTAGAAACTGCAAAGCCAATTTTACAGTATAGTCAGAGACATGATTTTGCTGCTCTCTACTGGTCATTTATTGCATGTGTGTATGAAGTCAAATATTATACACAAGGTTTGTTATTTCAGCACTTACCTATGTGTCCGCAAAACATGAACCCACAGTATGCCAATGAGGAAGAAGAAGATGGACATGCAGATGTAAAGCTTAGGCAAAGGGATCTCTCCTGCAGATAGGTAGCTCTCTGGATTCTTCTCCTCGATATTGATCTGAAATCAGATCGATTACGAACAGCACAACTGCATTGTACTAATGGATAATACGCAGAAAATCACTCACATCAATGCTGAAAGGCAGCATGTCTGACACGGAGATGTCCTGGTTCATTGGCAAAGAGTAGCAATTGTAGAAGTAGAAGTTATAAAGGCCCTGCTGCTCATCAGTTGTGACATTGAAGTAAAACTAAAACAAAGAGGAAAAACATTTTTTAAAAATGAAAAAAATAAATAAATAAATGTAAAGACTGTAGTTCTGTTCAGAAATGGCTTGATGGCCTTCATAGCCTCATGAGCTCTTAGCAATACTAGTTCATTTGCATCCTACCTGGAAGGAGTAGACATTATCTTTGTTCTGAAGAGGATAGGTATCTTCTGCCTTGTTTTAGGGAAAAAAATCTATATCAATTCATGCAGAATTAGGATATTAAGATATCATTAAAATTATGCAGAGTCAGACTAATTAAAAATGTTAAAGTTTAAGTAGATCTCACCTCAGCATCTCGCTTGGATTTAGAAGCTGCTGGAAATAAAGAGGACAAAAATAATCAAAACTGTGATAGATATGAGGACAACATTTAAAATTTAACACATTAAAACTGGCTAAAAATTTTAACACGCAATTTATTTTTGTGATGACAAAGCTAAAAATAATTAACACTATAAATGGTTTTACAGTACATTTATTTTCTGGTCCTAGGGCTGGTCAATAAAAGACATCGATTTTTTTCTCATATCAATATCAATATTCTATTATCCTTAATAAAAAAAAATGTTCCCTACAGACATGGCTTTTATTTTCCCTGGAACTTGTGTGGTTTATAACTTAATACACATTTATATGTAATTAAGTTAATTATCAAAACCCTAATATTATCAATTTTTTTTTTAATGTTTTATAATGAAAATGGATTTATCATCTACCACAAAACCTTGCATTTCTATTATTGGGCAGTTAAAACGCTGCATAAAAATATTATAAACTACAATACATCAATATTATTATTATTGATTTAGCATATGGCAACACTGTATCTGTAGAATTATATATTCAAGCTAAATAAACCTTTTCTTTTGGTGTGTTGTAGAAAAGACTACACTACCAAGGCATCTCTAGTTTATCTCAACTAAAACAGTGAAAAGCTAGTGAATTGTCTATAAGAACAGCTGGAGATGAAGTTCTCATATACTGAAATGGCAGACACTAAAAACAGATAAGCTGAATGCTGATACACACATTTACAGAGATACATAAAACACAGACTTACCAGCAACATGCACTGACTGTCTTTTGTCATGTTTATTTCTGCTGTGTAATAGGCTTCAAATAAACTGTACAGGGCTTATGATCACGGACCAAAATTTTACTACAGTCTCAATATGATACAGTTTAATTTACAAATTTTCTCTACATTTTGTGATACAGTGACTGCACCCTTTCTAATTTTATTTTTTTACTGAAAATATTGCTGAGCAAAGATTAATTGCATTGAAAATAAATGTTTGATTTGACAATATATGAGTGTATTATAATATATCCATTATTTATATGTGATAAACACTCATACACAGAAACAGAACTAAACAAATTATTTGTTATATAGATATTTAAATTTATATAGAATTTGTATACGTATACATTTTATTTGCAAATATAAATAAACATCTTCTCAAATATATGCATGCATGTTTATATTTATATTTACACACACACAATAAATACACAGTACACACATATATGTCCTTTTATTCATCAGGGGTCGCCACAGCGGGATGAACCGCCAATTTATCCAGCATATGTTTTACACAGCGGATACTCTTCTAGCTATAACCCAGTACTGGGAAACACCCATACACACTTATTTACACACATACACTACGGCCAATTTAGTTTATTCAATTCTCCTATAGCGCATGTCTTTGGACTTGGGGGGAAACTGGAGCACCTGGAAGAAACCCACGCCAACATGAGGAGAACATGCAAACTCCACACAGAAATGCCAATTGACCCAGTCGGGGCTCAAACCAGCGACCTTTTTGCTGTGAAGCGACAATGCTAACCACTGAGCCACTGTGTCGCCCAGACTTTAAAAAAAAAAAAAAAAAAAAAAACAACAAAAAAAAAACATTTATCGTAATGTACCTTGTGGTGTGATTGACAGAAGAAAACACTTACTCTTAGACTGAGATGCATCATCTGGCTCCTTGTTTTGGGGTTCCTTCCCCTTTTCAACTTGCACCTCATCTGCAGTTTTTTTAGGTGACACAGGCATGATTTTGGGGAAAACGCCAGTCTCTGCTGAAGTCTTTTTCCTGACACTAAGGATAATAAAAGTGATGACAGAACAATCATAACCTAAATAATTTACCCAAATTTAACTCTAACTGTAAAAAAATAAAATCAAAGTATAAAGGGATAACTCACAACTCATTCTTGAAGTCCAGTAAGAGAAGCACTCCAGCGAAACTACTACTTGGATTCTTTTTTAGAGGACAGTAACCTAGACCCTCATCCTGTGCGTTCATAAGAGAGGCTTTCAGTTAGACTAAAATTCTAATGAGTTACTGAGTACAGTCAGTAACAGAATCTCTTAGATTACACATTTATGGTAACATTACCTAACTACTTTTGGATTACATTTAGATTACTTGTGTGTTAACCCTTATTTGATGTCATATATATTTGAGGCCGGTGAAGCTGCTCTTCAATGGATCAGCCTTTAACATTGACTACATTGAATTGAATTTAACTGAACTTCAACACTAACATTTATACTAAACTCAACCAGCTTTTATGGCTTTTTATTTTCGTTTCTTCATCTATGTTTCGCTGCCTTGACACAGTATTCATTGTTTAAAAAGCTATAGAAATAAAGATGAATTGAATTATTGTAGTAAGATACTTGTACTATTTTAACAGGTACAAAGAAAAATACATTTCTAGTTCTTTATCATAAATTAGAGACCCATTTTTTGCTGATAGTACACAAAGAAAATCACATCTTATGATAAAACATTCAACTCAAGTTAAATAAATTTTGAACAGTAAAAAACGAGCAACACTACAAAAAAACAACATTAAAAAAACTGAAATCCAATATTTTATCTAAAAACTCTCAGAATCAATGTCAAATAATTCCTCTCTGTCAAACACACTCCAAGAAACAAGCAAAATATTAAAAAAAGTGGAATTTAAATAAAAAAGATTTCAAGAAAATGGAATTTTAAGAAAATGACAAAAAATTTAAACAATTTGCAAATCTAAGCCAAGATAGGAGATTTTATCCCCCAAGAGTCATAGATTTTAGGCACACTTAAGTATTTTGTCATCGGTTCATATATAGTTTTTTTTCCACAAATATAATCCAGATTTAAATCTTTATTCCTTCTCTATGAACTTTGTTATTTAAAAGAATAGCTCCACCAACACCAACATATTTATGTTATGTTTAACATAACACTGTTATAAATCATACAGTGCAATACAATCTTTAAAATTTTACACAATAATGAAAATTGTCATCACTTACCGTTTACTTGTTAATCTGTTGAATACAAAAGAAGATGTTTTAAAGAAAGCTGGAAACCTGTAACCAGGGTTTATTTTGTGCCGGAAGAAGCCGGCACCTCATTTTACCGATCCCCCACCTCACACCTCACACGCACTTCACTTTCTTCTGCGACTCCCCAACCCTCTTCGTCCCGTAACATGCCAGATCTGTTAGCACGATCTGATTTCGTATTATGGAAGTTAACGGTTATAGGTTTCCAGCTTTCTTCAAAATATTCTCTTTTGTATATTCTCAATATGAGAAAATCATCATGGTTTGGAAACACTTGAGGCTGAGTAAACAGTGAGTCGATTGTCATTCTTTGGTGAACTAACCCTTTAACTTATAACAGTGCACAATAAAAGTAATGTATCTATACAAATATTAACAATAACAATAAGACTAAAACAGTCACAACACAACTTAACAATGATACCAACTTTACAAAAATAGCAGATGGACATTTAAAGGCACATACTGACCAGGTATGTGGAGAAACCATTATTGTTTGCACGATCTAGGCTGAAACCAACCTGGGGAAAGAAACAAAAATGTTGAAAGGTATGTAATTAAAGCCAGTTTCTGGATAAACACACTTTAAATCACAAACATACACTATGAGATTATGCTATTAGTAAATGAGGTCTTGTATAAGAAGATAAAGTTAATAACAAACATGAAACTTTTTTTTTTAGATTTCACATTTCAATTTTCATATAGTGTTATTTCAATCTTATTCATATTTTGTGGTGTGTGTGTGTGTGTGTCCGATTTGACAGAGAGGTGAAAGTCTGACCGTGGAGCTGTCAATGTTGTCCATGTTGCCAGCAGTGAAGCTGAGGCGGCTCATGTTCATACTCATGTAACCATCCTTATAAAAGCCGAACGTGTTCAGGTGGACCCGCTGACGGATGTCATCCTGCGACAGAACAATTGATCAGCAGCTGCTGAGACCCTCTTTAATAACCTGATTCACATCATTTGCACTATAACAACACAGCGAGTGACTGATAATCACAAGACAGCATCTGTTGGCATTGAGCAGTCATGACAATACAGCGACTATACAAACGTCCTTTAAAACACTCAAAGCATGCCAGACACATACCTTGAGTACAAGATGATGGAGTCGACACTGACTTTCTACGACAAGCACTGTAATAATCACATTAATAACTGTAAACATACGCCTCTTCCCGGACGCCATTTTTAAAACAGCTTCAAAAAACAAGAGCAGGTCACTTGTACTATTATTTCCGGTTCAAGTATTTAAATGAAGGACGACCTCTAATGGAAGAAAGGAAAAGTTGTGAAACAAAACCACAGAGCAAGAACAACATAACATAAAGCGGGTTTTTGTGGTAAACTTGGGTCCGTGTAGTTGTATAATTGGTTTTCTCGTTTTTGTTTTCACAACGGTGAAACAAAGAAACGGTTCGTTTATGCTAAATTTAAACCTTCTCACAAAAAAATCTAATATTTATTTGTTACATTCAGTTTTTACACACAAAATTAAAATGCGATATGAATAAATAGCTTTAAAAATGTGTTCTGTGTGAGCAGAAAACAGGTCGTGCGCAACTGTCGTAAAAATGATATTGAAACGAACCAATCGGAAAATGACTGAGTTCTGCCGTAAAGCACTTCGTGACAACATCACGTGCAACCGGTGTCTCTGTCATTAATGTCAATATGTGTTAACGGCAGTGAGAGTATGACGTTATAAAGTTCCTTACATGTATAGGTAAGCCACGCGATTTTACACTATGGGATATTTCTTAAACGTAACGTAAACTTCGACTTCAAAATTTGCTCGGTAGGGCATGAGAGATGTCACGTAGACTAGCACACGGCAGACCGGAGTGTACCTGAATATCTTCAACTAACTGAGCCTTTATGATTTCACTGTTAAAGGTTCTGTTGTTGAGGAACGTTTAACACGAAGCCCGAGGCTCAAATCATAATCAAAGATCACATTTATTTGCTTCTCTGATTTCAGTGAGAGAATGAGCGGCCACACTGTACTGGTAGTGTACGGCAGTCAGACGGGAACAGCGCAGGACACTGCGGAGAGGATCGGCCGACAGGCACAGAGGAGACGGCTGACGGTCAGGGTGGAGGCCCTGGACACTTACAATGTGGTCAGTGTCTGTTATCCTTACACTCTACAATTGAGTTGTAGATTTTATATTCGCACATTCAGACTTTGCCCTTAATATGATCTCAAAAAAGTATTCTTTGCTAATTCTATAGGAAAATCATATTAGCACTGCAGCCAATGACAAAGTACAACATTGTTCACAGCCAATTTAATAGTGCTAATCTTGTTTTCAAGTCATACTTACATGAAATTTCAGACTGAATATTTAAAGTAGCGTGGTAAACAATATAAGGACTAGGCATGGGCCAGTATAAGATTCTGACAGTATGATAAACTTAAATAAAAACATCACGGTTTGACGATATTGTGCTCACTGCTCTAAAACATATTCTTTTTAAATGTCTGGGTAAAAAACTAAAACGTTTTCCCCCTTTGAACACAACATATTTTATTTTGAGGAACAATTATAATACTTTGGAGTAGTAAACCTGTCAGGCTAAATAATTCAAATGTATCATTGACTTCTGCTGTCTTCATTAGTTTCAAAAACACAGATTTCTTTACTATTTAAAACGCCACTTTTGGACATCTTTTTCGCTAGAGATAAAAAAAATCTCACAATTCGCTGTTGTCCTAAAAAAAATTAAAAATAAATAAAATGTACACATACCTTTAGAACGGTATTACAGAAATTTATTTAGGCGGTTTTAAAACCTTTTCCAAACCTCGGTATTAAAATAGTTATCGTCCCATGCCTAACAAGGACGCCATTACAAGTTGTCACTGAACGTATATAAAACCAACTTTACCTCAAACACTCTACAGACTTGCGGTGTCATTTATAAGACAACTTTGCATAATATACATGTTTCTTCATCAGGCTAACCTGATTTCCGAGTCTCTGGTGGTGTTTGTCTGCGCCACCACAGGACAGGGGGACCCTCCAGACAATATGAAGGTCAGAGTTTAAATGACTGAATCATATTCGATAGGTTACTTTAAATGTTAAATATTGTAATATTTGCTTCATATAGAAATTCTGGAGGTTCCTGTTCAGGAAGTCTTTGCCAGCTAATTCTCTTTGTCGTCTCGACTGTGCTGTGCTGGGTCTTGGAGACTCTTCGTATCCAAAGTAAGATGACTTGCAGTGTACAAAGCCGTGATTTTGCTTTCATGTGTACTTGTATGTTTTTAACATCAGCATCTTAACAGCAATGTGTTTGGAGTAAAGGGTGAATTATCTGTAAAAGTGAGCACAGGTTTTCTGATTACATTATATTATATTTCACATTATATTTCTGAATACATATTATGATTGAAACAACACTGAAACTTTTTGGTCAACTCTTCAGGTTCAACTTTGTCGCTAAGAAACTCTACAAGCGTTTACTTCAGCTTGGTGCAAATATGCTGCTGCCTGTTGGACTGGCTGATGACCAGCATGATCTAGGGTGAGCGGAGGATTCCTACTTTGTATTCCCAATTAGCAAAAATCAATTTTCCCCTCAGTTAAGTCAAATTTTTGACATGTGAACGGGCAATCTTATGCGTTCAAGAGGTCTTCCACATACATGATAAACTCAAGGCAATTTATAACACAAAAATTGGTGGCTAATTCATATAAATTCAGAACCTTTTTCTGTGTCATGAACAAAATGTTTTCAATGTCCATATCAAATTAAATAAAAAAGGGATTTTATATACATAAAAGGCACATTAAAAGTTTAATGTTCCAAATAACTATTTTGGAAAATTAAATGTCAAAAAAGGTAAAATATTATGTTGTATTTATTTAGCATGACAGATATATTCATAAAAAGAAAATGTATAACAAATATATAAACGTGTAATCATAAAGTCTTGTTATATTTTAAATGATTAAAAGCCTAATGCTGGAAAATGGATAAAATGTCGAAAGACTGACAATTAATACCTATTTTCAGGCTGGAGTCTTTTAAATGCAATTCAAACATTTCTTGTTCTGAATATGCCTGACAAAATGTTTTGGTTTTTCAGCCTTTGGTCACACTGAATTATATTTTAGTGTGTTTTTTATAATTCACTGTAAAAACAGAGATTTCTCTTGACTGTATGCAGTGTTATCTGATTTCTGCATGCTTCTATATTGCACTCTGTATAGCAGATATCTCTTTTATTACTCCTCAGGCCAGATGGTGTGATTGATCCCTGGCTGCTTTCATTTTGGCAGAAAACTTTGTCTCTACACCCTCCTCCAGCCGGCCTCGCTCCACTCCGTGAGGAAGAAAAGTCAGCCTGTCACATAATCTAACACTCATGCTTTCCAAATACTAGATTAATGATTAGTGTATATATATATAAATATTTTTATTTAATCCATATTTCTTTTTTTTTCAGACTTCCACCCCGATACGTTTTCCACTTTCTATCTGAAGTCCCAAATAAGCTGACTAATCATCTCCAGACAGTGGATAGTAAAGGCTCACCCACGTCACTGCGGCCGTTTCCAGCTCCACTGGTGTTCAATCAGAGAGTCACTCATACTTCACATTTCCAGGACGTCAGACACATCGAGTTCGACATCACAGGCTCTAACATTCAGTATGAAATATTGAGAATAATATATAGATATTAAATGTCACGTCACAAAGAAGTATTAAAGGTTGTGTTCATCTTTCACAGATTCAGTGCCGGGGACATTGTAATGATGAGACCCTGTAATACTGCAGAGGATGTGGAGCAGCTCTGCCAACTACTAAAACTTGACCCTGAGAGCTACTTTACACTAACCCCTACAGACTGCAGCACAGGTCACACATAACACCTAAATATTAGCATTCTGTTTTTATGTTTCGCATTCATTAAGGTGCCCCATTATGTTATTTTTGGGCGGATATCCTACTATAGGTTGACATGATACATCCAATGTCGAAATACACATTTTTTCTTTCTTCATAAGATGCACTGCAGCAACGACTCTTTTCTCAAAGTGTCTGAAACAGAATCTGGGCTCTCCTATCCCATTTTCCATTAATCAACTTTGCTCTGATTGGTGAGATGACACAGTCTGTTTTGATTGGTTGCAGTATGCTCATTAGCATATTTAAATTTCAGCACCAGAGTTTTCCTTGCCACTTGAAAACACAGCGGTACAAACAGTAATGATGGAGTGGCTTTTATTCATGCTTTCGAGATGCATGTAAAGTGGATTCACTTTCACAGTGCTCAACTTTTAAATAAATTAAAGTTTTTAAATTAAGCATGAGTAATAATTTTACAATGAAAAAAATGACAGAACAATTAATAAATAAATATATAAAAATAAGAATAAATTAAAGTATTTGTCTAATGTTAATTTAAGCTTTATATTAGCTAAGAATTTAAACAAACTATTGCTATCATCTGCGTTCATACATACATAATTTTAATAATTAGTAATAATTCGTCTAACATATCTTTTGTTTACATTGCACTGAAAGCCACGCACAACTCTCACCGCTATGGCATGAGATCATACACATCTACTGTCTGCGCACCGCTCCCAATATTCGCACGTCTCCATTGGAAATAATGAACTTGTGTGCGGAAAAGACGCAATATGTGAACGGCCTGCTGCTATAGTTAATCCGTGCGTATTAGCCTCGGTATAAGCTCGAAACTTTAAACTAGTACACAGTTGGCATAACTTTGTTTAGTTGCAGCAGTTTTGTTCTGTGCAACAGAAACGCGGCGTTAAGAAGTATTTATGAATAATCAACTGTTATTTATTTAAGCGCGGTTAATAGTGAAATCGTCTAATCGGTGCATCCCTAATATCGATATCAGTGCATTGTACAAAAGGCCATTTTCTACAAACACATCCAAAAGTTTTAGGCTGCTCGCGCCACTCGCTTAATGTCAGGTGACTCACGCTCTGCGCAGCTCCAACTGCAGCTTGTGCTGTATTGAACAGACACACATCACTTCATAACTATAGCGGCAGTTTTTCGACTGAACAATTTATTTTTGATGTCTTGGTCACACTATTTGGAGGGCCATAACAAATTGCCTCGAGGGCCGGATTTAGCCCACGGCCCGCCAATTGAAGAACCCAGAATGTATCAGAACATCTTTCTTTTTCCACATAAAATACCTGAAAATTTCAGTTTTTCTTCCTCTTTGTAGCAGAAATTCCTGCACGTCTTCCTCAGCCCTGCTCTGTTTGTTTTCTGTTGGAACACTTCCTGGACATTTCTGCTGTCCCACGTCGTTCCTTCTTTGAGCTTTTGGCCACTTTTGCCACTGATGAACTGGAGCGGGAAAAACTCTTGGAGTTTAGCTCTGCTGAGGGCCAGGATGCTCTTCACTCTTACTGCAACAGACCTCGCCGAACAGCCCTAGAGGTCAGAGATCGCTGACTGAAAAACACAACAGATTTTTGTTTAAACTGTTTTCATAAGGTTATTATTATTATAATATGTTTAATAGGTAACACACGAAGTACAATATATACTGCATGCACTTGAGTGAGATTATGATCTCTGCAGAAATTCTGAGATTTGTGGGCAGTGTTATTAACCCTGATCCTCTTGTTGATCAGGTACTGACAGACTTCCCTCATACTACAGCACAGTTGAGCATTGACTGCTTGCTGGATCTGTTTCCAGAAATTCAGCCTCGTTCCTTCTCTATAGCCTCTTCACTTTTGGTAAATCAACTGGTGTTTTATTTATAGAGATTCTGCATTTCATTCTACTTTGGGTTTGTAAAAATTGAGCAAGAGAACATTTCATTGCAAAAATGATTATTATAATGTTACAAATGATTTCTATTTTAAATAGAGGTTGTTCTTTTGAACTTACAGCAGCAAACTTTATCAGAGAATCCTGAAAAAAAATTGTAATTTTCACAAAAAATATTAAGCAGCATCGTTTTCAACATTGATAAATATTTGCTGAACATCAAATCAGCATATGATAATGATTTCTAAAGGAATTCCACAGGATTGACACTGATGAAACTGCTGCAAATTTAGCTTCACCAACACAGGAATATATTATGCTAACAACTTTAAAATCTATTAAATTCCACCAATATTTCACACTATTAGATTGTACTGTATGTTAATGACATGAATGCAATGTGTATATACAGTATGTGTGTACAGTATATACAGCCTATATATATATAGTTTGTGCCCTTTTTATTTCTCTCAGGAACATCCTAATCGTATTCAGATCTTGCTTGCTGTGGTGAGGTATAAAACCATGCTTGTCAAGCCACGCAAAGGTCTTTGCTCTTCTTGGCTGGCATCGCTGGACCCATCTAAAGGTCTAATCAAGCTGACAGAATTAACAAGTCATGCAAAAAACCAAATCCCATAATATTGTAGTCAGACAAAAAAAAAATAGAAATGTCTCTGTCTTCATGGTTTAGGTGATGTTTACATACCACTGTGGGTGAAGAAAGGCAGTTTGAGATTCCCACAGGACCCAGTAAGCCCTGTGATCATGGTGGGACCAGGTACTGGAGTGGCTCCCTTCAGATCTGCCATACAGGAGAGGGTTGCTCAGGGGAAGACGGGTGAGTGAGTGATGTGAAAATGATTTAAGAAATTAAGCCTTTAAAAGCCTTAAAAAAGAACTTAAAGGGATAGTTCACCCAAAAAAGTGTATATTTACTCACACTAATGGTTCCAAACCTTTATGAGTTTCTTTGTTGCACACTAAAGAAGATAACAATAAATTTGGAAACCAGTAGCCATTGACTTCCAAGGCAACTGGTTTTCAGCATTCTTCAAAATATACATTTTTGTGTTCAACAGGAGGAGGAAACTCAAACAGGTTTGCAACAAGTAAACAATGCCAGACTGTTCACTTTCAGGTGAATTATCCTGTTAATACAGCACATATTCAATGGCCTAGATGTATTTCAGTAGAGACTGAACATAGTGCTGTTTAAGAGTCTCAGAGAGCCTTATATTCATACATTCTAAGTAAAGTTGTGTCATGTTTCAGCTAATGTGCTATTCTTCGGCTGTCGGTCTGAGTCTAAAGACTTCTACTGCGGATCAGAATGGGAGGAGAAGGTGCAGGCGGGACAAATGATACTTGTTACAGCCTTCTCCAGAGATCAGGTCAGACCTGGATTATTTAGCTCTTACCCAGTGTTGCCATATTGGAAAGGTCAGAGTACCAGAACCTCAAAATTATCGTATTTGGAGGAAAGTATCGTACATGAATTAAACGGACAGAGTATACAGATATTATCTAGACAAATAGCATTTTGACACAACATGCAAATTACCACAATACATAAAACAATTAAATAAAATAGGCGTACCTTAGTGGGAAGGTTCAAAGTCCACCTCCGAGTCGCTGTCATTGAAAACCTGCGTGTTGCCAGATGTTGAGGGATTCATTTTGCTGTACAAATTGGACCACAACATAGTGCTGGTTTGCTCAAAAGCAGTGCACCCTCCCCAATTTTTAACACACACTGAGGTGTGCACAAGTCCATTTACAGTATCTGTAATGAGCTGATTTTGTGGCTGTGTTTTAATGAGATTAACTTAGGAAAAAAGACGTTCACATAAGGCATTTGAATGGGGAAAACGAGAACATTAGGGGAAAACTCCCATCCTTCTCACTTTCCTTTTCAGCACAAATTTTTTTAACTTTATTGCTTAAACGATCAACCTCAACCTAAAAACTACTGACCTAAGCACAGCGGCGCAGCAGGATTGTTAACTCGTGAGAGAGAGGCATTCTACACATTGATTGGCTGAGAAAATGTGACGCAAGATGGCATAGAAAACGTGCCCTACTCCACATTCTACTCACAGACAATAGACAAAACATGCAGCTGGATCAATAAGTATAGAAGCCCTAAGATAATAATGAAATTCTGTTTAAATGCCATAAAACTCTGAAATTATTGTACATTATAATATCATTATTGATCGTACAGAGGTTGAAACTATCGTACAAATACGATAATTATCGTACGTCTGGCAACGCTACTCTTACCTTAAAGCCTGGTTTATACTTCTGCGTCAAGTGATCGCCGTAACCCACAGCATATGCCTCGCGCGTAGCTGTGCATTTATACTTCTGCGCGCTGTTTCTGTTTTTTCTGCAATACATTTCCGAAACGCTAGCTGGCAGTAGGTGTTTATGTTTCTCTGTGTCGAGTTTCTTCGATGGTGTTCTGTTTTTGCTGAACACTTCCTTTATGTACAAGTGGCTCAAATTAGCTCATTTTGAGGTGGGAACTGGCGGACGTGCAACAACTTTAATCATAAGGTAAACACAAAACAACAGTCTCCATCCGGAGCTCCTTTCACGGGACTCACTTGTAAACACTCGCTGCATCGGGCGCACGGCTCTCACCTCCGCCCACACTCGTCAGCGCTACCAAGCTGACCAATCACAGAGCTTGCGCTACGCGTACGCGTTACATTTTTTAAAAGGTGCGCATCAACGTCGCCAACGGTTACGGTGAGGGGCTATGCGTCCACGCATAGGCTGCGCCGTAGCATACGCGTGCGCTTGATGCAAAAGTATAAATCGGCCTTAACTCTTTAACAGGCATCGTAGCTTCCTGGTTGAACCTTTGCCCATATCATACCCTTTGCTATCTACTGTCTGGAACACAATTTAACAAAACTACTGGTCCAAAAATAAAAAAGTGTGTCCAATAAGAGAAATATGTGCTGGGAAAGCCATAGAAAAGCTTTGATAAAGAAGATGATTTATTACATTAAGTATATGAGTCACTTTCTTAATTAACTGAAACATACTGCACATTGTATTCCTAAGTGACTATATAATGCAATTAATATGTAAGGAAATTTAAGTTTTCAGTTTTCCTTTAAAAAAAAACTGTAAGCTTGACATTTATAATACATTTGTGTTTCTTTTGTTATTCTCTTTTTTTATAAATAATAGTAATTTAATGTACTGGTAGGCAATTTTTCATTATTATAAGTATAAAAT
Source organism: Danio tinwini (assembly GCA_903798205.1). Classification (NCBI taxonomy): domain Eukaryota; kingdom Metazoa; phylum Chordata; class Actinopteri; order Cypriniformes; family Danionidae; genus Danio; species Danio tinwini. The sequence continues at coordinate 7,348,722 of CAIGQZ010000427.1, read as the reverse complement.
GTCAACACCAATTTAGGTATGGAAAATATGGTAGTCATAAAGTGATGCAGGTAATGATCATGTGACCAATTTTTGAAATTAGATTTAAAAAAAAAATGGACATTAATCTGTTAGTGGGTATTAATAAATTAATTGATGGATATAATAATTGAAACATGATGTGCTCATTTGATTTTGCAGCATGTTGTTCTTTAATAGGTTATACCTCATGGGATATAATGTGATCAATTTGAATGTTTCACTTGCAGGAGGATAAAATCTATGTTCAGCATCGTGTAAAGGAACAAGGCAAACTGTTATGGGATCTGATAGCAAAGAAGAATGCATTCTTTTACATAGCAGGGTAAGTCTTTTTCAACATTAAGAAATGTTCAGCCTTCCTTCTTCAGTTTGTTATAGAGCAATATTGCAGTGCTGGTCATATGTGAGAAGCAGGACAGAAATGAGCGGCTCTTCCCTTTTTATTTAAGGAATGCCAAGCAGATGCCAACTAGTGTATGTGAAGCGCTGAAAGCAGTTTTCCAGAAAGAAGGTGGCATGTCTGAAAACCAGGCACAGGAGATGCTGGATGGCATGGAGAAAAATGGACGCTTTCAAAGTGAAACCTGGTCCTGATGCATCAATTAAAACCCCAGCCTTGATGAGCAATACAGCCTTAAGTGTAAAACTGAGTTACATGCTGATTGGATTCAATCAAGTTTGAAAGGAGAATGTCAAGCCTCAATTGTGGGGTGCTTTATGCTTAACCATACATTACCAGTTATATTCTTTTTAAAAATTAAAATAAATCTTGACTGAAATAGAAGAATTTTTTTGGTGTAAAGTTGCATTGAGGCTTATTTCTTTTAAAAACCCAAATATTACATAAAACAAATGCTAATTAAAATACTAAAGCAAGTTAATTTTCCTTTTAATGGCTAGTTTTACTGAGAATAAGGATTTAAGTGAGGATAATTCAATGTATTAAAACAACAATGATAATCAAATGTATGGTTTAAAAACAAGGTTTTTGGGCATTTTATACAGCCGACAGAATGAAAATATCTAAATGTATATGGGAAAAGGTGAATATTGTGATGGATAAGGTGTTGAGAAAACACCTATAATTATAATCATTAATGCTATTGTACAAGGACTGCTTCAAAATATTGGTTTATTCAAGACAAAATACAATATCTGGTTCACTTGAGTTTGTCAACAGCTGTAAATTCACAAGTACTAAAAACATTTAAGTTCTCATAAGTTAATAAAGGTTTTTTACATACAGCATTCAGTGCAACAGACATGCTTAAACTCCAGTTAATCAGATATTAAAGGGATGGTTTACCTCACGATTATTTACTCATCACAATTTTTCAAACTTGTCATTTTCTTTCGTTTTTAAAGGAATACTTTTACACCATTTTACAGGCTCATTACTAAAGTTAAACAGTTGAGTTTTACCATGTTTGAATCCAAAGTGTCTGAAAATTGTCCTTATCATCAAGCTCTACACTTGTACCTCCATTAAAGAATTTGCAAAATATCCAAAATGTACCAGCCATGGTACGGCAGCAAAGTCCCTTGATTATTACGCCAGAATGAGAGTATAGTTCCTAGCCACACTGACCAAGAAAGCAGCAACTTCTTATTTTTGAAGAACATGATGGAACTTCAGAAGAGTCGAGCTTTAATAGGAAAATTATCTAAATGCTTTTTTGAAATTTGAGCGAGAAGCTAAAGGTCTAATCTGATTCAATGATCTTTGCTTAGCTAAAAAAAAGCACCTGCCAGACCCAGAGATCGGCTGAATGGATTAAAAAAAGGGTAAAGCTGAACTAAAAGCCTGAGCCTTTTTTTTGTTGTTGTTGAAGTATTTGAAATTGAAGTGTTTCTTTAATAATGTTGGTAACTGACAAATTGCCCATTAAATTTGACGGTATGATATTACTCAAGTATTATTTTCATCAGAAGTCATGATATGATCATGAAAAAAACAAATCATTTTTGGATGAACTATCCCTTTAAGTTCTCGGCACATCCACTGCTAAATATAAAGCAGTGCGTGTTTTACATTTTTGTCCTGATTGTTTTTATCTTACACTGTGATGAAACTCTGCTGAGTCTAACAGAAGACTTCAAACCGGGGATCAGCTGGAGTGTAAGCTGTTCAGTTCTCAGAAAAGCTAACAGTCACAATTTCTGCATTCATATTGATGACAACCACAAGCTCAGCTCTAGCTGTCATAATACAACCTGTAGAGGTCAATAAGAACCTTTTCAGACTCCCCATATTTAAAACCCCATTTCAAGTCTTGCACCTTCACAAAAATGATCACAATGGCAGTAACAAGTAGCTCCTGTGTGGCTATCATTGATCCTAGATTCCTTTTCTCATAATTGGTTTCAATACAGACTGATAATAAAAGTACTTGTTGAATGGTTCAGCTATCTGAGTGCAAGTGCGTGGACCTGATAGATCTCTTCAGGGAAGTTCTGCTGCTGCTCCTCATAGATGATGCGGAGTCCAGCTCTGGCTACTAGACGGTGCAGCACATTCAGGTCCCGGCAGACGCTGCTGTCCACGTCATCAGGGATAACACCCTCATACGCAACATTATCCTTCACCACGATCAGGCCTTCAGGACGCAGACCGCTCTGGCAGCGTCTCAGGAACTCCACTAGGTGATCGTCAGTCAAGTGACCTACAGAAACATGACTTTATTGTGTTTGTAACACTTCTAGGGCCTGTTCCATGAAGTCGGAATAGCTGGCTACCTTGCTTTAAATAAAAGGTCACTATATAGAGAAATACTTGATTTTAATGAAGGTTATTTATTATAATTATTTAATGATGGACAATTATCCTATATGGAATCCATTGCACAACAACTTTAGTTCAAAAACTTTTTTATTAAAATAAACAGCAAAAATCAGCCCAAGGCACTCATTTTCTAGTGTCCTGGGCTGATTTCTGCTCTTTATTTTGATGAATCCCTTACCCAAAGAGCACCGACACATTATTTAAGCCAGGGGTTCCCAAACTTTTTAACCCGAGACCCCCAAAATAACAATGTCAGTGACTCGCGACCCCCATTTTTTCCTCAAAGGTGGTTATAAATATGCAAACGGTGCACACACAACTATAGGCATATATAAACATGAGCATATTGACAACACAAAAATGCAACAGTCTAATAACCATTAAATTATTATAAAGTAATTTTTTTTATTTAATATTAATCTCAAATATCTTACTTTTAATGTATTAGAGTGCCATAAAGGTTGTCAAAAAAGTTTAATCTGGCCCTGTAAAATCAATCTGTTGCAGCTACCGCTATTGCTGTGTGGTTAACACAGAAGTCATAATCCAAGAGAAAAGAATCCAAAAGAAAAAATTTAAAGGCTGAAAGATTTTTTATTTGTATGTTGATGTTGTTGCGTCTTTAACGTAACTATTAACTATCTTCTGTGGGTTATGTATTAAATATGGTCATTTTAATAGTTTAATAAAATTTATTTGAGTTTTGTAAATCACCAAGCGACCCCTCGTCATTGTCCTGCCACCCCCCCATCTTTTTTAAATACCTACATATTATAAGCTATAGAAATAAACTTGCGCTGATAAAGCAAGCTGCTTTCTTTGTTTCCTCTCATGTCTTCTGTCATGGACAGCTCTTTTCTTCTTGCTGTATAAACATTTGAAGAATTTAACATTTAAAAGTATTCAATTATTTGCTGTCAAAATCCACTGGACTGAAATTCTACAAAAAAGGCTTAATTTTCACACATGGGAGGTTTTTTCCTTCACTTTCGTCAATTGGTGAAGTTTCGTTCCTCGTCACTGTCGCCACTGGCTTGCTTGGTTTGGGACTTGTGGAGCTGCGCATCGATGAATTTGCTCTTCAGTGTTGGACTTTCAGCAGTGAAAATTAAAGAGCACTTATTATGGGTTTTTGAAAATGACCTTCCATGTAGTGTGTAACACAGCTCTAAGTGAAGTGAAATGTCCAGCTAAAGCTTAAATCTGAAAGTGGACAGTTTTTAAAACTATTGATTCATCTA
>CAIGQZ010000427.1:7319984-7337266 GCA_903798205.1 Danio tinwini | reverse complement strand
ACACACACACACACACACACACACACACACACACACACACACACACATTTAAATAAATTGAATATAGAACAAAATAGCAATATACATAATTTGCTCAACAAAAGAAGAATAATCGTTTTTTAAAAATGTGACACCTAAGGACACTTTAGTAATATTATAGCACTTTTTTGTGTCAACAACTATACAACTATACTTTAGTAAAAACATCTTTTTACACCTTACAGAGATACTGCAGTGATATTTACAGAGATACAATTGATACTTGTGTTGAGTCACCGGTTAATTTATAGTGGTTATTTCTCCTGATTGGTCTTTTTTGCCCTTTTAATTAATTCATCAACATATTTTCCCCATACTCATTCATTAATTTACCTTCAGCTTAGTCCCTTATTTATCAGGGGTCACCACTATTCTTGCATACAACCCAGTACTGTGAAACACCAATAAACTCTCACATTCACACAAGCACTTATACATGGCCAGTTTTGTTTACTCAATTCACTTATACCGCATGTGTTTGGACTGTGGGGGAAACCGGAGGAAACCCACATGAACATGGGAAGAACATGCATTTCCCATAAAAAAGCCAACTGGCCCAGCCAGGACTCAAACCACCCACATAGCAAAATTTTGCCAGGCTTTTTCTTGAAGCGACCCGATTGGTAAAAATTGTTCTTTACTCAAAAATAATTTAAATGTATTTTAAAAGTGGGTCAAGACAGGCCAAACTTATGTGGCCCACATATAATTGTTTAACATCTGGGCCAAATATTACATTTCACATCTGGCCCAAGTCTTGTAGGCCGCCTTACAGAAGGTGCTACCACTGCCAAACCTGGGCCGTGTTTGGCCCACATGCTGTATGTCAGTGCTGGACGAATGCCTGCTATGCCAGCTTTATGCCAAATCTGGGCCAGAATTCTTGGCTACCTGGGCAGTGACCTTCTTGCTGTGAGGTGACAGTACCTAACCTCAGAGCAACAAATGCACTTTTCCCCATACTGTCTCAGAATGAAAGATGCAAAAGCTAGTCAAAAATGTGTACTTTATTACCCTCAAAAGTGTGCATATTAGTGCTTTAAAACTACATATCTGTACATGCACATATTAATACCTAAATAGGCCATGTTTGCTAGCGCCTCAGCGACAGCTTTAGTGCAGTCCTTCCTCTTACACTGTTCTCCGATCACTATAACAAATGTTCATCGGAAAAGTACTTTCGATCCTGTATTTATTTTGTATTCCATCCAGCCTCTTGTTCTCCACTGCTGCTTTTCTTTGGTCTCATCCCGCATCTCAGCACGCTTTCTGTCTCGCCTGCTTATGGTCTTCTCTCCTCCCCCAGCGTTTCCCTGCTCTCCCCTGGGTAAGCGGCTCTGCTCATCCTCTCTCTGTCTGTAGTTCTCAGCCGATCTGGCAGGCTCTACAGATGATGAGTCAGTACACTGTCTGTCTGCAGCGGACAGCCTGAAGTCAGTCGATTTTTAATCTGATCTGCTCTCTTTCACCCCATCTCCTTCTGTCTACTCCCTCTCTGGCTCCTGACACCTTTTACACTCTCATTAGAATTACAAAGAGGCTGGAGAAATGGAGCGGAAATCAACACTTCTGAAATGTCCTGAGTCAGCAGAGCCTGTGTTCGCTTCCCCTCACCTGTCTCTGCCTCTCTCTCTCTCTCTCTCTCTCTCTCTCTCTCTCTCTCTCTCTTTCTCTGTGTCATGCCCTCTTCACGTTTCTCCTTTCAGATTCACCTATTTTCCGCTGCTAAATGTGTTTGACAGCATACTCACCTATTTGACTCATTCTGGACTCATGATGTCTCATCAAAGGTCACTTTTCCAGTTTAAAGGCAAATTGCATTAATTAACCATCAAAAAGATTATATGAGAGGAACAAAGTTTGTGTATTTTACTAATATACATTTAATACTATAGGATTGATTCAAATTTAAATTTAGGGGTGTCAAGGCAAGGCAAGTTTATTTATATAGCACATTTCATACACAATGGAAATTCAAAATGCTTTACATAAACAAGAATAACAGAAACAAGAAAATAAAAATGATTAAAATAATAAAAAATACTTAAAAACAAACTAAAAAGTGTTAAACAGGTTTTAGAGGAATGAAAAAGAAAAGAATGACATAATAGTGCGATCTGTTGGATGTAGCACAGTGCTCATTCAGTAAAGGCACAGCTAAACAGATGTGTTTTCAGTCTTGATTTGAATGTGTCTAATTTTGGAGCACATCTGATCATTTCTGGAAGCTGATTCCAGCAGCGGTTGGTGTAGTAGCTGAAAGCCGATTCACCCTGCTTTGACTGAACTCTTGAAATTTCTAATTTACTTGATCCTAATGATCTGAGTGATCTGTGTTACAATAAGGGCAATGTTTATAATTGACACTGAACAATCTAGCGCCTTGCTTGAAGTATTACAACATATATTTTACATTTTAAACATTAATAGCTCTAATTTGAATTAGCTAAGTTGGCAATAAGTAGTAATTTTATTTTCATTTATATTTATTTTTAAATTGTTTTTCCAGATTTAGTTTAAAAAACTACACTTATGTTAGCTGTTTCCCAGGATGACACTTTTCATGTTGTATATACTGCTGCATGAAAGTTTGTGCACCCCTTGCAGAATCAGTGAAAATGTGAATAATTTTAACCAAATAATAAAGATCATACTTTTTTAATTTAGAACTGTCTTAAGATGTACACATATTCTACAAGAAAAAACTGCTAAAAGTATTAAAATAACCACCTTCAAACATTTGCGAACCCTTTCTTTTTAATACTGTGTGTGATTACCTGGATAATCTACATTTTTTTGTTTTGAGATGGTTCTTCAAAATAAAAATCTTCCACGTCCTGCAGATTCTTCCGTTTTCCAGACTCTTGCATGTTTGAATGTTTGTTAAATATATACAGCATAAATGAGTACACCCCATTTTGAAAATGAATATGGGTAATATTGGTGCATTTGAACAAAACAGATTTATTAAACAGATATATTTATTAAAATAATATTTTAGTCACAGAACATCTTTAGAAATGGAAAGATTCATGCAAAATATTGCAAACAAAAATTACAAACTACAACATTTCGACAGAAAATCTATATATTTAGTTTCTCTTGATTTTTGCCATTTTTGAAAATGTTATTTAATATTTTTCCCTAACATATACATTTGGGTTACACATTTTTGAGCCATTATTGTAAGTTATTTTGTTAGATTAGCTCCAGATTTGGCTTCAGTACTGACTAATCTAATGTATATGCACAAATATAATATTGTAAAGCATCCTATAGAAAACCTTAATTTAAATGAGAGATTTGTGGGGGGTGCACTCATATATGCTGAGCACATAGTGATGTGGATACACAAATGTTGACAGAATTTTCCTTTCAGGATGAACCGTTCCCAAGAGTGTAATGAATATTGTATAGTTTAAATAGCAGTAATTTGATGCTGTTTTGTAACTAAATTACACTCCTACACACTGGCTGTGGCTATCAGTTACAAAACAATAACAACAGCACTAGAATACAATTGAGAAAAGCACTAACAATAATGCAAACACAAGAAGTAGATAGAATAGCCTGGAGTGTGGCAAAGGGTGGAGGTCAAAAAGTAGTTCCCATTACACTCGATTCACATGTAGACCTTCAGTTACAATGGCTGAGGTACAAGGACACATGCATTGATATATACTGTATGTATATCTAATATAGACTCACCCTTGGATGTTCATTAAATCATTCAGCTCATGCAACAAAGGAAATGCAGCAACCCTGAAAACAAAACGAGAATATGAGGTCACTTACAAACGTGTAAACACACACACAGCTGCATACAAACACAGAAACAACGAAATCAACTGCATTCAAGGTAACAATCTCACTGCTGCTGTTAGGTTTTTGCAAGTATATCATGCAATTGATCTGATACATCCTGTGCTCCTTGTTAAGCAGAGATTTTACCATAAGTTTGATTAGGTTAAACGTATAAAATAACGTTATTTAATCAACATCTTATCATTGATGTTATCAGTTCATATGAAATGTATAAACGTGTCCTAAAAGAGAAACGCTATTACAGAAAAGTTCCTCAGTATCTGCGTGAATATTAGTGCATTAAATAAAGCAGCCTCATGATGGCACTGTTGTACTGTATGCGCGTTCAGTGGACATCATGGCGGCCAAGATGGTTTGTTATTCATTCAGTCAGACATTTATACTTTCATTTTAAATAATTTATTAATTCATACAAATTTAGTGAAACAATCAATTAACAAATACACATATTTCACATTTAAGTGTAGGCCTTCGTCTCTCAAACAAACTAACGCTAACTTTGAACAATGCCCCATAGTGGTCAGAGCTCAAAACACAGTTTGTAGAATTTCAGATATAACTTGTGCAGTGTTCCTGTAGTATCCCGAAGTGTTCTGTTTAAGAGAATACTAAAAATGTATGCCTTAAAACTGTCCCCACCACATTACGTCTTGAATAAACTTTATGTATTTATTTACTTACACTAGACACCCACTAACAACCAAAGTTGTTTTGTTTATACTAATTTAGGCCTACTTTAAACTCTATATACATTGTAAAAATAATATGACTAATTAGTCATGACAGCATATGTTTTCGTTCATTGTAAGCAGGGCCAGATGGAATCTGCGGATGTTTTTTGCTATTTCTGGGGAGAATTTTGGTAAAAATCTGCGGATTTCTGCGGAATTATTTTGGGAGTCTCATAACTAAAACCTTAATATGTGAAATAAAAAATAATACCTTTTTTAACTTTTATTCAATGTTTAAAATGCAAATCCAATTAGATTCATTTTATTTGGTAAACAAAGCAAGTCCCTTATATATGTACTAACAGACAGAAACTATTACTGTACAAACTGCATTGTACATAAATCAGATGCATATTTTCATATTAGTCAATAATTTTACTGTAATGAATTTAAAAACTGAATGCATTTAGATTTACACACATTTACAAGTAAATAAACAGAATTAATGATAAGTAGGGCCAGACGGAATCTGAGGACGTTTTTTGCAATTACTGCAGAGAATTTTGGTAAAAATCTGCGGATTTCTGCGAAATTATTTTGGGAGAATAACTTATTTTTACTAAAAATAATAATAACTAAAACCTTAATATGTGAAATATGTGTAATTTAAAAACTGAATAAACTCAGATTTACACACATTTACTCAAGCAAATAATCAGAATTAATGATAATTAATGAAATCTGTGGAATTCTGCGCGCGCAGATTCCGTGTGGGCCTAATTGTAAGTCATTAAACTAAGTTAATCATGTTCTAATTTTATAAGTTACACAATCTGTTTTCAGTCAGTTTAACATAATTCAAGTTCAAAGGACTCATAATAAGGTAATTTGATTCAGCTTAAAAATTTAAGGCAACCAGGATCTACTCAAGAATATATTTAAAACAGAAATCATTTGATGACATTAAAAGGATAAATCTTGCACTTGACATTTGACAATTCAAACAGTTGATTTTACTCATTTGTCAACAAGATGCTTTTTCCCCAGTCATTTAAAATATTTAAAATCTATTTTAATATGTTTATGTCAGAACAAGTCAGTTCTGGTCTGTTACTGTGAACGAGAGAGCATTGTTTCATCAGGCTTTCTGCAGGTTTCACCAAGTTAAATTTAAGACAATTTAAGAAATTTTTAAGACCATTATGTATAAAATTTTAGACTTATACAGAGCTAAATGCTAAGAATTTTATTTGAATATCCCGGCTGGAAAATATTTTCACTTTCCCTATCAAAAATTATCATAAATGAATACATTTAACAATGGCGGACCATTCCGCTGTGGCGACCTCAGATTAATAAAGGGACTAAGTCGAAAATAAAATAAACGAATGAACATTTAATAATACAATAATAATAATTTAATAATAAAAGGTTAGGTCAGTATCTTCAGTAGTACATAAATGGAGAATTGTTGAACAAATGACCGTAAGGAAAGTAATTAAATGAAAGTAATTAAAAATTAATAAAAATTTTATTTTTTTTAAATTAAAAGTAATTTTAATTAATTAAAAATGAAAGCAATTAAAAAAAAATAAAAAGTTAAAAGTTTTATTGAGATTGGGATTAATGGTGATTGTATGGGTGTTAATGGCCAGATTGGGTAGCTATACATAAACAAAGTAAATTAAAGATTAAAAAAGATTTAAGACCTACAACACAATAATTCAGTAGGTTTAAGACTTTTTTAAGGTCTGAAATTTTGCTTTCGAGATTTAGCACATTTTAAGACCCCACGGATACCCTGTTCATCTATGTTTTGACCGATATTATTTTATTTACACAAAAGTTAATCGAAAGATAAGAAACTCTTTACCTTATGTTTTCATTGTATATAACGATCCTTATGTGCGTATATCACTTTTGTACATTTAATTTGATTTAATAAGAAGACATCAAAAATGGACATCTTGTCTTTGACCAATAACATTATTAAAATTGTTAACTGTTACAAATTTTATCATGTAATTAAAAAATTTAAGATACTGACATTATAATTGAAAACAGCTACAGATAAGTTAGTCTTACTGCTGTGAGGACAAGCTAAAACTGGTTATAGAACCAAAATAGTGATCTAAACATGTAGCTTACAGTTATTTTACTCAGCAGCTGGCTATTGTTACATAATTATATCTGAAATATACAATGCATGTTAAAATGCAATAGCAAATCTGCTTTAATATAATGAATATATTTGTATATGCATTGAGAATCTGTACAATAACACAGGCTTTGTTATCATAATAATACAAAAATGGCAAACAGTATCATACAAGTTTGTTGAATCTGTCTGTGTGATTACAGATAAATACAAGTACGACTTGTTGTATTCTTGTCTGTTGCATTCTAACATTTAATATGATTGTGTGTGCATATGTGTTTGCAAATGTTTTTGTGTTACTACACTTAGAAAGGTCAAAGGAAGGTCTTAAGCCCTATTCAAGCTGAACATATGGTCAAAATGTCTGTCACTGTGCCAAAAAGCACAAACAAACAAACAGAACAAATGTTTTAATGTCGCTACCTCTTTTAAAAATGACATCTTTCCTCAAAAATGAGTGTGGAACTAATTTTTGCCAAACTCACATTGCACAAGTATTTGAAAGAAGTGTGTGTGTGTGAGTGTGTGTGTGTGTGTGTTTGTGTGTGTGTGTGTGTGTGTGTGTGTGTGTGTGTGTTTGTGACACATGACAGCTGTGTGTTCTTTGATGTTTGGGATTACAGTTGGATTACATCATGGTAGTTTGGATGGAGCACCTGTATTGAGATAGAGGAAAAAAACGGTGAAATGCACGGATAAAAAGCGGGCTGGACTGAGGTCTCTCCTGAACTACAAGAAAATATAAGACATGCTTGTTTTCAAATGTCCCCCGAATAGGATAGAGCCATGCAAGTCCGAGTATGTGTGTGTGTGTGCGCATGCTTGTGTGTCTGTGTGTGACACAGGTGTGAAAGTGTGTTTGTACCTTTAAAGATGTTTGTACTAAATGTCCATGTACGATGCACCAGTGTTGTGTTCGTTTTAGATGCAGTTGCCATCAGCCAGTTGATAACTGAAATCATTCGCACAGCCCTCTGGAATACTTGACTCAAATTGGTTAGACATGGCATATATTGCTATTTATTATTAAGTATTTTTAAATAATGACTGCAAATGACAACATAACAGAATGATAAAAATGTCATAAAATTTTTAATTAAACCTAAAAATCAGCAATACAGGGCACCATGGTGGCTGGGTTGCAGATGAAAGGGCATCCGCTGCGTAAAACATATACTGAAATAATTGGCGGTTCATTCCACTGTGGCAACCCCAGATTAATAAAGGGACTTTATTCATTAAAGCCGAAAAGAAAATGAATGATCAATACAATAGTACGTGTATACTGTAAAATAAAATTATATTTTTAATAGCGTGACATTTAATTATAATTTAAAATTGTTAAACATTATAATATACATTATATAACAATTCTATGTTTTATATTGATAAAATATAAAAAAAATTACAAATGAAAAACTGTTAAAAGTATTTTTCTACATTTTGTGAAGATGGAATGATTTACAATTCATTCATATTCTCATTCAGTTTATGTATTCCCTTGCTATTAAACCCATATTAATATACACTCGCCAGCCACTTTATTAGGTACACCTTACTAGTACCGGGTTGGACCCCCTTTTGCCTTTAGAACTGCCTTAATAGTTTGTGGCATAAATTAAACAAGGTACTGGAAATAATCCTCAAAGATTTTGGTCCATATTGACATCATAGCATCGCGCGGTTGCTGCAGATTTGTCAGCTGCACAAACATGATGTGAATCTCCCAATCCACCACATCCCAAAGATGCTCTATTGGATTGGGATCTAGTGAATGTGGAGGCCATTTGAGTACAGTGAACTCATTGTCATGCTAAAAAACCAGTATGACATCATTCGTGCTTTATGACATGGTGCGTTATCCTGCTAGAAGTAGCCATCAGAAGATGGGTACACTGTGATCATAAAGGGATGGACATGGTCAGCAACGATAATCAGGTATGCTGTGGCGTTGACACGATGCTCAATTGGTACTAACGGGCCCAAAGTGTGCCAAGAAAATATCCCCCACACCATTACATCACCAGCACCACCAGCCTGAAACGTTGGTACAAGGTAGGATGGATCCATGCATTCATTTTGTTGACACCAAATTCTGACCCTACCATCCAAATGTTGCAGCAGAAATCAGACTGCACAACGTTTTTCCAATCTTCTGTTGCTCAATTTGGTGAACCTGTGCGAATTGTAGCCTCAGTTTCCTGTTCTTAGCTGACAGGAGTGGCACCCGGTGTGGTCTACTGCTGCTGTAGCCTGTCCGCCTCAAGATTGGACATTTTGTGCATTCAGAGATGCTCTTCTGCATACCTCGGTTGTAATGAGTGGTTATTTAAGTTACTGTTGCCTTTCTATAATCTTGAACCATTCTGGCCATTCTCTGGAATCAACAAGGCATTTGCGCCCACAGAACTGCCGCTCACTGGATATTTTCTCTTTTTTGGATCATTCTCTGTAAACCCTAGAGATGGTTGTGCGTGAAAATCCCAGTAGATCAGCAGTTTCTGAAATACTCAGACCAGCCCGTCTTGCACCAACAACCATGCCACGTTCAAAGTCACTTTAATCATCTTTCTTCCCCATTGTGATGCTCGATTTTAACTGCAGCAGATTATCTTGACCATGTCTACATGCCTAAATGCATTCAGTTGCTGCCATGTGATTGGCTGATTAGAAATATGCGTTAACGAGCAGTTGGACAGGTGTACCTAATAAAGTGTAATATATAACTATTAATAGAATATACATTTTAATAATATAATAATTATTATTACTATTGTATAATTAATACAGAAATATTAGATTTTTATAACATTAATTCTACATTGTATATTAAGAATAAAACAATATGAGAAAAGTTTAAATTAAGTATGAAAAACTATTACTATTAAAGTTTCAAAATGTAAGATTGGAAAATATTTTTCATAACATATGCAGTAAATAAAATATTATTTTAAAGTAGCATTATCATTTACATATTATATGTTTGTATTATGTATAATACTGTAATGATAAATACATTAATACATTATCTACATATGCATAGTCTTTGTAACAACATTGAGCAATATATCAGCAGCAAACTTCAAGCAGTCAACAGCAGGCTCTTAATCGAAGCCAGAGCTCGGCAGGGCGTCGAGCTGAATGCTTAATGACTGAATTACAATCAGGTTTGGGTGAGAGCAGGATTAGTTCTGTCTTTGAAGGTCCGAGGTCTGATGTGGTTTCTGGTTTCACAGTGAAGCAGTGCCTGGCATATTGAGAACAGAGCCAATGCGAGTGTGTGTGTGAGCAAGTGTGTGTGTGAGCAAGTGTGTGTGTGTGTGTGTGTGAGTGAGTTTGTGTTGGAATGTTGCGTATGCGTTCATGGAACAAAACAGAATAGAATGTTACACAACACCGCTCCATGCCTTTAGTCTGTGCTGTTCTTCCTATTCTAACTTCTGCCTTTTCTCCTCTGCCTTTTCCCCAATGTGAGCCTCTGACACCCCCATCACCACCAACAACTCTCTCTCTCTCTCTCTTTCTCTGTGTCTCTATATTTTGGGCGATCAGCTCAGGCTGGGTAGATTGAAGTGGACAGCAGTGCACAGCACACACTCACTGCTGCCTCTCTGTCTAATCCCTGACCTAGAAACAGAGAGAGAAACAGAGAGAGAGAGAGAGAGAGAAAATACTTAAAGGTTACTGAGAGGATAGAAATGTGTAGTTTAACTTACTTGAAGACATATGTTTCCAAACTTCCAAAATTGACCTCAGGTTGAGTACAGATTCATAATTATACTCACCTCTACACCTGCAAGTGTTTATTTTTTATTTTTTTATTATGGGTTGCACAAGTTTGGGGAACAACTTTTAAAGTATGGAGCCAGATCTGTCTCAAAAATAATCCATTTACAAAATATAATTCCTACATCCACAACACAATTCACATTTACAAAATCCAATTCGTAAGTTCAAAACACAATTCATAAATACACAAATCATTTCAAATTATGATTGAAAAATACACAAATTTAATTTGTAAGTTCAAAACACGATTCATAAATGCACAAAATCAATTCGTATGTTCAAAACACAATTCATAAATACACAAATCCAATTTGTAAGTTCAAAACACGATTCATAAATGCACAAAATCAATTCGTATGTTCAAAACACAATTCATAAATACACAAATCCAATTTGTAAGTTCAAAACACGATTCAGAAATGCAGAAAACCAATTCGTAAGTTCAAAACACAATTCATAAATACATAATTCCAATTCCTAGGTTCAAAACATGATTAGTTAGTACATAAATTCAATTTGTAAGTTCAAAACACAATTCATAAATGCACAAAATCAATTTGTAAGTTCAAAACACAATTTAAAAATACACAAATCCAATTCTTAAGTTCAAACGTGATTCGTAAATACACAAATTTAATTCGTAAGTTCAAAACACGATTCATAAATACATAATTCCAATTCCTAAATTCAAAACATCATTCGTTAATACACAAATTCAATTCGTAAGTTCAAAACATGGTTCGTTAATACACAAACTCAATTTGTAAGTTCAAAACATGATTCATAAATACACAAATTCAATTTGTAAGTTCAAATCACGATTCATAAATACACAAATTCAATTCGTAAGTTCAAACCACGATTCATAAATACATAATTCCAATTCGTCAGTTCAAAACACAATTTATAAATACACAAGATTCAAATTGTAAGTTCAAAACACTACTCATAAATACACAATTCCAATTTATTAAATATTCATGATTTTTACTAGCAAATTCACAAATTTTATGTTGAATTTATTAATTTACAAATTGGAATTTGTAAAGGAAATGTGCTGTGCGTGTCTGAATTTTAATTTGTAAATGTATTATTTTTTAAGATTGATCTAGCTCCATATTATGGGGATAGAGAAATAACAATTATCTCACCATTTATGTACTCTAACATGGTTTTTAACTACAATTTTCTTGTTTCTGCAACACAAAAGAAGAGATTTTGAAATATGCTAACTGATGGTACCTATTCACTTCCACAGTAGGAAAAAAAGTCAATGGGCCACATCAACCAACATTCTTCAAAATATGCTATTTTGTGTTTAACGTAAAGAAAGAAACTCGAAAAAGAAGAAAAATGGATTTTTAACAAGTGAAGTGTGAGTAAATGATGACAAAAATATAATTTTGGGGCAAACTATCCTATTAAAAGAAACAGTTTTTATTTTTTAACATATAAACTTATGGTTGTTGCTTTAATTGAGATTTGTCCCACAAGCATATCTGTGGCCAAGGCACAGTAATATTCAATGTGGTACAGTAAAACTCAACATGCTTATATTATTATATTATATTGTAGCAGTAACTATATTCAAGTTTTTGAGGTAAATTCATAATCTGCTAACTTGTTAATTCTATTCAAATATGTATTATACATATATTACATACATAAATAAACAATAATATTATGATTGTTTCAGTGTAAAGGATGTTACTCTAATTTTATATGCTGGGGTGTATTAAAAAATCAGATATGCGGTTAGTTTTGAACTCGCCTGTGAAATGATTGAGTTTGTGATTACTTTAATGTCCTAAATGTAAGAAAAAAGATATCGTGAAAGTAGTACAGTGTAACAGCTGTGAGTTTCTGAACTACAATGTAAATATATATCTGTTAATTAACAGTTTCCATATAAGTGTGTTCAATTTATTTTTGGTTGTGAATGGCATTATGGGATGTTGCTCTGTCGACTTTTGGTTTTAAAAATTCAACTTTACAGTTTACAGTTTTTCTCAGTGGCTTTGATGCATTTCTCACAACTCTATTTACATTTGCACAACAGTTAATGCATTTCTCGAAACAATTAGTACAAACTGCAAAACCTAGTGGATAACCTGCAATAGCGTGTCACTTGCTCAAAATGGACAGCTCATTCCTTGTCAGTGTCGGTGTCATCAAAGTGAAAAGTCCTGCCACCATTGTTTATGAACAAGATTGTCAAATGGCTTTGTCATGTTTTCATTATGACACTTTACTCTGTACATTTTTTCCAATGCAAAAAAGTCAGATTTTGGTGACACGTCCTGAAAACGCTCAAGACAGCACTATATACTATTTGCACTGGCATTTGAAAACTACAGTAAACTTAGGCATCACTGCATTTACTGAGGTATCTGAGTACAAGACACTGAATATGTATGTTCCACATTTTTACTGCATATGCTCTTTGCTCTATGCTCTTTTCTAATTTATTCACAGCATTGTGCAAAAGAATAAATACACCCTTATTTACAACAAACATAAACTCCCTTTTGATAGAGCTGTGCACAACTGTAAACAACATTGCAGTACATATTAGAACTGAACCTACAACATACACAGGTCTGTAAACTGAACTATTAAAAATGTTCAGAATGTCACCTATTTTAACTTTTCAAGGTTAAAATTATTGGAGGAAAGATTAAGGTCCCAAAATGCATAATGCAAAAGCATAAATGAATGGGGAACAAATAAAATGAAAACACGAATAACAAAATAGGGAAAACTGCTAAATTACGGATATTTTATTGCAGTGTACTCATATGCACAGGAGCTCCTCAGCTGGTTCGGAGGAGAATCTGCATCGCTGTTCCACTGCCAGAGTGTCTGGTTGGCACATAGTTAAAAATTCATGAGCCATTTTCTTATTAATATTTCACACAAGCAAGCTCCCTATCACCAGTGCAGCTGTAACCAACCAGTACATACACAGAGAGCGAAAGAGAGAGAGAGATACGGAGAGAGAAAAAGAGTTAAAGTGAACAAGTAAATAGAACAGTAGTAGAAATACTAAAGCAGTTAATAGAAAAAGTACAGAACAAAAGCTCAAATGTTTAATTAAACAGTGTTTCTTTCTCATAATTTCAGGATGGTTCTTCTCACTTGAAACAGTATGAGCACATATTAAGTAACAGACATGTCTCTTAAAACTCAGTGTTTTTTTTCTCGTAGTCATAAATATTTTATTTTTGGACTGATTTCTATGGCCGCTGTATGAATAGAGTAGCACCATCTAGTGGTAATATGGACAAACTGTCATTGGAAAGAAAAAGATATGAACCCCCACAACCTAAGAGTCAAATTGTAAACATTTTGTGTACCTGATTAAAATGTTTTGAATGACTGTTGTGTTTATCGAGGCTGCATTCGCATCACTAAATATACAGTAAAACTGAACTATTGTGAAATATAACTATGCGATTTCAGTGGTGTAAAGTAACATTCATTCATTCATTTTATTTTCGGCTAAGTAGCTTCATTAATCCTGGGGCTCCACAGTGGAATGAACCGCCGACATATCCAGCATATTTTTTATGCAGCGGATGCCCTTCCTGGGAAAACATCCATACACACTCATTCACACACATACACTACGGACAATAAAGACAACAAGTCACTTTTTTAACTTTCCTGTCGTTAAAATAGGATTCAAATCCCTCCCATTTTGAGACCCACTGCAACATGACTTAGGAGTGCGGTTTTCCCTGCCCACCAAATTGATTGAAAACCTCATATTAATATAATAATACAACAAAGGTAACACTTACAATCATATCAACAAGACAGGACATGCGCAAAGCAACTGGGAATAAAAGATCTGTTGGAGATTTTACCGTCTCCATCACCACAGTGTGTGCGTGAACTTCATAATGACATTGTATGTGACTAATCGTTGCAACTCCAGAGCACATACATCAAGTAATCACTGGTAAAGTTCTTACTGTAGTATTTCTCACAAGGGTTACGTGAGATCTGCTTCCTTCATGTCTGTCACTGTGCTGTTTATCTAGGTAGAGATTGAGGCACAATCTGACAGGCACATGGGAACGGTGGGTGGGTATAACCAGCATTAAAGGCACAGGCAACAAAAACAGCTACATATTGTTCAGAGCAGAACATTTCTATTTTCTGAAAGGTATAATAAATAATCTGATGGGTGTTTTGAGCTAAAACTTTACAGACACATTCTGGAGACACAAAATACTTATATTAAATCTTGCAAAAGGGGTAAAATAGGTGAATTTTAATCTCTATCTCTGTAAATTTTGTAAATGTTTCATTATGTGTTTGTTCAGTTCATGCTTTTTCCCACTCAGTTATGTAGGAAAGTCATCTGGGTTTATAGTTCTACTTATTTAATTAAAATCATACTCAATTTCTCTACAAGCATGTAAGCTGGGTGATACCCAGGAAAAAAAGTGTGTCGTGATCATTCTTTAAAAATGCATCCTGGTTGCAACTCCTGGCTTAAAATGAAGTATCTTCCAGCAACTGTCTGTGGCAGAGTTGGTGCTTCTCAATAGCTGTTCTCAATAGCTTTAGCAAATTGATTTGCTGAAATTTTCATTCTAAAATGTGGTTTAGCAGATCACTATATCTGCCTGCCATAACAATAACTTTTCACACTCACGCTGCTTGCTGTCATCCTCTCAGCGCAAGCAGCTTCTCAATTTAGCTTGCAAGCTAAGCTGCACACACAAATGCTTTCAGCGATGCAGGTGAAGTGCTTTGTTGTTACTGTAAACACTGATTTTCTGTTGCTGGCAAAGGTGAATCAAAAACAGCAGATCACATTTAAAAAACAAACAAACAAAGAACATTGAAGAAATTGATGGCATACAGAAACAATGTGTTGATTATTACATGGAGCAGTTGTGCTCATGGACACTACATTTTGGCATATTTTGCATTGCAAATTCACATACACATGCACAGACACAATTTCACAAAGAGATCCCTTTATACGGTTATTTTTCAATAAAACATACAGTTTAACACTGATTTAGACATTAATCTAAAACAGAGAAGCCCAAACCAGGGCCCACAGGCCAAAGTTGCCCTATTCTAACCTTTGATTTGGCCCACCATCCCATTTGAGAAGAGAGGGAGAATGCTGGGGACGTGGTTGGAGTGAATATCTTTGACAAAGATAGTCGTTTTAAATGTATTGTAACATTCTGTTTGTTTGTTTTGTAATTTGTTTTGTTTTGAAAATAAATCAAGTTTTTATAAAAATGTAAATACTGTCACGCGACGGATAGAGGGCAATGCAAAAGACATCGGCGAGCAAATCAAGGCAAAGGCAGGTGCAACTTAGGCCCAATCACAATTCTATTTTTGTACCCCTACCCCTTCCCCTTCCCCTTGGCCCTTACAACCGAGGGTTAAGGGGAAGGGCTTCAAAACCTACTCCTAAGAATTGGGACAGCACTACAGCACCTGCACACGTCATCATACGTCATCGCAATCTCTTGCTTCATATGAGATCAGACCATCGCGACTGCTGTAGTTATTCCAGTTGTGTTATCTTTTGGTATTTATCTTCAGGAAATCACTGAAGGCATATATTATGTTATCATAACGATCTAATGTGACAATAAGATTGTAACTATACTGCCCATTTACACAGTGGCCATATTCATCTATGTAAACACACCAGAAACAACATTAACATTATAGCAGACACTGTAAAAGGCTCATTCTCAGCCACTAGACTTTTCTGACAGGGTGTTTGAGTGTCGTCGAGTGTCAGAGTGTTGTGAAACTGCTATACAGGAGTTATGATTATGGATTATAGATCGCAAAATTTAGTGGGTTTTTTGTGTTGTTTTTTTAAAGCATGACGGTAAAACATGAACGCGGTTATGAATATATTAAAACGTGTTTGTTTGTCATAAAAATTTGTAATAATGACAAAAAATACTAATTTGTGGATCTCCTTACTTCCGGGTTCAGCAATACTGCTGTTGTGGCTGGTGTATTCTGGGAAAAATTTTTTACCTCTTGGTTTCAAGTGTGCTCCTGAAAAATCTTCGTTCAAAGGGGTGTATACCCCTTGCCCTTAGCTCTATGCCTTCAAGCTAAAGAGAATTGGGACACCACTACTCCTTGACGTGAATGCGCAAAACAAGGGGTAAGGGTAAGGGCTAAGGGGTAGAATTGGGATTGGGCCTTAGTGTATTCACTCCATTGTGTCATTAATGGAGTTAATAAATTGTTTATATTTTTACTGTAATAAATTCATTATACTTTTATTCAAATATACTGTATTCGTTATAAAATCAGGAAATAAATTAGGAAATTTGATGTAATACAGTTTGGTATAATTATCTTCGGCCCACAGCCCTCAATCAGGTTTGGTTTTTGGCCCTTCATAAGAAAAAGCTTGAGGACCTCTGATCTAAAACTTGCTTCAAAATGTAATGAAATGTTCCAATTACAGATTTAAACTGCTGTTGTCGTAGTGGAGACATTGTCTTATAATGCAATTTGAAAGCATAAATAAATAGAAAGCACCTGTGAATCACGAGCCAAGGACTGTTAATTAACAGATGTTTTTTATAGTGTATGTAAATTGTCTTTATCCACAGTGTAGAGTTGCTCACAAATAAAAGCTGCTTTATCTCTGACCAACTACAGAAGACATTTGCTTTTTCCCAAACAGTTACACATATGCAGTAGATGGAGCCCTGGGAAACACCCATGCACTCTTTTATTCACACACACACACACACACACACACACACACACACACACACACACAC
>CAIGQZ010000427.1:7290967-7309016 GCA_903798205.1 Danio tinwini | reverse complement strand
TGTGTGTGTGTGTGTGTGTGTGTGTGTGTGTGTGTGTGTGTGTGTGTTAGGTGTAAAGTCCATTAGACCCCTAAATTCCAGCATGGTAGTCCAATAACCCACGATCCAGAGAGGGAAGCTGTTCTCATGGCTAACCAAGAGTAAAGATTAACTGTAATACATGCAGCTCTATAAAACAAATGGCTTACGAGCACCTACCGGAGAAATTACCTTTCTGTTTTACAAGAGAAATGGTATTTGTCCTTCTCAACAGATGAGAACTGGTGATCTATAGGAAACTGATGTTCTTCACTTTGTTCCATGAGAAAAATGACCTCGAGAATTTCTATAAAAACAGAAATAGGAACCATTCACAGCGCAAATATATCAATGGCTAAATCTATTTTTGGTCATGATTTATTACTGTGCATTATTTCACAAACAACTGTAGTTTAGGAAAGTTTAAGGAAGGGACAATCCACCATTATTTTTTTTATTTTTTTTTATCACTTACTCTTGTATTACTCCAAACCTGTATGCCGGGCTTTGTACTGTGGGCCATTAAAGAAGCTATTTTGAAAAATGTTGGTTACTAAACACTTTTAGTTCCCATTAGGAGCTTTCACAACGGCCAGTTAGTTATAGCAACTACTTTGCACCATCACTAGGAACTCTGAAGTGACATAGGCTCATTCTGAAAATGTAGCCCTATATACATTTCTTGAGATAGCAAATTAAACCATGTATGTCGGCAGACTTGAGATGCAGAGAGGAGATGACCACGACAACGGGGTTCGAGTCTGGTGAAGAACGGTTCCAAAAAGCGTTTAAGACAAAAGCCAAAACAGAATAATCAAGTAAATAACAGGGTGAGAATATGGTAAAATCTAAAACGTGGTAAAAATCAAGCGAGGGCTTTTCTTTTTCTGGATTGGCAGGTCAATCTGTGCTATTAAAAACACTATCGGTTGGGTTTAGGGAAGGCGGTGGGTGAGGGGATCGGTCAGTTGGTCAGTCAATCAGTTAGTCGACAGCCTCTGGTGGGTTTACGTGAGAAAGGCAGTCACGAATGGCACTGGTGAGAGAAATTTGAGATCTCAAAAAGCATACACAGCAGCCTCTGGTGGATTTGCCAAAACTGCAAAAAAAAAAACAAACAGAAAAAACGTAGCTCCAGGGACGTATTTGGCGGACTCCAAAATTGTATATAGGGCTACGTTTTCAGAATGAGCCTGGGTTGGATATAAGCCAGTTGACAATGGTGGATGAAAGATGCTAGGACTGAGGCTGCATATTTGTGTTGTGTGTTTTCTGATAATTCAGATGGAATACAGACATATGAGTTATGTGGCTGAAAAAGCAAAAATAAAGAATATGAGATGAAATCACAATGTGTGACAACTTGTATTGGTAAATATCACTAAGGCTGAGAAAACCACGCAGCAAGGTGGCAGCTAAATAGCTCTAAAATGAGCTACTCTGTATCTCTTGTAAGCATTTAAAATATTGTGCTGTTGTATTCACCAAATCAACTAATTTAGTTCCCTAAATGGAGTTCGTATAACTGCTATTGTTCTGTGATGCAAAGAACTTCAAGAAGTGTGTATTTTTACCAATAGTTCTAGGAACTAGAAGAAGGTTTGTCAGCTCTGTGACAGCTCCCTTTGACTTCCACTATATTTTAACCATAAAATACAATCAAATGAAACAAAACTCTTTGGTTACCAACATTCTTCAAAGTGTGTTCTTTTGTATCATTTATACATGTTTGGAATGAAAAGATGATGAGTAAATGATGCCAAAATACTTTTTTTTTTAACTATCCATTTAAATAAAGCTGAAATCTGAAAAGGTTTGAGACCTTTAGTAATAACACAATAATAAAACATCCAAGTCAGAATGTTTTTCAAAAATCTATAAGTTAAAGAGTCACTAGCTTCTCTTCTTCATATTGTTTTGAGATTAGCCTCCTCTCCTCCTTCCACATAATAGTAATGGAATCTGAAAATGTGCATCAGGAAAGCAGTCATCTCCTTCCATGAGTTCTCTCCTACACCCACTGTTTCCCCCTATTACACAGAAGACTTCAGGAAGTGCGTCATAACAAAGGAAGTACTTCCAGGAAATAGAGCCAAAGCATAAAAAAAGAAGGGAGGATACAAATAATCTGAATGACAATCTTATTTTGCTTACTTCTTTCATCAAAAGATGCATACAAAGATTAAAGTCTCACTAAGTCTAAAGATCCTTGAATAGATTTACATCTGAAACCAAAACAAGGCAGTGGTGTGACATCAAGGTAGGTTAAGAGCAGTGAGATCTCAGTTGTGCAGTTGTGACTGTAAACCTGTGGTGGTGCTCTAGTTCCTACTCACAGTCATGTGATTAATGTAGTAGCAGCCATTCACCATCAGGTGGCACTGTTAGTTAGGGCACATCCCAGTATTTTTGACCCAGCCCTTGCCTGGTACTCAGCGCTGCTAGCACAGGAAGAAATGAAGTGGACTATTTGGCCCATAAAAAGTACATGGGCTGAGTTCAGTGACTGGAAATCACAGAGGAGATAGGGCAGGGAGCGGAGGTGAGTCAACCTCATCTGCCTCAGCAGGACTCATGCTTTTAGCACCAAAGCACTCATCAACACACTTTGTCAATTAAAAAAAAAGAAAGTTGTTCCTGTTTACCAACTAAAATTATTGTAACAAATTCCATAGGTTTTTTGGATCAATGACAAGAAGTTGCATTCAACCGTAAAGCCTCAAAAATGTCACTGTACAGTTTTGCGCTACTCAACAACTAAACCTCAAGCCTGGGTTTTGTGTTTGTTCTCCTAGGTAAACCACCAAAGCTTATGAACACAAGTTTGAGCAGCTCCAGCAAAGTTATTCTACCAGACTTTATGTTGTTGGGGTGCTTTGGTGAAACGTGAGGCATAAAGAAGCGCTGGATGGTTGTGTACTGTAGGCAAAACTGTCTCTGTTAGAGTTAGCTTCAATGTGTGCTCTAAAACCTCTTCAGCTCCAGAGCAGCACCACTCTTGTTTGCCAGGAAGAGAATGACGTGGGACGTTACATAAGATTGAGTCTGCCTTTCACAAAAAGTAGTAAGGGGCAATCTTTACAACCTGCTTGTTGTATGTTAAGTAGGCTACACTAGACTAGGCAGCAGTATCACCTTCTGTGTTGGGTGTGTGCTGTGCTAAATAGGCTGAATGACTCTGAAGGGTGTGGCAAGGCAGGCAGGCATGCGTGTGTGTGTGCGTGCGTGCGTGTGTGTGTGTGTGTTCACATGTGTTGTGCTGGAAATTTAATCCAAAATTTCTTGCTACTGGTTTAGAATTCTTATTTTAGAGCCAGGGGAAAACTTTTATTTGTGCTTTTTTAGATATATGGCCAAGAGCAATTCCATGCAAATGTCAGCCTTGCCATGAAAAAAAAAATGTTTTCACCAAAATAGTGAAACTCTTTCAAGTTTTTTTTGTGTAGGCTTTTATTTAACAGTACTTTAAAAAATATTCAAAAATGTCTCTATCAGTATTTTCAAACAATTATATTTGATTTATCAAAGTCGCACAAGTGCCAATTTCACATCTGCTTTTTCCTCATAAATGTGAAAATATGAAATAAAATAAAATGAATAATTTTTGTTCTATATAGAGCACACTTTTATTCTTTTGATAGTTTCTTTTGAGTTGTGCAGTTTAATTCACAGAATTTCGACAAAATATTTTCCCCATTTAAAATATAAAAAATGTTTACAGAGTGATATTTTTCTGATCCCTTAACTCTGTGGTTACTTGTTTTAGAAAATATGTTTCAATATAATGTTAATATATACTTTCTCTGTGTATTTATGTTTTTAGTTTTTACTGAAAATGTCACATCCATAACCCTGGAATTGCTCCCATATTTTGGTATAAGTCACAAACCTTTGGTTAGTATTTCATAACTATAATTTTTTAGCATTTTTTTCTTAAGTATGCAAAAGTTTTTGCACCTAAAGTCCAGTGGCCTTAAAACAGATAACTGTGATTGACTGTTTGAATGAGTATTCTTTGTTTATATGGACTGTTCCACAAAAATCATATCAATTGGGTGGATGTTACCACAAAAGAAGGACAATTCTGAAGTCTAAAAAAAAGGTACCTTCTTAGCCCAGAAAAGTAAAATTCAGGGGCCTTAATGGGTCTAGGGTTTAGAGGAACCATGATCAGAGGCATAATATTTCAAAATTAACCTAAGTATAAACCACAATGTATCATTCAACTCCATTAAATTTATTCATTTATTTATGATCAGTTGAAATCCATTTGAGTGACACAGTGGTTAGCATTGTCACCTCACAGCAAGAAGGTCGCTGGTTCAAGTTCCAGCTGAGTCAGTTGGCATTTCTGTGTGGAGTTTGCATGTTCTCCTCATGTTTGCGTGGGTTTCCTCCGGGTGCTCCAGTTTCCCCCACAGTCCAAAAACATGCGCTATAGGACAATTGAATAAACTAAATTGGCCGTAGTGTATGTGTTTGTGTGAGAATGTATGGATGTTTCCCAGTTCTAGGTTGCAGCTGGAAGGGCATCTGCTGTTTAAAACATATGCAGGATAAGTTGGTGGTTCATTCCATTGTGGCAACCCCTGATGAATAAAGCGTCTAAGTCGAAGGAAAATGAATGAATGAATGAATGAAATCTATCTGTCTATCCTTTAGCTTAAAACATTTCATGATATCTCTTATTATATATATATTATATTTCGGGGAACAATACTTAAACATTTAAACAATATGAAATCTGTACAAAATGTACTGTAGTTTAGTTGGTCAGACAACAAAAATAATGTTAGTCCACTGTATATTACAGTTTTTCCCAATTGTTTACACACAATTACAGTACTTGTACTTCAGACACAATGACTACAACATGTAGTCACCAACCCCCTGAACCAATTCTGCTAAACTACAAACGCAATTTCTGCTTTACACTCAAACTGCAGATTTAAAACACACTTTTTTCAAAACACTACACACAATTCTCTGCATTTGGCACAATTTTCATGCAGAAAATCTCTTGTTTTCACAAGGAACACACTGTCATTCACAATTGTAAAGTCAGTTGTCCTACTTTGCATACTAACTCATCATACAGGTAAACACCGGTCACATATATTTGCAATTTAGAAATCAGAGCTCATCTCATATTGTTTATTTCTCAATCCTATTGAGGAATTTTTTTCTGCCTGGGGATGAAAAGTGTAAGTTTTTTTTTGTTTTTTACTCTTAACTATTCTGTAAATACTTCTGTTAATGGCATATGTAGACCACGTTATGTGCAACTTTGTGTTGGTTAGGATGAACACGGGCACTGTTTTTTGGGGGAAAATACAGTAAAATATATTTGGTGTATTTGTGTGTTTTGTATAAAAATTATATTCTGAAATATTTTACAATGCACTTATGTAGGCCTATGTACTGTCTGTAGTAAGTATAACACTGAACAAAAAAGGCTTACAGTAAGTCATTATGATGAATGGAGAAGAAGTGATCATAGTGTTTTACATTAAGCACATCAGTGATCAACTGCTTCTTATAAATGTCTATTCATGTGATGGCTTGTGTGTGTGTGTCATTTAAAAACAAACAAAAAAACTTTTTGTGAAGAAATTACATTGTTTTGAATGCAAAGTTTAATTTTGTAGGAGAATTGTGTTTTGTGATTTGTATGTTGAGTTCTGACAATATGAGACATGCTTTCAGAAAGTGTGTGTAAACGATTGGGAAAAACTGTAAATTGATCCAATGTATGTTTACATAAGTTTACTAAACTTGCTGGTACAACTTAAACATTTGGTTGAGTCTTTTGCTCCATTAAAACATGATTAAAACAATTATCTGTTCAAAACCTCAAATCGGGTTACAGTATATCCATTTACAACAGTATCGGTTATATACAGTGCTCAGCATAAACTCAGTACACTCAAAAGCTCAGTACACCGCTCAGATTTCTCTTTAAAATTAATATTTTCTATAGGATGCTTTATAATAATATATTTGTGTATTTACATTAGATTAGTCAGTACCAAAGCCAAAACTGGGAGAAAAATATTAAATACAATTTTATTAAACATGAAAATTTAAGCGAATCATTAAAAAAAAGTTTTTATTATTTTGCAATATCTCATTTGAATTTAAATGTATCATCTTTCTATACCTAAAGATGTTAGGTGACCTGTTTAATAAAGTAGTTTTGTTTAAATGCACCAAATTATATTGTGTACATTGACTAAGAAATGGTTGAACAAATATTCATTTTCAAAAAAGGGTGAACTCATTTATGCTGAGCTCTGTATATATCATATCATATCATATCATATCATATCATATCATGGATGTCTGATAAAACTGTTTAAAATAGTTATGAACAAAGTTCTAACAAACACTTGAAAGAATCATTAGTCTTAGCCTAGAACAAATTTGTGTCAGAAAGTTGGTGTTGCAGTCATGGAGTGTAATGTGTGTAATGACTTTTACCCAAGATCCCACAGGGATTGCATTGCACATGCTGATCCACAATATATTGGTGATCCTACTTAATTTTATCTCTATTGGCATGATAAGAAATTTAATTATTGGCAGATTAATTATCTATTATTTCTGCTGGTTGTTCCACTTTAGATGTGTGCTCCTCAACATAAGGGTCTTGATTAGTGCCTTGGACGTGATGTAATACAGCAAATGTGTGCTTTATAAGAATTTATGTCAGAGAGCAGACATGAGATGTTTTCTTGCATGTCACCTTGCTTTCTGCGGTTAAGGTTTTAAAATAATATTCATTCTCCACCAAATTTGTGTTTTGTTTTCTGTAATCAGGCACAGAAATACATACAAATATTTATCAGCTTATATATGAGTTTTTGACTTTCAGATATATAAGAGTTGCCATACTAGGCAACATTTCCATATTGTAAAAGACTGTAAAAAATGTAGTTTGTGTCTGTATTGATCAGATGTAATGATCAGATGTGCTCCAACATTAGATACATTCAAATCAAGACTGCAAACACATCTGTTTAGCTGTGCCTTTACCGTATGAGCACTGTGCTACATCCGACAGATCACACTATTATGTCTTTCTTTTCTTTTTCATTCCTCTAAAACCTATTTTAACACATTTTAACCTGTTTTAAATATTTTTTTCTGTTTTTATTTTCTTATACTTGTCTCTTTTATTCCTGTTTTATCCCTCCATGTAAAGCACTTTGAATTACCACTGTGTATGAAATGTGCTATATAAATAAACTTGCCTTGCCTAGTATTCAATTTTTTATGTACTGCAACAGGGATACCATATTGATCATAACACATTTCATTGTTATAAGTCAGTATTTTTTTTTAAGAAAAGGTAAAATAATTCAATTTTAACATTTTATGTGCCAACAAAGACAATGACACCAGCAGAAGCAGCGTGTGCATTTTAGCCAGCTTCGCAATTGTGTCAAATGCTACTGTGTAAACAAGCCTATTTTCTTCAGGGTTTGAAACGACCTGGTATAAATAAACATGGAGAGTTATGTAATGTTGCTTGATTTATTAAGACTGTTTTTTTTTTTACTAATGTGAATGTTATTTTTGTATTCTAACATTTAGGTCAATGTTTAGAGTAAATGCTGCAAATCAAATTAAATGAGGTATAAATAAAATGTAGACTTTTCTACAACAGAATTTGTAGTGAACTCATTCTTTCATTAATTTTCCTTCGGCTTAGTCTGTAATTATAACTATAACTGTTTTAGAGGTCGCCACGACAGAATGAACCGCCAACTATTGCACCATATGTTTTACACGGCAGATGCCCTTCCAGCCGCAATCCAGTATTGGGAAAAACCCATACACACTCATTCACACACACACACACACACACACACACACACACACACACACACACTACGGACAATTTTGTTTATTCAATTGTCCTATACCTCATGTGTTTGAACTGTGGGGGAAATCGGAGCATTCAGAGGAAACCCATACGAACACGAGGAGAATATGCTAACTCCACACAGAAATGCCATTCTTGTTATTTATGCACAGAGACTTAGGCCACATCCACACAAAGCCAGATCTATGATCTTCACCAATTTAATTTTTTTGCCTTGTCTCAAAACACACACTATCTGCACACAAACTAAACCACTGAAACTGACTAAAACAATGTAGGCTTGAAGCACAGTGTCACGTTTGTGGGTCTTTCTGTTTTTCTTGTATGTTGATTAACATTAATCTTGTAATTTTCAGATTAATATTGGATTATTGGAGTCCATGTAAACGTACTCAGTGACTACATTTACATGGACACCAATAATTCAATTTTAATGCGATTAAGACAATACTCTGATTAAGAGTCTACCACGTAAACAGTGATTTTTGATTAATTTAATCAGATTAAGGTCATAATCGAAATAAAGAGAAATCGAATTAAGACATGTGGAGTATGCCGATTTTAGTCACATTATTTAAGTGCAGTACATACATGTAAACACCTTAATCGAACTATTAACATCATGTAGGACTTTAAGCCGCTTTTTGCGACAGGGTAGTCCACACACACACACACACAGACACACACACACACGCACGGCTGATTGACGCTCTGCACCTACCGAGTCAGTGCAGACCACAGACACCTGCATCGTGAAATGCGGAGGTTTTTTTTTTCTTCCATTCAGCATACGGTATGAACTTCTATTAAAACAACTCTCCCAGCAGTTCATAGTTTCATCTAATATCTTGTTTGTCACAGAGGGCACGCATGAATGTTCGTAAATGAAAGTGAAAGTGCCAAACTGTAGTTAAAGTCGACTAATTAAAAATGAAACACCCGAAATTACATGAAACTCCTCAGAAAATGCGGATAGCCGGTGACGCAATGAAGATAATTGAATTAAGTGCTGTAACATACAAAACGGGATCATGAAAGTAACACTTAAAAAGCAACTCATGTAAACACCTTAGTCTTATTATTCTCTTAATTAGATTAAAGCAAATAATTTGATTACTGATGTCCATGTAAACATAGTGAGTGTTTCAGAAAAATATAGAGTTTGGCAGTTCACATGAAAATAGGGCATCGATTAATTCTAAAATGATGGTTTTGTTTGGATAAAATGCCTATTTTTTGCGTACACAGCTAAATGCGTCTCTGTGTGGATGGGGCCTTAAATGTTT
This sequence comes from Danio tinwini, assembly GCA_903798205.1. NCBI lineage: Eukaryota > Metazoa > Chordata > Actinopteri > Cypriniformes > Danionidae > Danio > Danio tinwini. The sequence continues at coordinate 7,299,824 of CAIGQZ010000427.1, read as the reverse complement.
ATTGTTGGTTAAGCTGATGACGTAACAAATCACTGTACTCAAAATCTCCGACCTCCCCAATACAAAATGGTAAGTTTGATGATCTGATGACATTCGCTGTAAAACTGCAACAATACTGAAAATCAGGCACTTTTTCATAGTGCTATCGTTAATGTGACTCTCTAAAGTAAAATTGTCCTCGCTCCCCCTCCCTTCTGGTGAGTCAAACTGTAACATTTCTCTCTCCATCTCAACTGCTTCGCTGTTTCTCTCTCTCGCTCGCGCTCTAGCTCTCTGTTTGGAGATTAAATGGGCATCCTGCCAGTTTTTCATATTTCCTGGCAGCAAAGGGGCCAGCCAACTTCCTGGAGGGGAGGGGCTTACTGAAAGGTTACATTTGCACAATGTGCCTATGGAAAAACACAGAACAGGAGAGAGGGGAGGGGCAGCAGGGGAACATAGAGGGTGAGAGAAAGGGAGGGGGAGCTTGAGAGAGCGTTAGGCAGCTTGGGCTAAACTAAACGACTCCACCATTCTGCTGTGCTCGGGTAATGGAAAAAGCCCTCCAGGGGAATATTCAGCATGCAAGAGTATCGAGTTGCTCTCCATCATTACAATGCTGCCTAACACCCCCCTTCACCCCCTTTCAGTCCCCCCCCCCTCAACAGCCCCCCCTTTCCTCCACCCGAGCTTCATCTTTCCCTCCTTTTTCTCCTATCCATGCGTCTGTGAAATAGAAAGGCTTTCTGGGAGGCTAGCTGAGGGCCAGGGAGGGAGGTTGTTTGAGCCTGGCCTATTTGAAGTGGGTGTATAGGTGTTCATGTACCGGTGTGTGTTTGTGAGCTGGTTGGTTGGATCTGCAGTGTTGGTTCACATGTGATGGAAACAAGCATCCTTGTCATTGTCTATTCATAGAGTGTGATGACAGAGAGCATGAGCAATGGAGATAGGAATAAGAGCAGTTACTGTAAAGTCATTGCGTTAATTAAAGCCTTAGTTAGAAGAATCAGGCTTGGAATGGCAGAGAAAATGTGTTGTTACACCAAGATAAATGTTTGGTATGATTGAACGTTTTCATTTGAATGAACAGCTGTTCTTCGACTAGACCGCCACAAACATTTGTCAGGAATATTTGTTGAGGATTTATTTTTGCTCTGTTTAGGGCTTTGTTGGGATTGGACAGTATAGAGAATTGACAGGAAATTAAGTGATAGTGAGAGCTGTATGGGATCAGGAAAGGTCCCCAAGCTGGGACTCGAACTTGAGTCACCAAGGCAGTTACGTTGAAGCATTGGATTAACAAAAAATTACATAAAGGGGGCTGCATACTGGCTGGTACCTAACCCCAGGAGCATGTTTAAGAGAGTGTTAACATGGTTTTCGTTTGCTTCAATTGAAATGAAATAGGGGTGACATGGTGGCTCAGTGGTTAGCACTGTCACCTCACAGCAAGAAGGTCGCTGGTTTGAGTCACGGCTGGGCCAGTTGGCGTGCTTTCAGAACACAAAAACTCACTGCCAGCTAGTGTTTCGGAAGCGTTATTGCAGAGCAACACAAACAGCACGCTGAAGTATACATGCACGACTAAGCGCAAGGCATTCGCCATGGGTCTTGGTGATCACTTAACGCAGAAGTATAAAATTAGCCTTAAGCCGAAGGAAAATGAATAAATGAAATTAAATAACTTGTGTGAGCTGGTTCGAGTCCTGGATGGGCAATGTGGCATTTCAGTGTAGAGTTTGCGTGTTCTCCCATTGTTGTGTGGGTTTCCTTCAGGTGCTCCAGTTTCCCCCACAGTCCAAATCATAAAAAGGCATCCGCTACATAAAACATTTGCTAGAGTAGCTGGCGGTTCATTCTGCTGTGGCGACTAAGCTAAAGTGAGTGGCTGAGTGATGAATGTGAATGCAATGTTTATATGAATGCTAAGTAAAGTGACCGGGTTTCTGGTTGTCTGGTTGACTATTATCCCACCATCGCTTATTTGTTTTAATTAAGAGATGAGCACATACAGCTTTGTGCCATGTTAATTGTATATTTATCAGGCAGTAAAACCGACCATTCCTGTGACAAAAAGCAAGTAAACTACAAGGCTAGCTGTCTAAAGAGGACTGATGGAACGTTCCTCTGCTCCACTTCACAAATTGAGTTGTTGTAGAATAAAGTGACAGTCACTTTTGACTTGTGTCAGTCACACATGACACTTCATTCTCCAAAAACGACAGCTTGTTTCACACGTCATACTTCATTACGCTATTTCTACATCCCTGATGGTGGGTGTGATATGTTATGTTGATCCTGGTGCATCATTTTTATATAAAAAAAATTGCTACCCCAAAACCCAAACCTAATTGTAAATTATTCCCATAATCAGGGGGTTGTTAAATAACAACTATGTAGAAGTAAATAACCCTAACTATAAGCCGAAAAGAAAATGAATGAATGAAGTGCAACACAATGGCACAGTGGGTAGCGCTGTCACCTCACAACAAGAAGGTTGCTGGTTCCAGCCCTGGCTGAGTTAGTCGGCATTTCTTTGTGGAGTTTGCATGTTCTCCTGTGTTCGTGTGGGTTTCCTCCAAGGGGTTCCGGTTTGCCTCCCAGTCCAAAGGCATGCGGTATTCTGTAGGTGATTTGAATAAGCTAAATTGGCTGTAGTGTATGTGTGTGAATGCAAGAGTGTATAGGTGTTTCCCAGTACTGGGTTGAAGTGCATCCACTGCGTAACACAAATGCTGGATAAGTTAGTGGTTCATTCTGCTGTGGTGACCCCTGATTAATAAAGGGACTAAGCCGAAAACAAAATGAATGAATGAATGAAATGCTTCCGTGTCCTCTTGATCAAATAAGAAAAGGTAAAGCAGGTCTCCCTGGAAGAAGAGGCTGCTCAATGTGACTCTTATTGTCTACATAAAGGTTAAATAAGTAAATAAATACCTTGAAGATGTTCTAATAAATTTTTATTACATACCAAAACAAAATTGATGAACCAATAAGAACTTATTGTTATTTTTTTTGACAGGAACCATCCCCCTTTCTCTGTACTCTTTTATTTGGTGAGAAACATTGAAATAACAAAAATCTTCAGAGCTGTTTGAGAAAATTTCAATTTTGTTTGACTGACCGGAAGTCTAAAATGAAGCATTGCTCAGCTCTTCTTCTTTAGTGGCAGTTTTGCTGCTCTTTCATAAGCACCACCTACTGTCAGAAAAAGAATAAGCATTTTCATTCAGCCCACCTGCCATTTTTCTTTTGTATCTGAATAGATACAAAACATTCTGTCATTATTTTTTCCCTCTCACTTTTTTGAAATTCTCCCTTTTATTAGATTAGATTAGATTAGATTAGATTCAACTTTATTGTCATTACACATGTACAAGTACAAGGAAACAAAATGCAGTTTAGGTCTAACCAGGAGTGCAATAGCAGCAAGTGCAGGATACAGGTATAAGTTATAAAGTGCAGTTATAGGAAAACTATGGTGTTATTTACAAATGGATGTACTATGCACATTATATACAGGTTGTGTTAGCTATGAACAGAAATTTACAGTAGATGGATAAATGTACAGGCTGCTATTAATAATCAGAATAGTGTGCAGATAGATAAACATAATTACAAATGTATATGTACAGTGGGTGTGTACATAATTACAAAATGTACATGTGCAGTAGGTATGTACAGTTCAAATAAATGAATCAGTGCAATGAATATGTGCAATTTTTAAATGTGCAAATGTTAAATAGTGCAGTGATTATGAGGAGTATAAGTTATGAGGGGAGTGGGGGTGTATTAGGGGGGCAAAAAGTCAGTGGGGGGCAGAGTTCAAAAGGGAGACAGCTCTGGGGAAGAAGCTGTTCTTTAGTCTGCTGGTTATTGTCCGGGGGAACCTGAAGCGCCTGCCAGAAGGTAGGAGAGAAAACAGTCTGTGAGCAGGGTGAGAGGAATCTTTAAGAATACTGCGTCCTCGGCGCAGACAGTGTTTCCTCTGGATGTCCTCTATGGCTGGCAGTGTAGTCCCTGTGATGCGTTGTGCAGTTTTCACCAACCGCTGCAGTGCCTTATGCTCCGCAACAGAGCAGCTTCCATACCAGACTGTTTTGGTCAGGATGCTTTCTATTGTGCAGCGGTAGAAGTTCACCAAGATGGCTGATGACAGCTGGTTCTTCTTAAGTTGCCTTAAGAAAAATAGGCGCTGGTGAGCCTTCTTGACCAGGCTGGAGGGGTTTGGTGGTCCAGGAAAGGTCCTTGGAAATGTAGGTCCCCAGGAACTTGAAGGATGAGACAGGCTCGACGGCCATCCCATTGATGTGGATGGGATCATGTGAGCCTGTTCGTCCCTTCCTGAAGTCCACAATGAGCTCCTTGGTCTTGTCGGTGTTAAGGAGCAGATTATTGTTGGGGCACCACGTGGCCAGATGCTGTATCTCCTCCCTGTAGACAGTCTCATCATTATTGCTAATTAGACCAATCACTGTGGTGTCATCTGCAAATTTGATGATGGCGTTGGATCTGTTCACAGGCCTACAGTCGATGGTAAAAAGGGAGTAGAGGAAAGGGCTCAGCACACAGCCCTGTGGTACACCAGTGTTGAGTGTGACGGTGGTGGAGCAGATGTGGTCTGATCTAACATTCTAAAGTCTGTTAGTCAGAAAGTCCATAACCCAGTTGCAGAGAGACGTGTCTATATCCAGGTCTCTAAGTTTGATCATTAACTTAGAGGGTATGACAGTGTTGAATGCTGAGCTGAAGTCAACAAACAGCATTCGTGCATAAGTGTTTTTATTGTCCAGGTGTGTGAGTACAGAGTGCAGTGCTATGGAGACTGCATCTTTTGTGCTCTTGTTGCCACGGTAGGCAAATTGATGTGGGTCCAGTGTGGATGGCAGAGTCTTTCAGATGTGCCAGGACCAACCGGTCAAAGCACTTCATGACGATTGGTGTAAGTGCTACAGGGCGGTAGTTATTCAGGCATGTTGGGCTGGAGTGTTTCAGCACTGGCACAATAGAGGTGGTTTTAACTTTTGGATGCACAGGGATTGCAACACTATGCTTATATTTTTTTCAGTGATAGTCCATAGGTCAAAAAGGCACATGAATACAATCTACAATCTGTGATTGGCTGCTTTATATTTTGGTTAGACAGTCCAACCTTGTCTATGTAGGCGTTTCTCAGCCCACAGATAAAAATTGAATCTGACACAAAGATTTTTTAATGGTATAAAAGGAATAAGTATCAAGTGAGATAATGATTTTAGACTCAACTTGGACTCTTGTCAAGAAACTTGATTTGCACTCTGCATTAAAAATTTCTGATACAGCTTTCTTGGCCAGAGTAAGATTTATTCATGGATATGTGCTGATCTTCCTGTGGTTGTCTTTTACATAATCGTCATCTGTGACAAAATAGCCTTGCGCTAATGATGATAGTCATGACATTTCTAAAGCCAGGCGTACTGCACACTGCTAAGAATGGACCGCACCACACCACACCCTTCCCACTCCTACTCACTCTGTATTTCAAGAGTAAGAACACTGCTGAATTCTGGCAGGACTGGCAAACCTTCAAAGAACTGGCACAACCAAAAATAAACTGTACGTACTCATGGGGGCTGGCAGTGTCGGTGAAAACATTTTGAGCTTAATACTGAATGGATAGTCTTCTTGAACAATACTTCATTCTGCCTTTCTGCCAGGCTTTGAAATGCCTGTGAAGAGAGAGAAGGCGAGAGTTCCATATGAAGCAGAGGAAAAGCTAAATTATTGTCCCCCCAAATCCTTTTCATGTCTGTTTGAGCTCCAGCACTGCAGCCACCCACTGAGAGGTTAGTACAGTTTAGCACAGCACGGCACGTCCACAAGACACTCGCTCTTTCTCCATGTATACTTCATTTTCTCTGTTTCCTACATGCACACAAACACAAACATTGTTTTTTTCAGACGCTCTGAATCAGAACTAGCAATATTCATACTGTGAATGAATCAATTTTTTTGTATGAATTAGCCAAATTGTTTTGAAAAACAAAGAAAGAAAAGAACGGTTGTCCACAAATTTAATTGCTTGGAGTGGATTCTCACTCTGTTTACAACTAACAGGACACTTTATATAAAGGAGAACAATAAGACCGTTGAAAGAAGTAGCTTTCATTATTACATGAACCCTTGTGTGTCCTAAAGGACATTTTTATCTTTTACATTTTACCTGAAATATTTTGGCTGTTAAGGTCAACGGTGTATTTTTACTGGAACATTATTACTTCACCTACATATGCTTTTGTAAGCATGGTTTTGTACTAGGTACAAAACATTCAGTACCTTAAGGACAAAAATGCTCCATTCAAATCCATTAAAATGGCAAAATCTATTCTAGTATCATGTGAGCATAAAACCATCTATTCTGTATTAGTAGCATTTTATTCTGTATAGTCTATAAAATGTCACAATTTTAAGTGTTTTCATTTTTACTTTTGAGAATTTTCATTTTGGCGACGCAGTGGCGCAATAGGTAGTGCTGTCGCCTCACAGCAAGAAGATCGCTGGTTCGAGCCTCAGCTGGATCAGTTGGCATTTCTGTGTGGAGTTTGCATGTTCTCCCTGCGTTTGCATGGGTTTCCTCCGGGTGCTCCGGTTTCCCCCACAGACCAAAGACATGCAGTATAGGTGAATTGGGTAAGCTAAAATTGTCCGTAGTGTATGAGTGTGAATGAGTGTGTATGGATGTTTCCCAGAGATGGGTTGCAGCTGGAAGGGCCTCCGTTGTGTAGAACATGTGCTGGATAAGTTGGCGGTTCATTCCCCTGTGGAGACCCCAGATTAATAAAGGGACTAAGCCGAAAAGAAAATGAATAAATGAATGAATTTTCATTTTTGGGTGAACTATCTCTTTATATTAATGAGCAAAAATTGTAATAGTATACACTACCAGTCAAAAGTTTGGAGTCAGATAAGATCATTTACTGTTTTATAATAAGCTTATTCTGCATAAAAAGCTGCATTAAATAAAAAATAAAGAGTAAAAATGAGAAATTGGGAAATGTTATAGCAATATTAAATAACTGGTATTTTATTGGATGTAGTTTAAAATTCTATTAATTATTGTGGTTTAAAGCTGAATTGTAAGCATTATTAGACTTTATTGTCACATAATGGTTCATATATTCTAGTATCATGATCTGATAAAGTAAAAAAATATATATTATTATTATTATTGTTGTTGTTACTATAACATTCCAAAGTATCATTAAAAATGTAAATTACATTTAATGATCACAATGAATTGATCAAGAGTCAAAGCAAATACGTTTATAATGTAAAAAACTATTTAAATGAAAATCTATTACTTTAAATACTTTTTTTAAAAATCAAAGAATCCTAAAAGTAAAAAGTTTTCACAATGCTACATTTATGAAGCAAGACAAAACATTTTCAGCACTGATAATTGTAAGAGTCATTAGTGATTTTGTACCAATAATAATTGATCATAACAGAACAGCAAATCATCATATTAGAAGGATTTCTGAAGGATCATGTGACACCAAAGACTTAAGTAATGAAAAATCTGCTTTAAATCATAGGAATGAATAAAATGTTTAACTACATTCAATAACAAAACTTATTCAAAATTGTTATAATAATTTACAATTTAACTGTTCTTACTGTGTTTTTGATCAAATAAATGCAGACTTGGTATGCAGAATTAGCTTCTTTTAAAACAAACAAAAAAATCTTATTAATGTACCTTTTAAAGCTAGTCCATGACACTGGTCTGGCTTATAAACTTATTTTCTGAATTCTCAGCATTGTTACTCCAGTCTTCAGTCACACAGTCTTTAAATCACTAAACTATGCAGATTTAAGGCTGATTTACACTTCTGCGTCAAGCACACGTGTAAGGTCCGGCGCGACCTTTGTGTGGTCGCATAGCCCTTGCCGTGGCTGACGCAGACGCTGCTACACACCTCTCGAAAAATTTAACTACACGTCGCAACGATGCATATCGCAAGCTCTGTGATCAGTGAGCTTGGTAGCTGGGCAGTGCTGAGAGTCGCGAGCCCGATAGAGAGAACGTTCACAAGGCGCTCCAAATGGAAAACCTTATGTTGTGTTTACCTTATGAATAAAGTTGTTGTTCGTCTGCCGGTTCCTGCCTCTGAAAAGGCCAGTTTGAGCTACTTGTACATAAAGGTAGCATTTAAAAAAAAACAAAACACCCATAAAGAAACTTGACACAGAGGAACATAAAAGCCTACTGCCAGCTAGTGTTTCAGAAGTGTTATTGCAGAGCAACACAAACAGCACACAGAAGTACCAATGCACGACTTTGTGCAAGGCAGGCGCCATGGGTCACAGCGATCACTTGATGCAGAAGTATAAATCAGCCTTTAGGGTTCACATATCACATCAAAAATTATGTGGAAAGTACAAGGTGCATCGCTTTCTTCGACAATTTCAACACCCTCGCACCTATGCTCTCATGACCTCTGTCAATGCTAGATAATTATCAACCATTCTCTCAAAGATTAAAAAACTGACAAACTATTGCTGCAGCTCTGACAAGTTTTATTTAAGGAGAAAATGAAAATGCACAGCAGTGCTTGAGTGTGCTGCGTTTGTTTGAGATTATTAGTCTACTCTTATTACTGAAATGTATATATTACATGCAAACTATGAAGCTGATTGGTTAGTTCTAGTCACATGACTCGCGGTGCACTTGCTGCTTTCTAAAATGTGTCTAAACTAGGTGCGACTGGAAAATTTGAGCATGTTAAGATAAAAAATGTCTGAATTATACAATTAATTTCATTAATTGCTTACTTTATCTTTCATTCAATTATATATATATATATATATATATATATATATATATATATATATATAT
>CAIGQZ010000427.1:7256809-7290957 GCA_903798205.1 Danio tinwini | reverse complement strand
TATATATATATATATATATATATATATATATATATATATATATATATTTATTGAGCCTGATTAAATATACAATATAATCATTTATAATAAGCAATTCAGGTACAGAAAATGGAAAATGTCAAGTATACCTGTGAAAACACTGTTAAGTGACTTATGAATAGACACTAATTACTCACCAACACCAACTTTAAGAAACCATAGCTGATTTGAGGTCAGTAAACTAGCAGAACTCATTTGATCACCTCCACAGACCACACGAGGACTGAAGCTGAATGAAACACATCCATATAACGCAACTCTTGTACTGTAAATCATCCTCCCACTGCAATCAGGCTCTGACATCCTTTATTTCACTGGAGGGATCCGGGCCGTTTGTAACTCGTTTTAATCCCATTGCATGCTCTCTCCATCGCCCTCCCTCCCCCCCTCATGCTCAATGTGCGTGTCTGTTTCCCATACCAGACAGTGTCTAGACCGAAGCAATTACAGACAGCGCTTGAGCGCCTTGCCGCGGCCTGACGTTTGAGGGCTCTGGGACCGTCCTGGCAGCGGACAGTAAGAACAGGGAGGGAGGAGGTTTACTGGAAGGCCTTATCACCCAAACATCCCATTTGCTCATATGGTCGGAAGAACAGCTCTTATTGTACATCGCACCTCCGAAATCGGCTGTTTAGAAAATCCGAACTCTCTTACGTTGTCTAGGGGAAGAGAGGATGAAGAGGTGAAACATATAAAGGGCTTTACCTGCTCGGCCTAGCCCACATCCTCAGGATTGCGTTAGAAGCAGAAATGCAAAATTTCACATGCTGGAAATTCCCTGCTGCACAGAAATGGAGGAATGCTTCTGAATATAAATATGATGCTGTGAGATTGAGAAAAGTAACATAAATATTTAATCATGAGCATCTCGTTATGGGGCATGTAAGATTTATACACATTATGAAGCTGCAGGAAGACCACCTCTTATTTACAGATACAAAAATGCTTTGGATTTATAATTAAAAATTTTTCGGTTTCTTGTCTGAATGAGTGGACATCGGTGACCAAACAATACCAAGTGCATGTAAACAGTATGCATATGATTTTTTTGCGGAGTGTTTTGGTTTAGAGCTTCACCAAGCATTAGTAAGCCACAGTAGACCACGTTTTTTTATTTAGTGCAGGTTTTCTCTATTTGAATGAGCCCAAACCCAACATAACACATTGTGTAAATAATCCTCACAGTATGCTGCTGTGCTAATGCAATAGGACATCCTGGATTGTATTGTGATGATTTGAAAATGTTCGGTAACCATTAGAAACTGGAGTAAAGACCTATCAAGGACTGTTTTTTAGTTTGATCATGTGTCATCCTTACATTTACCCTTGACAGCATAGAATACCCACGCAATCACGGAGGTATTCTATGCTGTCAAGGGTGCTCTGGTTTCCCCCAGAGTCTAAAGACATGCAGTATAAGTGAATTAGATTAACTTAATTGGCCGTGGCAATGTAAGAGTGTATGGGTGTTTCCCATTTCCGGGTTGCGGCTGGAAGGGCATCCACTGCTTAAAACATATGCCGGAATAGTTGGGAGTTCATTCCGCTGTGACGGTAAATAAGGGACTAAGCCGAAGGAAGATGAATGAATAAAAACACACAACTGCAAGATTAGCAATCGCCCACCAGGATTTTTTTTTGCCTGCAAAGGAGAGTGTCTGTTGGTGGAGCTGTATCAGCCAATATTAAGCAGACAGTCTACCAATACTCTAATGACAATTGGTTTGCATGTGGTTGAAATGCAACATATAGTCAACTAAATGTGCAAAAGCGACTGTCAAAATAAAGGGCGACCAAAAAAAGCTGGACCTGTGCCACTCTCATTCCACCAATGATTCATGTGCATCTCTACCCATATTAGTTAAATAGATACAAATAATTGTAGTTTTTGCATAGACAAATTTAGCTAAATGATTATTATTTTATTATACATTTGTCTATTCAATCTGGTTAATCATTCATTCATTCATTTTCCTTCGGCTTAGTCCCTTTATTCATGAGGGGTCGCCAAAGCAGAATGAACTGCCAACTTATCCAGCGTATGTTTTACACAGCGGATGCCTTTCCAGCTGCAACCCAGTACTGGGAAACATCCATACACACTCATTCACACACATACACTACGGCCAAATTAGTTTATTTAATTCACCTATAGCGCATGTCTTTGGACTACGGGAGAAACCAGAGCACCAGGAGAAAAACCACACGAACACAGGGGAGAACATGCAATCTCCACACAGAAATGACAACTGACCCAGCCGGGACTCGAACCAGCAACCTTTTTGCTGTGAGGCAACAGTGCTAACAACTGAGCCACCGTGTAACCTCTGGTGCGCAATGATCAAGTGAGCATCAAGGTCAAGTTTTCACCCATGGTTTTACTGTTTGTGTTATCTAAATTCTGTTTGAGAGTTCAGTGCTAACATCACGATATACCATTCCTCACAGATGAAGGAAATTACAAAGGAATATAACAATTATGCTTCTGATTTCGATTGGACTCCGGTTTTGGTTTGTTATTGTTTGTTTTAACAACTAAGTAAAGTACTTTCATGTAAAAAGACAATAATTGAAAAAGCATTTACATCATTCAAAGTTTGAAATCATTTCTGAATTTAATAGAACTTTAACCAATCAGAAAGACACTTTAGAACTAGACTTATATAGAATTATTAGATGGAAAGCAATTCCAATTTATAGTATCTATCAACTATGCTGTGCTTAAGATTGGGTGCTTATGTTTTATTCTATATGTTTTTATATTTAATATTAAGAATATTTTAGTAATATATTAGAATATTTTCAAATATTTATATTTTATATTACGTCAAGTGCAAATAGAGCATATGCATTGCATCACTTGCTCTAGTTTACTCACAGGATGTTTTTCGCCTCACACAAAAATTCCGTCTGAATTAGTTAATTACAGTTATTAGTTAGTTAATTATTTAAAGTTGTGTGGAAGACCCGATTGAGGCGAATACTGCACATTTATGGCAAACACTGTCATTTGCACTGTGAATTTGCATTGACTTTGTAATTTACTCATGCAAGTACTAAAATTTATATTTGGCATGAATGCAGCATTCGGCTTCTGCCTTCTTCTTAGGAAGAATGTAGACTTTCCAGTATCCAGGTCCAAAATGAACATTAATTCACGTACAATCATAATCAGTGGATTTCAACGTTGCTTTGGACACAATAACATCATTTTAATTTTTCATTGTTCAAAATATCTTCTTTTGTGTTTCCAAGAACAAATCATACCAGTTACATAACATGAGGTTGAAAAAATTACAAGAGGGAGAATAAATATTGACAGAATTATATATGTATATTTTCCTTACATACATCTATATGAAGAATAAAGCTATTCTTTAAAAGTAAAACTGTTTCTTAACAAAAACTAAAGAAAAAAAACATTTCTTTATGTCAGTAACGAGGCAGCATCATATAGTACATATCTCAGTACATACATTCCCTATTCTACTTTCCCGTTTATCACACTCATTTACGCAGTATACCTTATCTCCATTTCACTCTTCTATCTGTCTGACTTTACTGTACTTGTCTCTCTCCTCCACCTCTGTCTATTTTCAGTCTTCTCACCTGTACTTGTTTTACTGTATCTTTCTCTGCCTCTATCTCTCATTTCTCTCTTATTTGTGTGTCTCTTTCTATCCATCCTCTCTTACTACTCTCTCGCTCTCACCATCTCTCTCTCTCTCTCTCTCTGGTTGTGTCTCAACCCAAAACCCCTGCAGTGGTGTACTCCCACCCACTCAAACCGGCACTGACACACAGAGGCCGCTGTGTGTGTGTGTGTGTGGACAGCACTGCTCTCCCATAGCCACAGACAGGGTGACTTCAGCTGCAAAGAATGCTCTCTCCTTCTGCTCTCTCTATGACTTCCTTCTTTTCCCAGAGCCTCTGCCCTCTGCACACACACACACACACACACACACACACACACACACACACACACACGCACACACACACGCACACACACAGAAAGAGAGAGAGAGAAAAAGAGAGATGGAAGATGAGATGGACACACATATAAATACCAAAAGTGCAAATGAACATATACACAAGCCAACAGCAGCAATGGAAAAGAACAAACATTAGCTACTTGAAATGTACTGGATTTATTAAGTAGAAAAAAAAAAGTAAAAAAAAAGTTTTATTCTATTAAGGTCTGGTAACATAATTCACCCCAAAAATTCATTCATTTTTAGTTTATTTAATTTAGTTTATTCAATTCACCTATACCCAGTACTCATACACTCTCATTCACACACTCATACACTATGGCCAATTTAGTTTATTAAATTCACCTATACAGCATGTCTTTGGACTGTGGGGGAAACCGGAGCACCCGGAGGAAACCCACGCCAACACGGGGAGAACATGCACACAGAAACGCCAACTGATTCAGCCAGGGCTCTTGCTGTGAGGCGACAGTGCAAACCACTGAGCCACCATGCCCCTACACCCCAAAAATCTAAATCAAAAATAACAAATGTTTCTATTTGTTGTGACTAAACAAATGAGGCTTTTTCTACTATTTTTATTTTAACCAATTTAAATAATAACACTGCAGAAATTTCATCAGTAGTTTACAAACAAAATCCATTCAAACACAAACAATAATAAATCACAGAAATGTGAAATGTTTTTCATAGCTGTATATATATATTATTAAATAAATTATACACAGTAATAATTTCGTAGAATTGATCAGGTACCTATGTAGCCTTAAACTAATAAACAAATAAGAATAATTTGGAAAAAATAATAATTTAGTAAAATGGTAAAAAAAAATAAAAACAACAAAAATTTTAACTTCAACAATAAAAAATGTTGACAAATCAGCTTATTACTGTTATTACTAGCTTATTATTCAAATATTTTTACAGTTTAATTTAATTGTTTACAACTTTGTTGTACAAATAATCAATACATGTAATAAAAAAGTAATTTCAAAAATTCTCCTTCAGCTTATTCCCTTATTCATTAGGGGTCACCACAGTGGAATGAACCGCCAACTATTCCAGCATATGTTTTACGCAGCGGATGCCCTACCAGCCGCAACCCAATACTGGGAAGCACTCATACACTATGGCTAATTTAGTTCATCCAATTAAATGTAAAAAAAATTGATGACTCATTTGAAATGAAATATGCACCAAAATACATTTGTCATATTCTGGAAAAATTGAAGCAGATAATTTTTTGTTACATAAAAAATCTGATGAAAACAAACAAACAAAAACAGTCTGCTGCTTCATGACATTTTTGTACACGATAAACAACAGCATCCTTAATCCATCAAAACATCCAAAAACTAACGTGGTCAGAATTTTTTTTGTATGTTTTTTAGTGTATGTTCAATCCACATAAATTTGTTAAAAGTGTTAAGTTAACTTAATCAATTTGTGTTGGGACAACATAAATGAATTGTGTGGAACCCTGCATTTTTTTTTACAGTGAAGCATTTTTTTTTATAGATACTTTAAAACTATTTTTACAGCACCCAGACCATCCAAACAATTCAGTGGACATTACGTATCAATATATAGTGCTGCTCCTCTGGTAAAACCCAAACAATTAGTTTCACTAAAACTTTCCAGCCTTCTAGAGAATGTCTGCTTGTCCTTTCAATGTCGGTCATATCTCAGGCTCTGCTCTCTGTCCTTCAAATATCTCTCCCATTCAACACAATCATTATAGGATAGCAGCTAAGCCCTTGGTGAGACAATTTGCTGGTTGAAGTAAGGTACTGTATTTGATCTGTTTTTTCTTTTTCAAAACCAACTTTGACACACCAGCAGCAATTAAAAACACAAGCATGGAAGCCGGCAGTCAGATATTAATGAGGATCAATGATGGACCCAGTGGTGTCCAAAACAGACGAGGTCTAACACCTGCCTCACATCTGTTTCTCCACTGTGGCAGAGAAGTATGTGCATTGCACCCTCTTATTGTATTTATAAGCCTTTTTTTAATTTTTTTTAATAATCTCTTACGTTTACCAAGGCACAATTCATTTGTTTAAAAAAATCCATCAAAAGAGTACAGTTGTGAAATATTATTGTAATTTAATAGTATATTTTCTTACTTAATTAACTAACTTTAGTAACAGCAAATCTGCATTACTACGTCTTCAGCATCACATGATTTCCAAGAAAATTATGATTTGGAGCTTCTTATTATTAAAAATGTTAAAAAAGAACTGTGCACATAATATTTTGTAGAAAACCTTGACACAGTATATAAGTATAATTTTATTTAAAGGATTATTTGAGCCCTCTAACACTAACACATTCTATTACATTTACTATTTTATGTTTAAAAACTCTCTCTATAAAAAAGACTGTTTCTCTGTTGAATTTACATTCAATTTATATTTATATTCAGCTCTTGACATTAACACCCGCCAACCCGCCAAATGTGGGTAGATTTCAGCTGTGGTGGGTTAGATAGTCACTCCCACTAGCCACTTTGGCTGGTTGAAAATATTTTTTAAATTGCTGGTTCTGGGTCATCACTAAAGATTAGAATGTTAGTTTATGATCGTTTGTCAATATGAGTGCAAATTTGATCTTAAAATCGAGAAGCAGCACGACTGACAAAAATAAGTGTTTGCATGAGCAAAAGAAAGCAGGTGAAAAACGAATGACAGGACCATGCGCACGATGAGACATAGGCGATCCTTACTCACTGACGAGGGCTTTAGTGTCGTGTGCACAGCTGATGTGATGTGCGCAAGTGTTTTAAAAGCTTGCATGCTCTTGTTTCCTTGCGCGAAGCAACCACGCCTGGAAATGCAACTGGTGCGATTGGATCTTTTTAAAATAGACTGGAAAAAATGCTATACTCGTGCACCCACAGTCCTGCTACTTTCAAGAGCTCAAGATTCTTTGTAAACAGCAGCGGTTGTCGATTTCGCTTTAACCATTCTTTGAACAGATTATTAATAAGCCTAACATTAACGTGTGTGCGTGATCATTCTTTCATTATCGCACATGGAATGTTGTTCACCTGCTTTCTTTTGCTTACAGCTGTTCTTGTTAATGGTTTAATGATCACCCACACTAAAATTGGTTTAATAAGAGATTAACTCTTTATTTATGCATAGTTAACTGGTAATCTGGAACCTTTAGCCAGGACAGACTACTGTGCATAATTTTTGATACATGACATTTTTTTTAAAAAATGTCAATTGTTTTTTAAAAACATTTTTGGTGAATAAAATGTGTGTACGTATTCAGCAATGTTTTGCTTGTTTTGACACATTATTTAAAATTTGTGTCAATGAAATAATTACTTTGGTGTGGCCAGAAATAAAAGGTAAATCCTTAATGTTGAGCCTTGCAAAAGTCATGTGAAATCAAACTAATTGCAAAGTGACACTATGAAACCACAACCCATTTGCTCATGCTCATTGAGCAAGGTCATAGACGACAAACACAAAGAAAGTTAAATGAACAGGGTGCCATGTGGACATAACACAAAATTGAAATCAAGTAATTTTAGCATGCCAAAGTCAAATTTATGCATATAAAATATATTTTCCCAACAACAAAAGTGTGGCTATTGTGAAAATGGCAAGTGGCTAGTAACATTGGAAAACTACTAGCCACAGTGGCTGGTGATCAAAAAAGTTAATGTTTATAAAAACAAGCCCTGTTTATATTATATCTCTATTATTACTTTTTTTCTTTTTTGTATTTAACTTGACCTTGCTTTGGATAAATCTGCCAAATGATTAAATGCAAATATAAACTTATTAAACAGTTCATAAGAACGCCATTTATTTGAAAAAAAAAAGTGTAACATACACTGAAAAAAAATGCTGGGTTCAACACAAAGTCTTCATGTTGTCTCAACACAAATCTATTAAGTTAATTTAATTGTTTTCACCAATTTAAATGTTTGAACATAAAACAATTAAGCTGTCCCAAAAAAAAAAAACTTCAGAATTTTGCTTTTCTAACTCATTAAAAAAAAATGGTTTGAACAAGCACCAAAAGTAAAGAGTGTACATAATTCTCTGTTGCCAATTTTGATCAATTTTAAGCATCCCTGGAATATATATTATTTGATTTTTTTTTACTTCTTAATGACCCCATACATTTGTTACTATACTATAGTATTTGTTGCTGTTACTGTAGTGTACCGGCTAGACATGGCATGTCCTTGAACAATGTGAATTATTATTTTTTTTTTTTACGTTTAGATTTGTCGTTGATCAGGCAACATTCTAGATAAACAAACAGCCGAGTTTTGGATTATGGCATTACAAAAGGATTGCGGTTGGAGATTAGAGTATGTGGATCTCTGGAGTGCGTGTATGTATGTTAGACCGTGTTGGGTTTTTATTCTCACACTCCAACTGTGTGTGCATGTGGGGGATTGTTAGTGGCAGCAGGGGGTTATGGGTAGCCTCTTGATTCAGATCCGTCAATATGAGGAACTTTTAACCCCACAGACAGCAGAGATCCTGCTTTCATCCTACCAGTCCTGATATCAACAGGGGCATCTATACTGGAAATCTAAATTCTTCTTTTGTAGTTGTTTTCTAAAATTGATCAGTGCAGTAAAAAGAAGTCTTAAAAAATCCATGGTTTAAAAGAAATTATAAAAATAAAATCTAGCAGCACAACTGTTTTAAAAAAGATTATAGATTATATCAGATTCAACTTTATTGTTATTACACATGTTCGAGTACAAGGCAAGTGCAGGATATAAGTATAAGTTATAAAGTGCAATTATAAAAAAACTATGGTAATATTTACAGATGGACGACAGTACAGGATCAGTAAAAGGTCAGTACGTACTTGTATAATTTAAAGTGACTATATCAGAAATAGGGGTGTCCCAATCAGGGTTTTTTTGCCCTCGAGTCCGAGTCATTTGATTTTGAGTATCCACTGATACTGAAACCCGATCCAATACTTAAGAATACTATAAGAAGAAAGAAGAGCAAAGAAACAGATCCAGGAAGTTTCTATTTTTTATTTAATTCACCTAATTTTAACATTCAACAACTCTGTTAACAAACAGAGCACTTCTGTGAGGTAGCTTTAACAATCAAGTAATAAACAACATAAGTTCTTCACTTTTGGACTTTAGTGCAACAGTAAATATAAAAAAAATCAGTAGATAAAACAAATAGCACCTCGACTTAAAATACCCAGCAGGCAATCCCAAGTTTACATATCTCACAATTTGCTGTGACAATGTTGTCATCATCCACTTTATAATAGCTCCTGACCACAGACATACTCGCACTTTCCGCCTCAAGCTGTTTCCGTGATCTACTTTCCGGCATTTAACGTATAGCGTCTCTGCAACAAAGTAATGTCATGCCGCACACATTGCTGTATATATATATATATATATATATATATATATATACACACCACCGATATATTCGAGTCCTGATCAAGAGGTAACGTCCGATTCTGATTGAGTCTGAATCCGTGTGATCAGGCCCGATTTCCGATCATGTGATTCGATCTGGACATCCCTAAGTAAGTAAACTGCCGTCTAGCAACTAATGTTTGTTAATCGAAAAAATCATGACATTAAAATGATTTGAGAAGGATCATGAGACACTGAGGACTGGAGTAATGATGCTCTGACATTAGATCATTGTAGAACTTACATTTACATAAATAAAAGCAATTTTGAATACAAAAAAGTCCTATTATTTCTATTTTTACTGTATTTTTTTATAAAAGCATGCAACCTTGGCACACAAAAGAGATTTTCAACCCAAAATGTTCTCTCTAACAAATAATGTTTTGTTCTTGCGTAGATGTAGTTTGCCTAAATAGAATAATCATATATTTGAATTTTGATTGTCATGTGAGTCTGTCATTCTTCTCATTATAGTCAGAATAAAACAAGATCAAATAGAACCACAGCATCATACTGTATGTCACAAGGGAAATGACTAACATTTTTTCAGCTAGAAATGACAGCAGACTCAGTCTTCAAACACTGTGTAGTACAACAAAAGATGAAGTACAAAAGAACAGGAAATGCAAACATAAATATAGAGTAATATACAGTACAGCAGGGAATCCCAACCAGTTTTTTTTTCCTGCTGAACGTCTATGACTGGAATGAATTACTTCAAGCCCCTTCTAAAATTTGAAGTGATTTTCTAATCAAACCTTTCACTACAGTCATTTGACATTTGTGTTATTTTACTGTTTCTCACAAAAAAGGTCAGTATATATTTGTATGATCCACTTTATTAGGTGCACCAGTCCAACTGCTCGTTAACGCAAATTTCTGATTAGCCAATCACATGGCAGCAACTCAAAGCATTTAGGCATGGTCAAGACGATCTGCTGCAGTTCAAACTGAGCATCAGAATGGGGAAGAAAGGTGAATTAAGTGACTTTGAACGTGGCATGGTTGTAGGTGCCAGACAGGCTGGTCTGAGTATTTCAGAAACTGACGATCGACTGAGGTTTTCACGCACAACCGGCAGTTCTGTGGGCACAAATGCCTTGTTGATGCCAGAGGTCAGTGGAGAATGGCCATACTGGTTCGAGCTAATAGAGAGGCAACAGTAACTCAAATAACCACTCGTTACAACTGAGGTATGCAGAAGAGCATGTCTGAATGCACAACTTCACAAACCTAGAGGCAGATGGGCTACAGCAGCAGAATACCACACCGGATTCCACTCCTGTCAGCTAAGAACAGGAAACTAAGGCATTGGAAAAAACATTGCCTGGTCTGATAAGTCTCGATTTCTGCTGCAACATTCAGATTGAAGGAGCAGAATTTGGCATCAACAACATGAAAGCATGGATTCATCCTGCCTTGTATAAATGGTTCAGGCTGCTGGTGGTGGTGTAATGGTGTGAGGGATAGTTTCTTGGCACACTTTGGGCCCATTAGTACCAATTGAGCATCATACTTCCGGCAGAATAACGCATAATGTCATAAAGCGCGAATCATCTCAGACTGGTTGCTTGGACATAACAATAAGTTCACTGTACTCAAATGGCCTCCACAGTCACCAGATCTCAATCTAATAAAGCACTTTTTGGATGTGGTGGATCGGGTGATTCGCATCATGGATGTGCAGACGACAAATCTGCAGCAAATGCGTGATGCCATCATGTCAGCACTCTTCATCTTTGTGTACACAAGAAGAAAGAACCTCAAACAGATTTCGAACAACTGGTGTATATGTAAATTACCAGCTGGATCTTATGAGGAAATGTAAATATTTTACGTTTTGTCAGTTAAGTGGCTAATTCGTACAATTTCATATGAATTCACTTGTTTGAAATTGTAACATTTTTAAAAGGATGTACCAAACACCACCCCTTAACCCAATCATCACTGGGAAATGATTAAGTCATTCTAAATTGTATGAATGAGATCATACAAATTCATACAAATTAGTCGTTAAATCAAAAAGTTACGAATTGCCAAGAGATAGCATTGAAAATACACAAGAATTAACTATATTTAAAGACCCTTCTCTTCTGTTTTATGATTATGAGTAAATAGAAGTGATATCTAGATAATGAGCATTCAAATAATGCCAATTAGCATTCAGACAATGGCGATTAGATGAACATGTAAACATGCACAATATCCTTAACCATGCAATGAGGTAAATGACGCTTTTGATCAAAACAAACTGAAATATTAGCATTTTCTAAATTTGACTCAACTTTCAAAAATCATTGATTATTTCTTAACATGTAGAGTGACTCGAAATCTACAAGAGTGTGAAGTGTGGAAATGAAAAACCCTGGAATGATGAGATTACAGAACATTTCAATTACGAGAGTTTCTCTGAATTAGTCTCAAACAGTTGGCATAAAGTAAAGTGTTGGTGTGCCTAGCAGATTTAAAGCAGATTTAGTTCTGGCAAATCATGTTACTCAGGAGGAGCTGTTTGAAGAAACCTGTTTTAGGTCTCTTTGTTTGTCCATAAAATTTGCTCTTCATGTGAACTTGAACTGCTTGATTTGCAGCTTGCTCTCTTTAATGTATAATGACCAGGTTAAAATCACCAGATCGACCCAATTAGCAACATAACAAAAACCAATAGAGCAGCCATTAAGTACCTGAATCTCAAAAAAAGGGAGAAAATTTGAGGACTTAACCTCGAGTAAAATAATGAAGCTGTTTTTTTTTCACCTTGAGTTTAGTTTCCATGCATCTTTGAAATATTAGCTTGGTGAATGCGCACAAGTGAATGTGTGAGCATCCAGAATTGACCCCATTTCACACTGATAATGGTGATACGTTGACCTCAACCCTTGGTCTGTATGGCAGTCTCTCAGGTGACCACTTACTGTCTCATTAGATTGAAACGGCTAAGACGAGACACAGCAGCCGTTCTATAAAACTTCCTCTCATCCTTTCATTCCTTTTCTTTATTTTCCTTCTCCCTTTTTTAGGCCTTTTACTTCTGGTTTTCTCACTCCATTCCCCTCTACTTCAATATATCTGTCACACAGCCACTGCACTATGCACTGCGAGGAGGCAATAAAAAGAAGAACAATACGGGCTGCAAATACATGTATTTATTGCACATAAAAGAGAATAAATAAGAGAGAGCAAAAGAACATAAAGTCAAGCTAACAAACAGAAAGAGTGTGTTTTGGTACCATCGGCCCACTTTTATGGCATCCATTTCTCTGTGTGTCTTTTCTCCGTTCCCTCTGTTTTCCTCCGGTTGAATTCAGTCGGAGCCCAACATTTGGAACCACTTCTGGTCCGGGGCGTTTCACACTCAAATACTCTTTCCTTCTCCAGCACAGGCTGTTCTCTCTCACTCCATTTCCCTCGCTCGCTCCTCTGCGTCTCTCACATATACACAAGCACACGGCGCTCTGCTTAGATTCTGTTTACGTTTGCCCACACAAAAGCCTCTCTAAACTCGATTGCATGTTGGTTTGTAGTGCAGTGGGTACGGAGAAGTGAGAAGCGAGAGTTTTTTTTTTCTGTGATGTGACTGCGCTGTGCAATGAGAGTTCACTGTGTTCATGTTTGCTCCATCAGGCCTCGGCACACTGTGGGTGATGAAATGAACAGGGGGGAAAAGCAGATGCTTGGGTCTGGAATGCCTTGCGCAGCCTGAAACAATTTTAGGGTGGAGAGGAACGAAAGGCTGGAGAGGGATGTATTGACAGGCCGAATGAGGAGGAATGTGTGATGTATGGGGGATTTATAAGTTCAGGAAAGCCTATATGTTTGTGGAACGAGATTATACTGATATTTTGCTCAGTACTAGTAAGCTCAAAGTATAGCTAAAGGGATAGTTCACTCTAAAATGAAAATTTACTCACTATTTACTCTTCCTAGAGTGGTTATAAAACTTTATGAGGTTCTTTCTTCTACGCAAAAAAATATATTATGAGAAAAGTTGAAAACCTGTAACCATTGACTTCCGTAGTAGGAAAAACAAATACTATAGGAGTCAATGGTTACAGGTTTTCAGCTTTCTTCAAGGTATCTTCTTTTGTATTCAGCAGAGGAAAGAAAGTCATAAAGTTTGAGACAAGTCGAGTAAAAAGGCTATTTTTTCATCCAAAGATGCAAATTAAATTAATGCGCAAAAATGGAAAATAGCATAAAAGATTTGCGAATAAAGCAGTGTTTCCATCCAATGAGTCAAAGAGAACAAAATCATCACTTCCTGATTAACTGGCGCCAAATATCAAAAATAAAAACAGAATTTGCTACTTTAGGAGAAGCTGCAGCAGTCTCATTTAATAAATTACTTGCACCTCAGAAGACAAATGCAAACATGTAATGAACGTGTGGTGGCGTTTAAAGGCATGTGACACGAAGCATGGACACTCTGGACAATTCTGGAGGAAAATAACAATATATTAACACTACTACTGAGATGGTTAAGGCGTTTTAGAATGACCAAAACAACATTTTAGATGTTTTACAATGTGGTCAGCTGGCTGGTTTGTTCACTCACACACATTTTTTATCATCACATGATCTCTTATAACAAAATAACACTTTTTAATGCGCATAATGGAATTTGTTCGGTGTTTCCATTGTAGTTTATGCACATCTTTTCTTATAGAATAAAAAGTTTATCTTACTGAGTTATGCGCATATGTTTTATGTGCATTTTCAAAATTTATATGGATCTTTCCGGTTTCATCAACTGTTTTTTATGTGCATATCCAAAATGCGAATAAAAATAGGTGGAAACATAGCTAGTGAAACAATTTTAATTTATTTTGGAAGACTTATCCCTTTAAGTGTATCCTATAGGATACACTCCTTCCTCTCTTATGCACCAGGCACTTTGTTAAAAAAAACTAGGGGTATCACGGTTGATCCGGCATTCATACGGATAACAACCCCCAGTTTGGAACACACGTGATCCGTGGATTAATACATTTTTTACTGGTAGATTAATCATAAATTTGTAACAATCACCGAGAGATTCCCTCTTGCATCATTCAAATCACATGTATGAAAGCATTTAGACTTTCCTGTAAAATATAATGATGACGGAAGAAGTTGTGGTAGGTTATTGGGGATGTGGTGGGTTTTATAAAAGGTGTTTTCTGTACACCCATGCAACATAAATTTTAAATGATGGTGATTTGCATATGTTTATTAACTCTTCAAGAAAGAGATTCAGTATTTAGTTTTTTGAGTTAGTTATGAATTTACAAACAAATAACACAGAAGTACTGTGATAACAGTTAATAGTTTAGATATAACCACTGATGTTTATGGTAAAGATACAAAAAAAATCACTGCATTAATGCATTTAAGGATGCTCAAAAATGAATGTTAATTAAATTAATTACATTACTTAACCAATAGGTGATGACAACCAGCCACAAAAAGTATGTCACTGAATAATTCTTCAAAAATGACACATCTAGCAACAAAACATTTCAAGTTTTATGAGTGAATAACTGAATCATTTATTTGAAATGAGACTAAAAATAAATATGGGTTGTACAAAGTATAATGTTAGATTTCTACATTTAGCGTTATCAGCAACAGTAGTAGTAACAGTGAATTTATCACAGTACTGAATATTTTACAGTTTATTTTTATTCAGCTGATTAATTCTTCATTTCATTTTTAATAAAATAACAGCTTCTGGGTTCTGTTTGTTAAAACCAAAAGTTTCCTGCAGTGCTGCTTTTGTAATAAATGGAAAGCAAATTACATTTGTTTTCTCCCTGTTTTGGCTGATCCGAAAATGGTCCGATCCATGACTGAAACACCATTATGTGATCCGAACTATGATTTGTGATCAGTTACACCACTATCAGAAACATTTCCATGTTTCTGTCTATACATATAGCTTTTATATATTTTTATAGACCATTTTAAGGGATGTAAACAAAAACAATGGTACCAACGTGTTTGCTGTTTTATTAATTTCTATTGCTTCCAAGAATCCAGTAAGGTCTACATATTGATAAATGGTGTTATGGGAGCCATTTTAACATTAAGTTATGATTGAACTAACTCATGTTACAGTTATGAAATGGTTTGATAACAAGCAGGAAATGTCCATGGGCCAATGACATGACCACATTGAAATAGTCTATACTTTGTACTTTTTTCTACAGCCACTTACTCTATATTGAAAGTCTTTCATTTTCTATAGCATAACTTCTATTTCTCCATAATTCAGATTCTATTGTTATTATTGTTATTTTATTTAGTTTTTGTTACTATTTCAAGAGTGGTTGTGTAAGCATTTCACTGCATATCATACTGTGTATGAGTCTGTATATGACAAGGTTTTACATAATATGTCATTGGAAAAGCATACAAGCATTTCTTTAATCATGCACACAATCTATGCACATTTAATACTACCTAATTTGTCCATGAGGAATAACAACAAACTACTGAAGACGACAAAAACAATGTTGATGCCCATGCTGATGAGTGCTTATGTGAATAGATTACAAGACACCATGCAACACTTTGCATATTTTATGAGTACACTGATAACTTTCAGAAATCTAATCTTTCTAGTGTGCATATGTGTGTGCACAGTAGTAAACTTCAAAAGTATACACTGGGTTTATAATTTTTTTTGCTTTAATTAAAACTGATTTTCTCAAATTATTATTATTTTTTATAGAGCATAAACATATAATTTAATAAAAATATAAGAAATATAATAAAATATGTGAATGCTGACACATTTTAATCTCATTAAGTTCAATTCCAATTAGAAGGATTTATAGTGTTCAGGCTTTAAGAAAATATATCCTAATATGCAATCATACACTTCAACGGCCCTATCATACACCTGGTGCAAGACATGCATGGCATGATTTGTTGCTATTTTCAAACCAGCGCAACTCTAATTTTCACATTTTGCACCACTTTGTTTAAATAGGAAATCAATTTGCACTACTTTGTGGACTCATGGGTGTTCCGGTCTAAAAAAGAGGTGTGTTAAAGTGCATTGTTGGCACGCTGCTACTTTGACAAACTAAAATAGACTGCACCATTGATCAACTAAAAGCTGGTCTAAAGTCCTGTGTAGAGCACTGCAAACCCTTACACTATGCTTAATACACATAGGATGTACAGCAATACACAAATATCTTTACATATAAAAAACATTAAAGGATTAAAGTGTTACAGAAATTACTATTTTCTACATGAATATAAAAACCACTGTCTCCATGCCTTCTTCAAGTCAGAGGGCTTTTTTCAATTTATTCATGACAATTTGCATTTGTATAATGTTATTATTTTTAGCAGCATTATTTATTATATGCATATTTATATTTGTTTTGAATAAAAACAAGTTTAGATTTGTCCATCTGTATACATCACCATAAGAATAGGACAACAATAGGATGTTTTTTGACAACACTTCATAATTATTGTTCATTTATTTGTTTGCTGGAAATTAGAACTGAGTTTAGAAATAGTTTTGAGACAAATCTTTGCGCTTAAAATTAAATATGTAGACTAATGGATGGATGTCTTCAGCTGAGTGCGTATAACACTTTTTCCTTATCTACGAAAGTAAAGGAGTAAAGTAAAGAGTAAAAGTAAAGTAAAGAGAAATTAAAGAAGCTGAATGGAGGAGGCTCGTTCTTTATGCTTGCACTGCAGATGGTTTTTCCGTATTTATCGTATATTTCCGTCCTTAAAACAGCAAAAGTGGATTCAGACAAGCTCCTAATGCTTTTGCTCTATGCACTTTAGACTTTGCGCCTAGATCGTTAAAATAGAGCCCCAGGTCTCTGAAGTCACAAAAGAAATGTAAGTCATTATTCAGTGAAATCTTGCTTTTGCTATGATTGATATTTTCTTGAGAGTAGTGATACAAAATTTGTGATCCAACTATTTTGGGTTGAGACTTTTGAATAAAGTATTTACAAAACTTGAATTATTCAGTTATTAATTTGTATGTTTGAATGATTACCACAAAAACTATTTGAACAACTCACATCCCGAATAATTGTAACTGCATGAAAGAGAAATGACCAGTATATTCTTCAAAATATCTTCTATTGTTTTAAGACAGAAGAGAGAGTCTTGGTGAGTGTGAATAAATAATAACATGATTTATTTTTAGGTGTACTGTCTCTTTAAAAGGATCTTGATCAAAGCTGTGTGGGAAGTGTGTGCAAAAAATTGCACAAAATACTCCATCGAAAATAACCTTAAGTTAAACTAAACTGGGTTACCCAAAAAGTCAATAATATTAGACATACTGGGACTCATCCACGATTAAAACTACAGTTGTCTGCTTAGTTTATTTTTGTTAATTTCTGATGCTGGCCAGAAAGCGAAATAGCTAGCTTAGCATCCACCCGACACCTCCGCCCGCTTCGCCTGTGTGGCTGTCGCTTTTGAAATAACAGCCCTTTTTCTGCTACACTCAATCACCCACACACATACACACACCAACCGAATCTCTCTCTTTCTCCCCGCTCGCCTGCTCTCCCTATTTCTTGCTCCTTCTCTCTCCTCCATCCACCCCCCCTCCCGTTCAGCTTCTATAATTCAAATCCTGTCAGCCCTGTTCCAGACTGCTGGCGCCAGCCTCTCTCTCCAGGAAAAAAAGAGAGAGGGGAAAAAAAGCAAAGGAAGAAAAAAAAGCTCTTTGAGGGACAAAGCCGACAGAGCCACACACACACATGCACACACACACATACACACAGGCCGAAAAAGCAGAATGAAGTTTTTTTTTAAGAGGCAGCTGTGGGTGGACTTTTCAGGACCCAATATTTTTCCTCTTTTTCACTCCCTTCTTTTTTCTCTTTTGTTTTAATCTTTCTCTCTCACTCCATTCCCCTCCATTGCTCACACTCTTTGATTTTTCCGCTGCCTTTAACTGGTCAATGCTATAAAATCCCACTCTGTGATATATTTTTAGCTAGTTTTATTGACCTTTTAAAATGAGTTACAACATAGACAACTTAAGCGAATGTTTTAAACCTGGACCAAACTTTCTTTTTTCCATCCACATTTAATATCGTCCAATTCAGCCTGTGCCAAACTGTATAAAGAGGTCCAAAAAGTCAAACGCACGGCCTACCGTAACTTGTCAGCATTTAAACTGGGCTAATTATAGCAGATGATACCATGCCCATCTATTTCAGGTCTTAATGAGCAGTCTAGTCATGTGACGCAAACAGGCAGAAATGACAAGCATCGTCTGCGACACAAGGGTTCCCTCGCTCCCTAATCAGACTCTCCTACAATCCCTCACTCACTCACACTGGCACACTGACTCTTCCTTTTGTCCTCCATGTGTGCGTGTAACACATACATACCTTTGTTTACTTAAAAAGACAAAGCATCAAATAGGGTTGTCGCGATACCATTAATTAATCTTACAATACTATACCAGCTGAAGTATCACGATACCAAGAAGTTTTGCGATACTGTAATTCATAACTCAAATTATAAAGAAAATTGTCAGAAATATTATATTTTATGTTATAATAGGCCTACTTGAATTTAATTCATAATTCCTTTGAGGCCAAAAAGTATTCTTTGCACTTCACTTCACCTTAAATTTATTCATTTTTTTGTTTATTTTGTAGAACTGATCAACAAAAAAGTACATTAAAATAAAGATACAAATTATACCGAATGAAATTTGTCACAAAAGACAATTTTTTTCCAACTAAATCAGGCTATATGAAGTGGCCAAAAACTGTTTTAAGGTTTCCTGTTACTATTTTGGGTTTTCCATCAATTTTTTTGTCTTATCAGGTAATATTCATTCATTCATTTTCTTTTCACCTTAGTCCCTTTATTAATCAGTGGTCACCACAGCAGAATGAATCGCCAACTTACCCAGCATGTGTTTTACACAGCGGATGCCCTTTCAGCCACAACCGAAGACTGGGAAACACCCACACACTCTTGCATTCATACCCACACAACTGACTGGCCCAAACCAGTGACCTTCTTGCTGTGAGGTGACAGCGCTACCCACTGCTCCACTATGTCGCCCTATCAGGTAACAATCCAAAAGGCAATTGACTGTGTAAAGCCACAGTAAACAAAACAAAAAAACAAGATGTATAAGCAGAGTTTAGTGGCTAATCAGCTGGAATCAGCTAAGGTGACATGACGGCAACCAGCGAGACCAAGCTGTCACTTAAGTGGCTATGCCCTTAATTATGCAGACTTAATATAACTTAATAAAAATGAAACAGATGAGTTATAAAAAAATTCACCCCCTCACAGTTGTCATTAAGGGTAATACTAGCTATATGCACCAAAACCATCTTTTGTACCAGGCTGTAAATGTGTTTATCAGCTGTAAAATTGGTCAATTTAGCATTGCAGTCAGTGAACATCTGGATTTCCCGAAGCCATCCCCCAAAGGCGAGTCGATGAATTGCAGTTTCAGTTACTTCTGTATTGGCTTCACGAAGGAGAGCGGGAGATTGGCGATTGGTTCAAACTGAAGCATTACAAAACTTGCAATAGGCTACCATAAAAGGCGCAAATTCTAAACAGTTTTGCAACCTTAAAGGGCTCCACAGTCTATTAAAATAAAATAGTCTATTATTGAATAAATCATTAATGACGACACTACTGTTTACAAACTACAGTGGCACCGCCAGTATTTTGGAGCCATAGTATCGCAATACTATCATAGTACCAGTAAACCGAGCAACCCCAATCCCAAAAGCTTCTAGTGACTCAAACCATCCTTGGAAGCATCCACTAGACAGGAAACACAAACTTGAGGTTGGAAATGCATGTTGTTCATTCTTTCTGGAACAATAAGTGACTTTGACTACTACTTTCCTTATCTGTTCCCACACAGACCAATGCTGAGCGATGCAGCCGCTTCTGTGGGACAGGACGACCCCTATGTGTCCTGTGTAGAGACAGAGCTCCCATGAGACACAAGAGAGGATGAATATTTTCTCCTTGCCCCACACCGTCTCTCCACAGCCCACCCCGTTTTCTCTCCATCGCCTGGACCGAGTCTGAGGCCGCCACACGCACTGGCTGCAACGGTAATTGGAACATAATAGAACATTTTTGCCGACTGATCTGAACCTTTTGCCCCTATCACCTTCTGAACCGCTCACAAAATAGGCCCACACTCCACGGCCTACTGCACACACACACACATCTCTCAGAGCTGATTGACCACTTTGGCAAGCATTATCTTTATAATAAAACTGAAAATATAATATATTGAATATATAGCAATGAAAAAAAAGATTAGATCTCTGTATTAACTAGACATGTTAAGTATGAGTTTAAGTAAAATCTTATTATTTGCTTCATCCTGATAACATTAAAAAAATTCTAATAGAAATACTTTCATTTAAATCATTCTCAGAAAATGACACTTGAATTACAAATTTTTGATTTACACATTTCTGGTTAAAAAAGTCTGTTATTCCACCAATTGATTTTCTAACCCTTATATAGTTGTATAGCAACACTGGTATTGTATTGTCTGAAGATTAATATAAACATATTTTTTATGCAAATTTTTTTAAGGGCACCTATTTTACTTATTATCAAGATTTTACTTCTTTTTAAGTCTTTTGTGTCTCCAGAATGTGTCTGTAAAGTTTCAGCTCAAAACACCCATCAGATTATTAATTATACCTTTTAGAATATTGAAATTTTCTGCTTTAACAATATGTAGCTGTTTTTGTTGCCTGTGCCTTTAATGCTATAGTTATCACCCCCCACCGTTCCTATGTGCCTGTCAGATTGTGCCTCAATCTCCGCCTCGTCTGTATCAGACATGTACAGACATGAAGGAAGCAGATCTCACGTAACGCTTGTGAGAAATACTACAGTAAGAACTTTATCAATGATTATTTAATGTATGTGTTGTGGATTTGAGTCGATGAGAATGAGTCACACACAATGTCATCACAAAGTTCAAGCACACACACAGTGGACACACACACAGCACACACGTTTAACTTTGCACTGTTTTTGCACGGCAAATGTGACAGGACACATGTTAATATCCACTGCTGTAAGGATATCCGTTATGTTAATGTACAAAATAAACCTGATTTAACGTGCACAAACCGGGATTGAATCGTTTTCTTTTATAATTGTACTGACATGCGGCTGTGGTGATAAAGACGGTAAAATCACTGAAATTCAGTACAAACATGCACTGTTGTAAAAACAGCGAGCTCAACAGATCTTTTAATCTCAGTTGCTTTGCACACATCCTGTCTTGTTGATATGATAATACGCGTTACAATGAAGACATGTTAATATGCGGCTGTCAATCAATTCGGTGGGTGGAGAAACTGCACTCCTACGTCACGTTGAGATGGGCCTAAAATGGGAGGGATTTTGATCCTATTTTAATGTCAGGAAATAAAAAAAAAAAACTTAATGTCTTTATATCACTCCAATATGACTGTGGACACACTATACGTACACACAGTTCTCTGCAAACAGCTTTCAAATTTTTCATCATACACTGCAAAATGTATTTTCTTACTTAGATTTTTGTCTTGTTTCTAGTTCAAATATCTACAATTTTTTAAATCAAGAAGCATTTTTTAGGCAGGCAAAACATATTGTCTTGTTTACAGAAATAATATGCCAAAATTAAGTGAGCTTTTCCTTAAAACAAGCAAAATAATCTGCCAATGGGGTAAGCAAAATAATCTTGTTTTTCCTTTTGACATAAGATTATTTTGCTTACCCCATTGGCAGATTATTTTGCTTGTTTTAAGGAAAAGCTTACTTAATTTTGGCATATTATTTCTTAAAACAAGACAATATGTTTTGCTTGTCTAGAAAATTCTTGATTTAGGAATTTTTGGATATTTGGACTAGAAACAAGATGAAATATCTAAGTAAGAAAAGCATTTTTTGCAGTGTAGGTGCCATTTAAATAACATCACTTGTATTTAAAATTTAGATGAAATGTCATCAGTAGTTTACAGAAGTAGTTTACACTGACTAGGCAATACAATATTACCAGAAAATACTGAGATACATGAGTTATACTTCTCATAACTAATGTGCTTGATGTAGTAGAAATGGGCAAGAAGAAAGATCCAAGTGATTTTGGCATAAACTGAAAAAAAGATCCTACATAAAAAAGATCCAACTATTTTGGCATACGGTCATGCGACTGGGTCAGAGTATCACTAACACGCAAAAACTTGTGGGATGTTCCTGGTCAGCATTGGTGATAATTTACCAACAGTGGTCAGAGGAGGGACAAACCACAATTCAGTGACCGAGTGCTGTGTGACCAATCCTCATCGATACATGTGGGTAACAAAAGACATCCTGTCTGGTATAAGTCACACAAAAATTTAATGATGGTTGCGGGATCAATGTATCACAACACGCAGTGCATCACACTATGGGGCTTTATAGCTGCAAACCAGTCAGAATGTCTGATGACCCCTGTCCACCATCAAAATTACTAAAAATGGGCACTTGAGTGTCAGAAATGGACATCTGATTAGTGAAAGAGGGTCATCAGGTCCAATAAGTCCCATTTTCTTTAATATTGCATGGACCGATGTGTGCAAATTGCATTTTCCTGGCAAAGTAATGGCACTAGAACAATGTCAAGCTGGTGGTGGTAGTGTGATGTTCTTGCCAGAGCTCTGCCATCAATGTGGATGTAAATATGTCATGCTACACACCTAATCATTGTTGCAGAACAGGTACCCTTTTATGATGGAAGAGGCGTCTTTCAGCAGGATAATACACGCTGATACGCTGTACACATGGTTCAGGAATGGTTAGAATAACATGATGAAGATTTTAAGAGTGTTGCTCTGGCCTTCAAATTCCCTAGATCTCAATCCAATTGAGAATCTGTTGGATGTGCTGGACCAACAAAATAGATCCAGGCCAGCTCCACCCTGCAGCCTGCAGGACTTGAAGGATCTGTTGCTAATGCCTTGGTGCCGAATACCAAAACACACCTTCAAGGGTCTTGTAGAGTCTGTGCCTTGGCAGGTTGGCACTGTTACGGCAAAACGTGAAAGACCAAGAGCTTGTTAGTCAGGTGGTCATAATGATTTTTTTCATTGCACACAGAAGAATGTACCAAAATACTCTGTATTTCCTATATTACTAATCAGACCAACACAGTGAGGTCCAACTCCTGAAGTGAATCAAAAATAAATGTTTAACTGGTTTAATCAAATGATTGTTTTTAGTGAGAATTGTCATTTATAGTTAATCAGAAATATAAGTAAGGCCAGACGAAGTCTGATTCCCAAGCTAATGATTCTTTTTTTTGTAAAAAAAAAAACACTTAAAATTAGTTAATCTGACTGACTGAACTCAATTGAAAAGAAATAATAATTAAACAAATATTAAACGTTATTTTAAAGGTAAAATAAAATAATAATAAAATAAAAAATGTTTGTTACGATGTCACAATATAAACTATATTTTGAAGAATCTTGGAAATCAAATAGCTTAATTACAATTGCTTACAATATCTAGTTTTACATTTCAAAGGGAAAACAATACAGTTTGGAATGATTTAAAGGGCACCTATTTTACCCCTTTTCCAAGATTTAAGATATGTATTTTGTGTCTCCACAATGTGTCTGTAGAGTTTCAGCTCAAAACACCCATCAGATTATTTATTATACCTCTCACAATATTGAAATTCTCCAACTCTGAACACAATGTAGCTGTTTTTGTTGCCTGTGCCTTTAATGCTGGTTCTCCCCGCCCACTGTTCCCAAGTGCCTGTCAGGGTGTGTCTCCATCTCCTGCTGCATCAGATAAACAGCACAATTACAGACATGAAGGAAGCGGATCTCACGTAACGTTTGAGAAATACTATGGCAAGAACTTTACCAATGATTATTTGATGTATTTGCTGTAGAGTTTCTTCAAGACTTTCTATAAGTCACACACAATGTTGTTACAAAGATCATGCACAAACAGACACACACAGACCCACAACACACATTTAAATTTGCACTGTTTTTGCACGGCAAATGTGACAAGATACACGTTAATATCCACTGCTGTATGGATATCCGTTATGTTAATGTTCAAAATAAACCTGATATAATGTCCACAAACCGGGATTGAAGCATCTTGTTTTATAACTGTACTGACACGCGGCTGTGGTGATAAAGTAAAGATGGTAAGATCGCTGTAAATCATTACACACATGCACTGTTTTAAAAATGTTTTAAACTTGTAAAACTCATACTTGATCACATTTAATGATGATCACAGAGAGCTCACCAGATCTTTTAATCTCAGTTGCTTTACGTCCTGTCTTGTTGATATGATTATATGCATTACCACAGAGACATGTTAATAAGCGGCTGTCGATCAATTCAGTGGGTGGGGAAATTGGACTTTTACGTCACGTTGCGGTGGGCCAAAAGAGACTTGTCTTTATATCACTCCAATATGACTTTGGACACACTATACCTACACACAGTTCTGTCCAAACAGCTTACAAAAGATGATTTTCATCATAGGTGCCCTTTAAGAGAGAATAACAGATATCAGTATGAGTATTTTAGAAGAAATATCACTTTAACTGACAATTATTTAATTCTTTAATACTCTGCCATATTAGACAAACCACACTAAGCCAACTATTTCAGCTTTTACAATATTATTAGATTTCCCCAGTCACTGAGATATGGTCATATCAATATGGAGGTGAGTGTATCATGACCCCCTTCAAGCATTCCACCAACCAGCAGCAGAGCCAGAGGTGACATGGGACCATCAAACCTTATCTGACTCCACCCCTGCCCTCAATGTCAATTACCCATCATCCCATCAAACTCAGACCACCCTTTCCCTGCTGGCTCATTCTGATATCTTCTTGCTCCTCTCTCAAACCAAGGAACTGGGGTCCAAACTCTGCGGCCAAAATTGAGTCGGCTCAGTTGTCCCCCATTACAGTCACTTCATTTGTAAATTGGCTTTTACATGGAGCGTATCCCAGCTGAGCCTCCCCCTGCCCTTCTCCCTAAAGGACTGAGTCTCAGACCGGTCACTACAGCACTCAGTCAATCAGGAAATCCACCAGGGACACAAAATCGCCTCTTTCTGTCTGTCCGTCTGGTTTGTTTGTTCTCTTTGCCTCATGGCACAAACATACACACAAAAGAGCTTCAGCATTTCTCTGTTTTGACTCAAAGAGGCCATTACAGTGTCCAGTATTTTGCCAGATCGGTTAGGCATTTTGGAAACACTATGGGGGAATTCAGTTAGAATGAATTGCACCATTTATTTGCATGCAATGTCTGTGTTTGTGTAACAGGGAATTATGCAAATAAAGCAACGGTGCAAAAAAAAAAGTAGTTCTGAATTCAGTGTACATTAAAACACTAAATCTGGAAATTCTCTGCAAATGAAAAAATGAATTAATCTGTGTTACTAAATATACTTTATATCACAAATTGTATGGCGAATAAGCATTTTAAACAAATATATTTTTGGCATGAACTTGTAAAAGAAATAGACTTTGATTCAAAATGCTTCAAGTTTTTATGGCTGTAGAACACAAAAGAGGATATTTTGAAGAGTGCAGAATTGCATTTTAGAATACAGAAGGTAAGAACTAATCCTTGTCTTATTTAAAACTATGATAATATATATTTTTTCCAAAATATATTTATTGGGTTTTGTTTGAACTACAGAACAAAATACATTAAAAAACATAATAAAATTAAAAGACTCAAATTAAATTAATAATAAAAAATCATATAAGTAAAAAAAAAGAAATATTAAAACATATGGAATCCAACAAATGGTAAAGAAATGTGAAAATAAATATATAAATAAATTACATAAATTCAAATAATAACAATACATAATTAACAAAAATAAAAAAATAAACAATGTTCAATACATATTTTTGCATCTTGCATTTCACTGCTTTCAACAAATTTGTTAATTGTTGCTGAAATGTAAGACATCTGAACAATACAATAAGAGACCAACAAGGGTTTGAAAGCTCAAACATCAAAAAATATTGCATGACCCACCTGGTTAAGAAAGTGTTGGAAGAGGGTCCATATTTGATAAAAATCTTGTAATTTTCCTTTTCAAGTGTATGTCAGCTTCTCCAGAGCAAGATCGGTAGTCATTTCTTTAATCCACTGGCCACAGGATGACCTTAGAGTTTTTTCCAATTTAAAACTATGATAATATTAAGAATTTGCTATATAACAATTTTGTTTAGTTATTTTTGATCATAACCTTGATGAGAATAAAAGATTTCTTACAAAATCTTACAGACCCAGACCCCAAACTTTGGAATGGTACCAACATTTTAGTGTTCAAAAAGACTATTCGTCAAAGTTTATTTATTTAATTTTTTTTCAACTTAGTCCCTTTATTTTATCTGGGGTCGCCACAACAGAATGAACCGCCAACTTATCCAGCATATGTTTTATGCAGCGGATGCCCTTCCAGCCACAATCTAACACTGGGAAACACCCATACACTCTCACATTCACACACATACACTACGGCCAATTTAGCTTATGCAATTCACTTATATTGTATGTCTTTGGACTGTGGGGGAAACCAGAGCACTCGGAGGAAACCCACGCCAACCCGGGGAGAGCATGCAAACTCCACACAGAAACACCAACTGACCCAGCCAAGCCTCGAACCAGCAACCTTCTTGCTGTGAAGCAACAGTACTAACCACTGACCCACCGTGCCACCCTATTCGTCAAAGTTTTATCCAAAAAAGACTGGTGTAAAAAAATTGTGTATATACATACATGTACGGATTTACAGATTTTTTTTATATTCATTGCATCTATTATTTTTTTAATTAACACGAAGCTGCCTTATTTGAAAAATATAAATAATTTAGGCCCAATCCCAATTCTATTTTTGTACCCCTACCCCTTGGCCCTTAAAACCAAGTGTGAAGGAGAAGGACTTCAAAATTTACCCCTAAGAATTGGGACAGCACTACAGCACCTGCACACGTCATCATATGTCATCGCAATCTCTTGCTTCATATGAGATCAGACGATCACGATTACTGTAGTTATTCCAGTTGTGTTATTTTTTGGTATTTAACTTAAGGAAATCACTGAAGGCATATATTATGTTATCATAACGATCTAATGTGGCAATAAGATCGTAACTATACTGCGCATTTACACCGTGACCATATTCATCTATGTAAACACAAAAAGCCTATTCCCAGCCACTAGACATTACTGACAAGGTATTCGAGTGTCATCGAGTGTCAGAATGTTGTGGGACTGCTATACAGGAGTTATGGTTATGGATTATAGATTGCGAAATTTAGCAGTTTTTATTTTAGAGTTTTTTTTAAAAAGCATGACAGTAAAACATGAACGCGGTTATGATTATATTACAACGTGCTTTTTGTTGTAAAAATTCTTAATAATGAAAAAAAATACAAATTTGTGCATCTCCTCACTTCCTGGTGCAGCGGTCCTGCCGTTGTGGCTGGTGTATTCTAGGAATATATATATATTAGGGCTGTCAGTTGATTAAAAAAATTAGCTAATTAATCACACTTTTTTGTGTGATTAATCATGATTAATCACGAAAAAAATAAATCCTAAATACAGGCATTGGAAATATAGAAATTGAAAAATGATAATGATAAAGTATTGAATACAAACAATTGTATTCAGTGTAAAGTTGTATTGTGAGTTGAGAACATTAATTATAAAGTAGAAACAATTTAGCTTTGTCCTCCTTAACATTTAGTCACCTTGGAATTATAAGGTTCTGTCTGTGTTCTGAATGATTTTGAGATATTGAGCTTCAAAGTTTTTGCATTCAATACCAAACAGCATGTGTGTAACATTTGTTTTTTTTTGTTTTTTTTTTATAAAAGGTCTTAAAATGTAAACAACTTATAAAAAAAATCCCATAATGTAAATAAGTTGTCATTTAATAAGAATATGTCAATAACTCAATTTTGACAAAAATGTCAGACAGAACCTTATAATTCTAAGGTTACGATTTAACCAGTTGCTTAGACAGACCAGTCTATTGACATTATCGGAGACAACACACACACACACACACACACACACACACACACACAGACAGAGAGTGAGAGAGAGAGAACAGCACACTCCCTTCAGATCATCAACACGCACGATCGAATCAAATTTGCTTAAACTAAGCGTTCTAAAGTATGGCTTAATTTCTCAATCAAGGATTCTGACACATCAACGTGAAGCAGACGCTTTACAAAAGTTGCGTGTAGTGTGAAAACATGTCAAACTTAATGACACATCTGAGGGTGCTTGGAGTCAACTTAGAGAGGAATGGGAATGAGTACATTTACATGGATCTATATTCTCCTTTATCCATATTTCTTTGCACATTAAACACACGCAGGGCCGGAGCAAGCTGAACTGGCGCTGTAGGCAAACAGTGAACAAGCCGCCCTCAACCTGAAAGTGAAATAGAAACTTACCGGTTTTCGGTTAAAAGTTAGGACCGGGAGGGGGTGGGTGTTGCGGATGAAAGTGAGGAGGTCGCCTCTATAGGCGCGCCGGCCCTGAACACACGTCGACCACAACAGGAAATGAAAAATAACGCGCTAATATTGACAGCCCTAATATATATATATTTATTAGGGGTGTGAACCTACACTGGTCTCACGGTTCGGTTATGATTATGCCATCGATTCGATTCAATTCGATATCTCGATGCATCATGGTGCATTGACGATGTTTCCATACATAATTTGATTTTTTTCTTTACAACACAAGAAATTTTTTTAATTAAAATCTATAAGTATGTTTATATTTATATATTACTTGTAATTTATATATTACTTGTCCTTTAATACAAGCAGTAATATATATGAACTATACCTTTAATTTTACCTCCTCAAAAAAAACACTCTTTGTGAATGTTTTAGACAAAACTCCAATACATGCACAGAAGACAGCACGACCATTTATAACAAACAAACTAATGTAAATATTATCCCGCTTGCTTTTTGAGCGCTGGCAAGTTCTTACACCCTTATGATTGGTCATTGTCTTCACCCGCTCAACAGAAAGGGCTGCGATTGGCTTTAGAAACAAAACCGCTGTTCACCCATGAGTGACGCAGGAAAAACAGCTGCGGGTCAGTCTATATGCGCATAATACGTCGTTACCAGGTAATCCGAAATAGAATAAATACAATACAATAAACTTGCACCACTCGCTATATATATATATATATATAGCTTAAAGAAGCTAATAATTTTGACCTTAAAATGGGTTTAAAAAAATTAAAAACTGCTTTTATTCTAGCCGACATAAAATAAATAAGACTTTCTCAAGAAGAAAAAATATTATCAGACATACTGTGTAAATTTCCTTCCTCTTTTAAACATCATTTTGGAAATATTTTAAACATAAAATTCAAAGGGGGGCTAATAATTCTGACTTCAACTGTGTATAGGAAAAGCTCAAAAAGAGTAGCAAGTAACTCAGATTAACATGGAAAACAACTTTCATCAGCTTCAGAAGTTGCTTAACCAATTACATTTTAGCAACTGCAAACAGCTATGTTTACACAACATTAGACTGTAAAGAAACATTGCACTGAAATACATTTGCTATTATTAGGCAATCATAACATGTCTATTATTATATAGCTTTTCCCTGTGATAATTACTAAAGTAGTGTTAAAACTATTAGCATTACATACATTATTTTCAGCTATGTTAATTTCAGAGTGGTGCTAAAAAATAGCTTCATTCTTATCATGAATCTCTCTCTCATGCACACACACACACACACACACACACACACACTTAAAAATACTAAAACTCACACAGCGTCTTTGTTCACATGTACCACGTGAGACTATCACTTTCAAAACAATTCACCTGTAGGCCTCCATCCATCATACTTTCTTATAGACACATTCAAACACTCCACATTCATTGGTCATCCAGCCCTTCAGCCTTGGACAGTCTGGATCCAGCTTCACTGAAACTCTCAATAAACGAGAAGGCCAAACATGAGGAGCACTGGCTGCAGCCGTACCTATCAGCCCCCACCAGCAGCCTCCCGGACTAACCCACAGGCCTTTCTGTCTGCTGCTGAGCTTTGGAAACAGCTGTGCAGTCATAACAGTGTGTGTGCCCAGACTCAACTCATGTTTTTTGTTGCTTCAAAGGCAATCTGATACACCATCCTCTGAAACACGCAAACAGTCACACGCACATGCTTGCCCACATTTATATTCGCAGAGTAAGCAAACAGTGCTAAGACAAAATGGTCAGGATAACACTTTTCTGTATTGCCAAAAGCTAAAATCAAGTAATTTCATGAAATTCTCTTAATCTATGGATACATTACAAGTTTAAACAAACTAATATGAACTTGATAACATTTGGGAAATATATGCAGTCACCTATTTTTTTTTCTCCAAAAATGTACTTGCATGTAATTCACTGCAGTTTTCTTCTGAAAATACTGTAACACTACAGCTAGCTTTTTTATGTGGTTCAATACTGTCATGACCTCAAAACAATTTTACCACGATAGTAAACTTGCTCAGCAGCTCACCTGGTGCTGCATTTCTGTTCAGGTGACTGAACAGTGGCTCAAACACCCAGCTGCTGCAGAGATGTGATGTGATTTGATGTAAACACAAATTACATTTCTCGGTTTGACAAAGCGAATGGTAGGGATATACCGATCATGTTTTTATATGGCTGATTCCAAATCAGTTTTTTTTACTAGCAAATTGGCTGATTCAATAACAATTTCTGAATCTGCAGTGATATTAAAGGGAACAACTGCAATTTAATCTTGATCCACACAAAGGAGCAAAATACATTATATTGGGTAGCTAATTTGAAAATGTGAAGTGAAAAAACTATT
Source organism: Danio tinwini (assembly GCA_903798205.1). Lineage (NCBI taxonomy): Eukaryota > Metazoa > Chordata > Actinopteri > Cypriniformes > Danionidae > Danio > Danio tinwini. The sequence continues at coordinate 7,259,566 of CAIGQZ010000427.1, read as the reverse complement.
TGGCTTAGGGATGATGCAATGTAAAACATACTGGAACAAACCTAAAATGTTATAAATGCTGGTTAAAAAATTCAAATTTGTTCACTTTCATCATGTATCATCTTTAGACAACCCAGGCTCATTCTGAAAACGTATTGCTACATTTCTGGAGAGCGCCAAAATACGCCCCAGGAGGTAAGTTTTTTTTGCAGTTTTTGTTTTCATGAATCCACCAGAGGCCGCTGTGTACGCTTTTTCAGATCTTAAATTTCTCTTGCAACTGCCATTCGAGCCTGCGGTTTTTAAGTAAATCCACCAAAGGCTGCTGTCGGCTGACTGACTGACCAATGGATTTACCCACCCTCCTCCTTCCCTAAACCCAACCAATAGTGTTTTTAAAAGCACAGATTGACCCGCCCACCCACTTCCCTAAACCCAACCGACAGCTTTAAAAAGCAATGCAGAAAAAGAAAAGCCATGGCCTAATTTTATTACGTTTTCAGATTTTACCACATTCTCCCCTTGTTATTTACTTGTTTATTTCATTTTTTTGGCTTTTATTTTTGTCTTACCCACTTTCTGGAACCATTCCCCATCATTGTGGCCAACTCCTCTCTGTGTCTCAATTCCACCAACGTACATGGCGAGCTACTGAACAAACTGGTAACAGCGAGAAAGCCGTCCATACGGAGGTAAGCGATCAGCTTGTAAGCGTAAAGAATCGGCGTAATACCATCCCGTATTGTTCTTTTTAAAGACTAAATGCAGCCATACGTTCCTCTGGCTACATAATTTGCGATCTCCAGAAATGTATATAGGGCTACGTATTCAGAGTGAACCTATGTTGTCTTTAGACCTGCAGGAGAAACAGTGTTCCCATGGTTACAGCTGTAAGCAAAGCTGGACATATTTAATATGAATTATACAGGGATAAAAAAAAAATACCATCTAAACCTTTATTTTGAAAATATGTTTCACTCATAAATGTCTTAATAAAACCCCATACAACAATATTTAGGATTTTCCTCCAGTATTTCACTCATCATGAACAATATGTGTGAAAGTGAGATTTTTTAAACACCCTACTAACTTACTATAATTAGCACATAAAATGAATTTTTATGTTCAGATGTTTAATTATACTGAATGAAGCCCATGTACTGTACATTAAGTAAATATGTTTACTCAAGCTTTAGACATTGAAATATAAACCCCAAGTGATCGTCTAAATGAGCTGAACGAAAACTGGCCAAACACATAAATATGATCTACAGTAATTAAAGTTGAAATTATTAAGGAATTGTGGAAGAATGAACAAACAAATGTCTTGTCTGATTGTGCAAAAAATTTTCACTTCTGGTTGATTGGAATACAGTTTTGATGAATAATGATTGTAGTCATGGTACAAACAGTCTATTATTACAAGTAGGGATACTCTGATCGATCAGCCAGAGATTGGTATTGGCCGATAATCACATTTCACGATTCGATCGGTACTCGCTGATCTTGCCGATCTCATGAACCAATTGCAAGTGTTTGTTTACCAGTTTACAACTCAGGTTATACATCCACAGCGATAAAACATGTGAACAATGTTTCCAAATTGCATCGTCAATAATTTTCTTACAATATTTTTCTATCTGCTTTATTATTTTTTTGTAAAGCTGCTTCTGACCATTACATGTATGCTACATCCTTAATCCATTCTCTTAGGTAAGGCAATAAAAATATAGTTATAAAAAGCTTAAAGCATCAGAATCTGTACTTGGTATTGGCTGATCACAATGACGAGAAATTGAAAATCCTGATCGGAGCATCCCTAATTACAGGTACACAAACAAATGGGTTATATCCACTTTTGGTGCATGGATTGTTATAGTATTGTACTTTTTACATGTACACAGTCCAATGTAATGTATAAACTGTACATGTTTTTAGAAGCCCACTTGACATTCCTCTTTGAATGTTTTGCAAAACATACAACAAGCAACAATATATCATTCTGTAAAAACATTGAAACAGGCACTTTGTTAATTAGCCTGGGTTAAAACTGAACAGTATACATTAAAAAAATGTATATCAAATAATCCAGCTTTGTATCTGACTAACAAAAGCATTCAGTTTAGAAACATTTTAAATGTAGTTTTGGCCATGAGTTTTTCTTACTTCTAAGAAAATGGTATGAAATAAGTAAGATTACTTTGTAGAGTATACTTTAAAAGACTGATTCATGCCTTTTCCTGGCTTACAGGATTTCCATGAGCTCCCAGTCATTTTCAGATGTGTTTAATTGGGTTCTGTTGGCTGGAGTTCATTAACTGCAGGTAACTTCGTATTAGATAAGCTGGTGCGAGTTTCAAAGCCTTGACAGTTTCATTTAAACAAAGCCACTGCTGACAATGAGAAAAGATACCAAATTTGTGACAGTCCTCTGTAAAAGAAGGATCCCTGCAGTGTTTCACTAAAACAATTTTTTGCATTTTAGTATGTTTGTATGTTAGTATGTTATTTATACCAAGATAAACAGCACGTCCTGGGATGTATTTTAACTACTGCCTTATGTAGAGAAAAATAACACTTTTTTTAAACCAACTATATGAAAATTGGCTAAAAAAAAGACAAAACTGTGTACTGAATGGATTTAATGAGCAATCTAATGAAGCACTCTAAAGGACAAAATCAAAATAATAGAAATATAAAACAATTTATTTTGTTGATTGTAAAGTTGTTGATTGAATCTATATAAAACTTTTATCTCAGGTTTATTTATTATTTATC
>CAIGQZ010000427.1:7227559-7248382 GCA_903798205.1 Danio tinwini | reverse complement strand
CACACACACACACACACACACACACACACACACACACACACACACACAGGCTCTGCCTATCTAAAAAGACACACCAGCCAGCTGGGACACTCAGTAAAAAAGAGAGAGAAAGAAGGAGGGAGAATATCGGGCAGGAAGTAGCGCGGTTGGGTGTTTGATGGGGTCGGCGAGACCGTTAATCACAGAAATGGTTCTGTTAGCCATGACAGCTGAATCCACGGTAAAGCACACAGGACGATGCTGGCACACACACATGACGTCACCCTTCCCTCCAGATCCCTGGGATTAATATTCCAATAATGGGAGAGAAGGGTTGGCTGAAGGTTGAGACGACATCCCTCCATGCATTACTCTCAGTTTTACCACATGACCTGGCCAACCCAGCACTCACATGGCTCACAGCGCTTCACAATAGCTGGGTTTCCATCACCCTGTTTTAATGCGCATTTTAAAAATATTAAATGAGAAACGACAGATAAAAGCCCCTTAATTCTCAAGAAAAGTTTTTACATTCACTTGAGGCGACTTGCGAAAAAGGTTGAATGTGAATAATAGGAATGTTACGAGTGTGTACACAAAGGTAAAGTTCCAAATGCAGCTTTTATTGAAGCAAAGGGATGGTCAGACAGGCAGGGTTAACAGGAGCAAACAGTACAACATGGGTTATCCAGTAGAGAAATCCACAAAGACAGGCAATGGTCAGGGCAGGCAGAAAACACTTAAAAAAAATCCCCAAACAATTCAAAAATCAAAACTCAGGTAAATATCAAAACCAATAACCACACTAACAGTGATACAATACTGAGCGAAGATGTGTTGAAGGTGAGGTGTATATATAGTCCTGGTAATCAGTCCTCATGAGCTTTAGCTGTGTGATTGTAATCAGTGGTGAACTGGAACTGGTGTGTTTGAAGTGCATGATGGAATATGTAGTCTGGTTCAGTGGCAGACGTGATGTAGTGTGTAGTGCAGGGGTGGGCAAACTCCTGTCCTTCACAGTTTTACTCTAACACTAATCAAACACACCTGAACATGCTAAGCAGTGTCTTCAAGATCACTAGAATTCTATAAGCAGGTATGTTTGATTGGAGTTGGAGCTAAACTGTGCAGGATACCGGCCCTCCAGGATCGAGATTGCCCACCCCTGGTGTAGTGTGTCCTCTAGTGTGTCTGGTGGGCACTCAATTTGGTGACTGTGACATAGAGATTAAACCCCGTTTGCTAAATAAACTCTGATGTCGCAAATATTATATCCCTATGTTAGAGCTGCACAATATTGGAAAAATCTGATATGGCAATGTTTTGTTTTGCTGCGATACATATTGCTATATAAATACAATTTCAGCAGATGATTTGAATAGCTCTATTTGGAAAGATCTCATTTATTTAGATCAACTGAGGTGATCAAGCTTTTATTTCTACACAGTGCATCTGCATAAAATATAATAAATATAATAATATAAAAACAAGCATATATAAATATGACAGAGCAAAGATAAAAGTGACATAAACTGGTTTTCTGGGGAGTGAAATATAGAAATTGAACAATCAAATGTAAAATAACCTGACCCTGACCCTGCCTTTTATATAATAACCATGACCCTGCTCTGTTAAATCTAATTTCTACTTATTATATTATGATTTCGACTTATTATATTATTCTTTTTATTCCCGCGTACCTTTTAAAAAAAACATAACTACACGTCACAACAACAAGTAACGCAAGCTTTGTGATTGGTCGGTTTGGTCGAGGTGGCAAGGGTGGGTGGCGAGGAAAGCCGCGTTTTATGTAATTCATTCATTCATTCATTTTCTTGTCGGCTTTATAAAGTCCCTTTATTAATCTGGGGTCGTCACAGCGGAATGAACCGCCAACTTATCCAGCGCGAATTTACGCAGTGGATGACCTTCCAGCCGCAACCCATCTCTGGGAAACATCCACACAATCATTCACACTCATACACTACGGACAATTTAGCCTACCCAATTCACCTGTACCACATGTCTTTGGACTGTGGGGGAAACTGGAGCACCCGGAGGAAAAAAAAAAAAAAAAAGGAAGAACAAACTCCACACAGAAACACCAACTGACCCAGCCCAGCCGAGGTTTGAACCTGTGACCCAGCGACATTCTTGCTGTGAGGCGACAGCACTACTTACTGCGCCACTAACGCGTTTTATGTAATTTGTGTTTTAATTTTAGTTGTTAATAATCATAGAAAGTAGATAGTGTGTGTTTCCTTCAATTATTTTAAAAACAAGTGCACATGCACCCTACATTCAAAAATCTCTCAGTTGTAATATGAGAGCATATATACTGTACAAAAATTGTCAGTGAACTATGAAGACAAAAACATAAAATAAATAATCAAAATAATCGTTCAATAATTGTAATCGAGTTAAAATATTCAATGAATCGAGATTTTGATTTTAGGCCAAATCGCCCAGTCCTACTATTGAAGATACGCACATTGCGATATCGATGCTCAAACGATATATTGTTCGACCCTTACCCACATGACTAATCAGTCGTTCCCAATTTTTATCTCATCATTAAATCTGTTTATTTACTTATGTAAATGTGTTTTTAAATATATTTATTCAGTTTTTTGTATTAATTAAATTTCAATAATATAACTAACTTATATATAAAGTTATATTATATAAGAAACTTGTTTTGTTAACCAAACAAGTGGATCTTATAGAGTCATTAAAAATGATAAAGATATGATTTTTTTATTCCATGTTTTACGTTTTTAGTTACTATACTCCCAAAATAATTCTGCGCAGAATTAACAAAAAATGTTTAGATTCTGTCTAGCCCTACTAATCAGTTTTTTGTTGTTGTTTTTTTGCAAACATTGAAAAGATTCGTCTTCTTGGCTAGTGATGTGACTTTTGTTGCCAATGTACAATACCTAATACAGACTTTGTTCAGGTGCTATTTGTAGTGGTAAGATACATGTTTTTAGCCACTGGTACTGGTTGGTAGTCTTTTTCTGTGTACAATGTACTATGTAAGCCATCTATTATGACTTATAAACTGCTATTAAATCAACCCGGCAACATAATAAATAGTTTTTCCGAGCCATAACCACACCTGCATATATCCAAGAAGGTCTGAATGAGCTATTCATTGACATTGTTGAGGGTAAGCTCACCTGAAGGCCACCCCTCCTCCAACACATTTGCAGTATTTTCCCCCGTCCCTGCTTCCCCTGCAGCTGTCGACCCCCTCTGACCTCCTGGCCAAATCAATAGCTCTCCTCTCAGGCCTTCTGCTGGCAGGTAATTGCTAGTCTAAGTTTCCTCACCTAGACAAAAGCTTACTAGTAGAGATGAATACTCTATGCGATACACATGTATTTATAAAATACATGCAATACATAATATAATATCTTTTGTGTAGATATCTGCGTGTTTTTATTAAAATTTTATTTAACAAATTATAGTTATGTTAGTTATGTGTTTCAGTCAAATTACGTTCTGTTTTATTCTTTAAACATATGATGGCCATTCTTCCCAATTTAAAATAATGTTATAATTTAAAGCTAAATCGATATATGGTGGAATAACACACACACACACACACACACACACACACACACACGCACGCACGCACACACACACACACACACACTAACAAACAAACTATTATTTTTGACATTATTTTTATTTTATTCATAATTTGGAATAAAGGTTCTCAGGCCTATATAGTATAAAACTAATTCATATTTCACTCTAACCCATACCTAATAAAAGCGGATAAAAAAAAAAATCCAGAGCTGTACATGTTAGACTATAGTACGATTATACCATAAAACAAACACTTACACAAATGCTTTTCAACTAACCCCAAATTCTGCTATGTAGAATAACTGTTTAATTAAAAAATATAAAACTAATTTATTCAGTTGTTTATTATTTATCGTTTCATATAATTTGATGTTAAAAATAAAATAATTTTTTTTTACATTTTTAAATACTTAAAATGTATAATAATAATAATAAAACCATGAAAAATGACAAACATAGCAAGTAATACTAAAACTTTAATATAAAAATAAACATGGTTTGTATAAAATGAAACCCCTAATTCAAACTATTTATAACAAAAAATGCAATATAATATTAATGATAAAAAATAGTGCTGCGCAATATATCGTTTCAGTATCAATATCGCAGTGTTAGCATTGGCAATAGTCACAATGCGGGTATACTGTAAGGGGTTTTAAAGCCTTCAGGCATAATAAATTGTGCTGTTTGTAACTTAATAACAAATTAACAATGATTACTTTCATTGAATTGTTTATAAAACGAAGACTATGTAGTATTGTTTTACATTTAATTATTCAATTACTAGGGGCGTCAAGGTGGCGCAGTGGGTAGCACAATCGCCTCACAGCAAGAAGGTCACTGGTTTGAGCCTCGGCTGGGTCAGTTGGCATTTCTGTGTGGGGTTTGTATGTTCTCCTCATGTTTGCGTGGGTTTCCTCCGGGTGCTCCGGTTTCCCCCACAGTTCAAAGACATGCACTACAGGTGAATTAGGTAAGCTAAATTGGCCACAGTGTATGTGTGTGAATGAGAGTGTATGGGTGTTTCCCAGTTATGGGTTGCAGCTGGAAGGGCATCCACTGCGTAAAACATATGCTGGATAAGTTGTCAGTTCATTCTGCTGTGGCGACCCCTAATTGGTGAAGGGATTATGCCGAAAAGAAAATGAATGAATGAATAAATGAATGAATATTCAATTACTGAAAACCTGAATAAAGTATAACTTCTCTGGAAAACAATAAAATGCTGTTTATTTAATTTGTACCTTTTTGATTATTCTACTTATCCATGCTTGTAGACAGTTTACTATATTTTATACAGTCTCCTACAGCATCATCCCAATCAATCTAAAATGATCAATTCTTTCCAAATACGTAGTTATTCAACTTATCTTGTTTTCATATAGCAATACATATCGCAGAATAAAAAAATTTAAATCGCAATGTTAGAATTTTTCCAATATCGTGCAGCCCTAATATTAAATTAAGTAATGAATTTTCTATTTCAAATAAATAGGGGAAACTAGGCAACCAGTCTAATGGTAATTATATTTTAGTTATTTAAATATATATTTTACTTAATACATTAATACACCTGATTAGTCAGCAGACACATTACAGTGTAACACAATGAGATTATGTGGAGATTTATTGCATTTTAAAAATAATTTCTCTCTAACTGTTTGTAATTGGAAGAATTAAGCTATAATCCCCAATTTTTTAAAGTACAACTGTTTCCAGTGCTTAAGAAATGTTTTCAAAACAGTATATCGGAATGACTTCCAAGGTTATTATTAGTTATTACAGTTAACGAAAACGAACAAAAAACGAAAACTAAAATTTTAAATATTTTTCGTTAACTGAAATAAAAATACAAAGAGAGTTAAAAAAACTAGAACTAATTGAAACTGTATTGTGTAGATAAAACACTAGCTGAAACTAACTAAAATTATAGAAAAAATGTCCTTCATGTTCGTCTTTGTAAATGTATTTAATAAATATGCCTATTGCATGCCTTTTAGAAGTAAATCTAAAACCTGTATGGCACCTTAAAGTCTGTGATGCCATTGGCCAGATCAAGCCGGTTCTCCTCCAGTCAGTCCTCGCTGTTGGTCCCGCGACAAAAACAATGAGTGGACATGACAGCAGCACGGTGACAGCATTAAATACAGAGACTTAAAATGATTCATTTAACACATTTGTGCCCAATAATGGGTTTTATTTCTGTGTTAGCGATCGCAAACAAATCATTCTTTTTAAGCAGATCTTCTAAGTTGAGCTAGTTCACCAAATCGAACTGAATCATTTGAAACGATTTGCCTCTCCAGAAAGCACTTTTCCACAAACTACTTACTTTTTAACATGCCCTATACTGTCCTCTGACTCAAAATAAATGGTAGTGGTAGATGATGGTGTTCATAAATACATGTTTCAAAAAAAGTATTTTTGGTTGAGTTTTTGTTATATAATATTTATTCTGATGATTTTGAATCTTGCACCTAACAAATATCCTTATTTAGAAAAAAAACTACAACTGAAACTAATAAAAACTAGCAAATCTACCTCTAAAACTAATTAAAACTAACTGAATTTAAAAACAAATAGTCAAAACTAAATAAAAACTAAAACTAATGAAAAATCCAAAAGTATTATAACCTTGATGACTTCCGAGAGGCCATGCAAGCTAGGTCCTGTAGTAGTGACTGCTCAAAATGACATCAATAAATATTTATTTGAAATATTACTGTTTGTTCTGTTATTTTATCAAACAAATAGATATTTTACATACAAACCTGTCTGTCTGCCAGTCTATCTGTTGACCAGATACTCTTTGACACCAGACAAGGTCACCGGCATTAAAAAGCAGATCTCCTTGACTGAGGGAGATCCATTTTGAAGGCCAACGGGGAGCTGGGGAAACGTAATTGATTATGTTGTGCGTGTTCATGAGAGAAACGGAGAGAAATAGCTATGTAAAGAGAGACACAGAACTTATTCAGTGCCCTGCGCTTTTCAGTTTTAAAAAACAGAGCCTCAATTGTGTCACTTCAGCCTCTGGCAAGAGTTGGAGCTCAAGTCTATGACTGACAATGAAAGGGCCTCAGAAGCATATGAAGTTGAAGCTGCAGCTCTGTGCATGTGTTCGTGCCTCCGCGTGTGCAGGGGGAGGTTCAGACACCAGTGCTACATGATTCACTTCGCAAGACATCTGGCAAAATGGAGCAATTTGACTGTGTATGCCTGGTTTCCCAGCAACTCTCTTCTGCGGCTCAGTTCAAGAAGCCACAGCTTAAGATGAAGGAGGCCTTTGCTTTTACTCCAGGAAGGTCACAGAGTAGAACTGGTCGTGTGATTGAATGAATAACAAAAATTAATTGAGGTTGATGCTGTATCAAGCCAACATCAAACCACACTGCTTGGGTAATTTTCAAATTTTCAATGGACACTGATACAGACAGAAATAGCCAAATATCACTGAACTCTCAGACAAGGGTTCAAGTAAAGTCAAAGAATGAGTGCAATCTCATTTTAAATAAAGACAGGCCAAAATGACGTTTGTTTTGATATTGATATTGTTTCAGTAGTTCAAAAACTTTTAAAAAAAGGTGGCACAGTATGAAACTGTAAATAAAAAAGAAAGTAGTGATTTCCAAACTTTATTTGACTTGTATTTCATTGCAGACAATATGAACACAAAACATTTCATGTTTTGTCTGGTCAACTTCTGTTCATTTGTAAATATACATTCTTTCTTGTCATTCAAATCTACAACACATTCCAAAAAAAGTTGGGACAGGAGCAGTTTAGGAATAGTAAATTGGTTAAATAATGATGTGATAGGTCATGTCAACAGGTGATTGTTCTAGTCCTTTTGGAGCAAAAATGGGCAGAGGATCAACAATTATGTCAGAAAATTATTGAAATGTTAAAAAACAATGTTCCTCAAAGAAAGATAGGAAGACATTTGGATATTTCAGCTTCAACATTGCATACCATATGAATCAAGGAATATGGAGAAATTTCAGTGCGTAAAGGGCAGAAGCCTAAGCTGAACTACTGTGATCTCCGATTCCTCAGGCGGCACTGCATCAACAATTGTCAATCATCTATTAATGATATCACCACATGGGCTCAGGACTACTTTGACAAACCTTTGTCAAGTACCACAATACATAGTTACACACACAAATGCCACTTAAAACTGTATTGTGCCAAAAGGAAGCCCTATGTTAACAGTATGCAGAAGCTCCATCAACTTCTCAAAATTACACCTGAAATACTTCATCACCTGGTGTCTTCAGTCCCTAAATGTCTTTTAAGTGTTGTGAAAAGGAATGTCAAAATTACAAAGTGGTAAATGCTTTACTGTTACAATTTTTTTAAAATGTGTTGCAAGAACTAAAATTGGAATGTGTGTTTATTTTGGAAAAACAACATGAATAAAAATTACGAGGAACACATTAAATAATGTTTGTTGTATTGCCTGTAGTGAAATACAAGTCAAAGTAAATTTAGAAATCACTACTTTCTTTTTCTAATTTGAATTTTCCATATACTGTCCCAACCTTTCTAGATTTAGGGTTGTACGTGGACATGAACATACTATGGGCCATACCAACACCATTGTTTCCTCATTCTCAAGGAAATTGCGTGACGGTAAAGGCATTTATAATGCTAAAAAAAGATTTCTATTTAAAAAAGAGAAATAGAGCTCTCTTTTAAACTTTCTATTCATTAAATTTTGTAAAACAAGTCTGTCCTGGTTTCTGATAGAAAAAAAAAAGGAAAAAAAAGACAAAAACTAAATTTTTTTTACATATTTCACAATATTACTGCTTTTATAGTTTGCTTGTTTGTTTGTTGTTTGTTTGCATCAAAAAAACTTTTTAATACATATATAAATGATATTTTGAATACTCAGGGCCCAGGAACATCTGACCGTATGTATGAGAACTCGCATTGTAAGTGATGTGATAATTTTTTAGCTATCAAACAGAATTTATTTTAGTTTTCAAAATATAAAAAACTTTTTGTCTTCTCAGAATTTCTTCTCAGACTCTTTTACTTATACTCCCACCAAATATAATATGAAAATGAAAATATCTTAAAATATTATAAAACTGCTTAGAAAAGTGAAACAGAAAAGTGAAACTCCACAAAGAAAAAGGAAATGGCAAGAGGAAAGAAAAAAATGGTTGTCAGTCCATCCATCTGCCAAGCTAAATCTGGTACCTCCCTCTATCCATCTTTTGACCACAGCTGTTTAATCCCTCCTTTCCAATCGCTTGCACACGCACACGTTTACACAATAAGACCCCCCGTGTGGTCACCACCCAACACTGTCTCACTGAGATAAAGCACTCATTGACAGCCACGTGTCTCAGTGTTGAAGACTGTGTGCAGGCCAAGTGTCCAGACAGCTGACCAGACATCAGTCTGCCAAACCAGCCAGCAGACACACATACACGCAGCTCAATGGGACACAAGCAACCAGGATTAGCATTGGATTTCACACACACTCTTATATACATGCTGCGGGTGACAGAGCTGCTGTTCAATCCAGACCACTGTGAATTTGCACAGAAAAAAAGTAGTTTTGAGCACTGCTAATTTCCCTGAACAATATTTTTCCTTATATTTTTTTTCTCACTGACAAAATACAAAAGAGCTGCCTTTAAGAAAGTGTAAGAAATTACATTTTCCACTCTAGCACTTGAACGAACAAATACACACAAACTTATGTCAAAATATGTGTTATGCAAAGTTTTCACACGAACCCAAACTGCAAAAATGCTTTTCTTACTTAGTAGTTTTCTTTTCTAACTGTTTCTAGTCCAAATATCTACAAATTCTTAAATCAAGAAGCATTTTCTAGGCAAGCTTAAAATTTTGTAGTTTTCCAAAAGAATAAGTAAAAAGGGTAAGTGAGTTTGTCCTTAAAGCAAGCAAAATAATATGCAAATAGGGCAACTAAAATATTTCAAACTGAAAATATATATATTTTCCAGAGCACCTGGAGGAAACCCATGAGAACATGGGGAGAACATGCAAACTCACAGAAGTGTCAACTGGCCCAGCAGGGACTCGAACCAGCAACCTTCTTGCTGTGAGCCGACACTGCCAACCACTGAGCCACCTTGCTGCCTTGCTTACCCTATTGGCAAATTATTTTGGTGGCTTTACTAAAAAACTCACTGAATTTTTAACTATTATTGCTAAAAACTAAACTAGAAACAAGACAAAAAAGTAAGAAAAGCTTTTTTTGCAGTACAATTGCCAAATAATGTGTATTACAGGAATAGTTCACAAAAAAAAAGATAATTCTAAAATCATTTACTTTCTTTCTTTTGATGAACACAAAATAAGATATTTTGAAAAAGCTGGAAACCTATAACCCCTGACTTACATGGTATTTGCTTATGCTAGGACGGTATGATGGCTAAGTAACAGTCGCCTCTAAGATGGACCAGGTGCCATTTCTGTGTGGAGTTTGCATATTCTCCCCGTTTCTGTGTAGGTTTCTTCTGGGTGAAAGTTCAGAGACATGTGGTATAGGTTAATTGGATACACTAAAATTGCCCATAGTGTGTAAATGGGTATGTGTGTTCCCCAGCACTGACAACCCTCAGTGTTGGGAAACACACATGTGTTTTACTTGCTGATTTTTCCACAGCAGGAAGGGCATGGGCTGTGTAAAACATGTACAGAGGTTTATTCTGCTGAGTGATTGTCCTAGTATGGAAGTCAATGGTTACATGTTTTCAGCTTTCTTCAAAATGTGTTAAACTAAATAAAGAAACTCACAAAGGTTTGGAACCCCTTGAGGGTGAGTTAACAGTGAGTACATTTTAATTTGGGGGTGAACAATAATGAACTATAAAATGTTAACTAAACAAAAAGGCAAAGAGAAAAATATTCTGCTCTTAAGTGAATCATTTGTGTTGTAATAACTTACAATTTACTGGCAATTAATCTTTTTCATTTATGTAAATAAATATGTTTGCTTAAAAGAATTAAGAAGGCTGTATGCTACTCATTAATCTTTTATTCAAAAAAAAAAAACAATTGAAGATGTTGAATAGATAGATGTTTTTGTCTCTTTATCAGAGGTGTTTTTTTTTTGTTAGATTTTTAGACAGAAATATTGCCCCAGCAGTTGAATTTGTGTCCATTTTACAGGTTCAAACCTAATATCAGTCATAAAACCAATTTAATATTTGTTCCTCAGAAATTCCTCTCATCCTGGATCAGCAAATGCGCAATGGACTAAACCAGGATGTCCTGATTAAACTAGGTCAAGCTGCACCTTTTTTGTTATCCTGGCTTTACCATAGACTTAATCAACTAAAAATTTATTTTGTCGACTAAAACTTTTCTAAAACATTGTTTCTATGCCAGATGATTGACAAGCTGTACATATTTTTATATTACTAGTCACTTTACTTTCTTTATCCATCTAACAGAATTTTTTACACACATGAATAACTTATATAATAGCACAACTTTAAAATGCCTGTCTACAATGAAACAATCATGGCAATTTAAAAGATTAAAGGGGTTTGTATCGTTACATGTAATAAACAAGATGAATTATGTCCAAGTTAGTAAGGTTAGCCATTGTTTACCTACCGAGTCAGAAGAAACATGGGCCATTTTTCCAGGCTGAGCAACAGCATTGACACAAGCACCATAACTGTGGAAAATAAGGAGTGAGGAAAAGTTCACATCTTACATAGTCAGACTTCTGACAAGAAATGACTCTCTGACCTACATGTAAAGCAACAATACTGTTTATTTCACATTACATGGCTTTTAGAAGTGGGTTTATCTGTAATGGATTAAAGCACAATAAACCAGACTGAGGAAAAAATACATTTCATGAACATTCAAAAAAGAAGATTGTGGATTGTGGAATTGCACGAAGCCAGCCAATCAAAAGGGAACTGCTGAATTCAGACAGTATTCTTTTGTGCATTATTAATTTGAATGTAGAGTGAATGGTATAAAGCTAAGCTATAGGTTTGTTACATTTCATAAAAACATCTAGGCTCATCATAAAATACTGAAAATAATATTTTTTTGTTCAGTAGTAATACATCAAATTGTTCAGAAGTGATATTCACCAGATTACAAGTCTTCTATTTCAACTTTGTTAAAAATTCTTTAAAAATGTTTCTTTAGAAATTTTAAAGGGTTAGTTTTCCCAAAATACAAATTCTCATAGGCCCCTGTTTGTCTTCACAATACAAATGATTATATTTTAGATGAAATCTGAGAGCTCCTTCATGCTCTATAGCAACAACTAGCAACTATCCTGAGCTATTCAAAGTCAAAAAAGGAAAATTAATCAAAACATTGTCTAAACATTCTGTTTGACATGACTTCAGTGGTTCAATTGTAATCATACAAAACTCCAAGAAAACATTTTTGTGCTGCTGACTTGCTAATGGCAATAAATAGTTATAGTAAGTGTGCACCTGTCGTGGAAGACAGGACATTGGTGAACAAAGTTGTTTTTACAGTGCTCTTGGAGCTTTGTATAATTACAGTTGAACCACTGAAGTCACATGGTCTGTTTTGACAAGGTTTTTGTTAATTTTCTGGAAGTTAAATGTCTCAGGACATTTGCTGCCTGTGGAGGGAGGATAAGGGAGCTCTCAGATTTCATTCTTTCATTTTCCTTCAGCTTAGTCCCGTTATTAATGAAGGGTGCTATTAGTCCCTTTATTCATGAGGGGTCGCTACAGCGGAATGAACCATCAACTCATCCAGCATATGTTTTACACAGCAGATGCCTTTCCAGCTGCAATCCAGTACTGGGAAACATCCATACACACTCATTTACAAACACACGCTTTAGTTTATTCAATTCACCTATACGAACACGGGAAGAACATACAAATTCCACACAGAAATGCCAACTGAGCCTGCTGGGGCTCGAACCAGAGACCTTCTTGCTATGAGGTGATAGTGCTAACCCCAGAGCCTGAGCCACTGTGTCACCTCCACTCTCAGATTTTATCTCAAATATTTTTATTTGGGTTCTTAAACTGAATGAAGGTTACAAGGGGTTGGAATTACACGAGGCTTGCAGCCCCTCATGTCCACTATGCTCAATTAATTCTGGACAATAAGTAGAATCGGTAGAATCTTTCTCATATGTGGCATCTAAACTCTGGAACAGCCTTCCTAACACAATTTGAAAGGCAGACACTCTCTGTCATTTTAAAACTAGATGAAAGACACATCTCTTTGCATTAGCATACACACAAAACACAAATGAATACCTTTTAAAATCCAAATCCTCTAAATAATTGTTAGACTGTATTAATAAGGGCAACCGGAGCCGGGAACACTTCCCAAAAGACATTATAATTTAAATTGACATCTACGCTTATGTTAGTCTGTTACTCCTTATCCTGAGGTCTCCATAATCCTGGACCCAGCCTGAATCCTGAGCAGATGCTGTGGTGGAAATGGAGGAGCGGATAGGATAAGACTGAAGTGACAGACGAGTCTCCACATTGATCCCATGGGCTTGCCCAAACACCAGCTGGTGACCTACTCACATCTTCTCCACAATGAATGTTCAGCCTTAAGCACAGAGACTGCAGCTCCGCACAAGTTTGGCCAGAGGAGATCTTGTTGTGCTCAACTAAGGTTTTTCCCTTCACTCTCGTCAATTGGTGTAGTTTGTTCCTCACCAGCATAGCCACTAGAATGCTTGGTTTGGAACTTGTAGAGCTGTGCATGGTTGGATTTGCTCTTCAGTGTTTGGACTTTCAGCAGTGAAATGTATATTACTACAGTGTAAAAGTGCTAAAGAAATAAAGATAAATATGAAAAACATCATTTAAATGTTTGGGTGAACTAACCCTTCATGCAGCACAACTCTTTCTTACACCAATAAAAAGAAATACAATTTTTTCAGAAGCAAACCAGCATATTAAAATGATTCCTGAAACACAGTGTAACACCAAGGGCTGGAATAACGACTGCCAAAAGTTCAGCTTTACCATAATCAAAAAAATATGTTTTTCAAATTTTGTGAACAACAGACACTTCTTCACAAAAAACAAATACTTTTTGGTCTACAGTGTATCAAACATGACCAACAGTTGTATTAAAATAATGGTTTATGACTGTAATTTGTAAGCAAGACCTTTTGAGAATTAGCTATTTAAGTTCATCTGAAAATGTGTGAGCTTCATTACTGTTTGTTTGCTTGTTTGTTTCTTTTCGATCCGATCATTTTCATTAGTATATTACCTATTATTATTACCACACAGGTCAAAGGTGAACCAATGTCTAATTTTATATTTCAGAAAGCCAGAACCTGAACATTTCTCAGTCCTTCACTATCTCCTTCCCTCTTTTCCCTCTTGGTTGCACTGTGTACTCGCTCTTCTCCTTCTTTCTCTGGAACGTTCCACCCTCCCTCCCTCTCTCTCTCTTTCTGTCTCCTCTACATTCACTCCTCTTCCTCTCCTCTGTTTTCTCCAGGGTCATTGCAATTACTCCTTTCTCCTTCACTCTCTCTGTCTGTTTCACTCTTTCTTTTTTATTCTCCCATCATATGTTTGCGAACACAAGTCTCTTTCACCTCCCCTACTCTAGTTGATTTTTTTTTTATTTGTTCTCATCTCATTTCTACTCACCTTGTCTCATTTACCCTTGTAATTTCTATTCTAGTCTTCTTTTCTTTGCTTGTCTTATCTTATTTCTTCTCTCTTCTCTTGACTTAAACTACTATAATTCTCACTTTTCGCTCTCTCCTACTTTCCTCCAATTATTTAGCCTGTTCTCGGTCCCTCGTTTCATCCGTTTTCTCTCTCTCTCTCTCTCTCTCTCTCTCTCTCTCTCTCTCTGGTGCGGGGAGGAGAGCGCTGCTGCAGGACTGCAGGGCTCAGCAAAGCCACATTTCTATTTTCTGCCACTTCCTCTTCCTCTTCCAACCGTTTCTATGGTTACAGCAGGAGCCCACAGAGGCCGCTCCCTCCTCAGTCATGGAAGAGGAGCCAGGGTTATCACTCTCTGTTCTCTACAATTCTGTTGCTTTTTCTCTTTCACTCCGGTCTCTCATTCTCCCTGTATTTGTATCACTCCGTCCCTCCGTTTCTGGGTGTATTCTCTGGTTAAGTTGCTGTCCATGTCCTTCGTGACTCCTCTCCCTCACTCTCCTGAACGTCCTCTATCTGTTATATAGTTTCTCACATCCATTTCATCGATCTGACATTTCGTCGAGTATTCACGTTCACTAATATTTCTCCATATCTTGACATTTTTATTTATTTTTCATAAATCAATGCTACTCCTCACTCTTTACATCTGCCTGTGTTTTATACAAATATTTAACCAATGAAAAGTATTTTTAAAAAGCATGTGACTAAATTTCATAACTCCACAGGATCCTCAAACTGTTATTAAAGTTTCACAGCACACAAATATTTGCTCAATCAACAGCATTTAAAAAGTGCACGTGACTAAACTTTGTAACTCGATTGGATCCGCAAACTGTTGGAAAAATCTCATAGCTCCTCCTTGCCTGCATTTTAAATAAAGTGCAGCAGTGTGTACCATCTCTGCAGGTTTTCTACAACTGGTTAAATTTTCTTTATTCAAAAACATGTACGTACCCTGAGAGAGCGTCTAAGTCTAGCATTTGCTGTCTTTAAAAAAAGGATTTTATCTTTATAACATGAGATTTCGGTATTCAAGAACAAGAAAAAGTTAACACACACATAGCTACAACACACTTTATAACTGATGTTCCAATCAATTGGCCACAGAACAGTATACAGTTGCAATCAGAATTATTCAACCCCCTGATTTATTAGCGCCCTGTTTATTTTTTTCCCCAATTTCTGTTTAACAGAGAGATTTTTTCAACACATTTTTAAACATAATAGTTTTAATAACTCATTTCTAATAACTGATTTATTTTATCTTTAACATGATGACAGTAAATAATATTTGACTGGATATTTTTCAAGACACTTCTATACAGCCTAAAGTTACATTTAAAGGCTTAACTAGGTTAATTAGGTTAACTAGGCAGGTTAGGGTAATTAGGCAAGTTATTGTATAATGATGGTTTGTTCTGTAGACTATGGCAAAAATAAATAGCTTAAAGGGGTTGAAAATTTTGACTGAAATGGGTTTTTAAAATTAAAAACTGCTTTTATTCTAGCCAAAATAAAACAAATAAAAGACTTTCTCAAGAAGAAAAAAATATTATCAAACATACTATGAAAATTAGTTTGTTATGTTAAATATCATTTGGGAAATATTTAAAAAAAGAAAAAAAATCAAAGGGGGTTCAATAATTCTGATTGCAACTGTAAGCTGATAATTACATTCAATGACTCCATTAGTAGTCATTAAATTTGTCTGGTATTTTGAAACAATCACGTTAATCACATAACATGCAAGGACCTACATTAGCACCACAGATATATCATGACCAGTGAGAAACTACTATATCATCTTGAGGAGCATTGAAAAAAGCAATTTACTATAGATAACTCAACCAAAATGCACATGAAGATATATTTGTCAAAGGATACCACAAACCTTGCTCTTAAGAACAAGACACTGCAAATATACAGCAAAAAATCTATAAATTCAGCCATGAAGATAATGGACTTTAACAGCATTTATAACCAGCCACTCTCAGTCACAGAAAACACTGGATATAAACCAAAGTCACTTTAAGACAGGTCATTTCACTCGGCGGCCATCTTTGAAACGCCTCTGATTAAATGGGAGAACATCAAAATCTTCAAAACTGTTTGCCAAGCTTACGATTACACTATATATTTGGAATCACCAATAAAATTAAACAGTTCAGTTTTTGAACGTCTGTATCAAACAAAATCTGCATTTTTTTCAGGTTACCCAAGCTAATGCGTATGCACACTCAAAATGAACGATCACGACACCAACCTGATTTATGGCCATGTTACACATTATCATCCTCTGAATAATGATCATCTGATCATGCTGCTCTTTTGAAGTAATCCACAATTTGGTCTTGATGGCGAATCTCCTCCAGAAATGACAGCGACTCTTTGTTTACTAGTTTGTAAGTGTTTGAGTAGTTGCTGTCCTGTGATGTGCGTTTGACAGGACAGACTGTACCCCACGTTCGTTTCATACAGATTACAAAACCAAAAAGCGTTTGTTTTCAAGTGCACTTGGTTAGAGATTTTAAGCTTTATGTAGATATTTCTCAAACAAGTATTCTCTGAGATTCCAGTGCATTTGTTGACCACCAAACTGTCATGAAAGCACATATCTGGTCTGAGCTTTTCCCCCAGAGAATCGCCAGTCTATATCGATTGATGATTGACTCTAGAACTAGTAGGCGAGGCTTCATTCTCCATTTTAACCATTACACTTTTCCCCATTCGAAACTATACAAGTGACACATCTTGTGTATTCTATAGTCTTTGTTTAAACATACGATGCAAATACTTTACCAAAGTAGTTCTAACAAAGTGTACTTCAATATGGCAGCAACACATTTAACAACTGATATTTGGAGCTCTACTGTGTCCCTGATGTCCATGTTATGTATGACAGTGCAGTGGATAACTGTAAACTTTGAAAGGAGGCAAGTGTTTTCCACAAGAGCTTCCTATGATCCACACTGCAGAGGCTTTGGTTGACACATAAAGACAAGTTGTAGGATTGAAAAATAACAAAGAAGAAGGTGCATGTCAGACTACGTGATAATTCTCTAAAATATACATTGTTACTATAAATAATATAACCAATACAATCAATATCTGTGGCATTGTTTAGTGGAAAACAGAAGTTAACAGTGGCATATAGTTTACTTATGTAAAGTTCAGAGTGGGATCAGAATGGCAGTAGTCGTTATCGTCTGGATAATGCAGACATCCCAAGTCTCCCAAAAGTTCGGGAGTCTCATGCAAATGCACAGAGACTCCCGGATACCTGCAAACAAATGATAATCTCCTGAAAATTGCGCGTCTCCTGCCCAGTCCTCAAATACCCTCCCCTGCTGCAAAAGCAGGTCTGTGTATGTATTTACAGCATGAATACAACCGGCCTCTGAGCGAGCTGAGAGAGGATCACGTGAGCTCGACTGGTTCTCCTATTGGCTGTCGCTCAAAAATGTCACTCTTCATTTGCTTAAAGTTGAAAAATTCTCAACTTTGTCGCATCGTTTAAGACGCTCACTTGGCCGCCCAAAGTTGCTGTCACTTGAGCAGACGGAGGTCGCCAGAAGTTGCACGCTCTCCGTTGAAATGAACGGTCGCTTGTTGCTTTGCCGCTGCGAGTCGCTTGTAGTGTGAATGAGGCTTAAGACCTGATAGAAGCCTCCCTAATATATCCATAACGTAGTCTAACTGCGTTCAGCGGGTCCATTCAAATGCCAGATAAATTGCAATTTCTGCTCAAAAACTATCAGTTAATTTTGGTGAAATGTTGATAAAATAGCAATGTCTAATTTTTCCATATAAGCTTTCTATTCACAACAATGACATTTAGCATTACCCTGTTATCAGAACAGAACAACAAAAGTCAAAGTAACCTCCATTTTTTTTTGTTTCTGTCAGCTGTTTGGGGGCCAACATACATAGGAAAGATGCTTCTTCAAGGGCGAGAAGGAAAAACATGACCTCTATTCAGCGAGGGAGACAGACCAAACCAACCACCTGCTGAGTTACACTCACAAACATGAAGCATGGTGACATTTCTTGGCGATGACAAGGAGAGGCAACCGACACCGCTTGCAATGGATTTCAACAGGCATGATGTTCATTCTAAAACGGGGCCCTGTGCAACACGCCGCATGAGTCACCGGGCAAAGGTCAATGACAATGAGAAGGCAGCAAATTCTTCTCCATCTTTGCGCACATTAACATGCATAAACATTTCTTCATATCTGCTCTTCAGGGTCTCCTGCTCAATAGCGCCAGCTCCCTTAAGTAGTTCTATTTGAGTCCAATTGTAAGAGTCTGCGTGGTTTCTTTCTTCAGAGTGCGCTGTTATACTTCATGTACTTCATTACTTGGTACTTCATTCTGTGGTGGCAGGTACTCAATGTAGATCTCTTCACTAACCGACAAGGTCCCCAAACAATGTAGCACTCACAAATGCTGGATCTTGCATTGATCTTAAAATTAAAAGCAGACCATTTTCATTTTAAAACCTCAGATAAGAGTTTTAATGGATAGTTATGATACTGTTGCCCATAAAAATGTTGAGTTTTTTCAAGGATATGTTCGAGAAGCCCTTGTTCAATAGGTTGTTTTTCAAGACAAATAAATCAACTGTTTATGTTGTTAATCCACAACAAAATGCATATTTCCTCTGACAAATTCACAGAAATAATCCTCAATCAAAGGTCCATCAGTCAACTTGAACAAACCCATTTGGTCTACAGCTGCTCATTTAAATATTAAGCATGACATTGTAAATCAAAGGCCACGCGACAAAGCTCACAGGGAGGTGGGGTCGAACCACTGACTGCCCATTCACTCCAGAGTTACAAGCTTTCAAGCACCGATGATCATATTGTGTCACTCTGAGGCTTAATGATGTCACAAAAGGTCCCATGTCAGGTTCTGATTTGTTGATGTTTTTTCTTGTACTTATTATTTAATACCAGTTCACAAAGTATGAAAAACTTGATTATGTTTTCCCATTTCACAAAAACAAAAGATTTTTGGTGATTTTTAGTAAACAATGACAGAATTTTTATCTTTTTATATGTGAACCATTCATATTAATTATTCTTTTTCAACACCTGAGTTTAAGTATATTTCATAATTGTAGTTAATTGAATTAGATTGGATTGTGAACCATAATCAAACACACAAAACAATTATACTATTTAGTAATGGAGGGCAGTTTTTGTGTTGATTCTGCTGAATATATGATGATGGTGTTACATTTTTTTGGTTTTAAGATTTAAGACATTTGCAATTCTTTTTATCAGAACCAAAGATTATGTACTATGTTAGAAAATGTGTAACAGCGCATTACTTTATCATAACTTTATCATATGCCAGTGAAAATAGAGATGATGGAAAAATGGAACTGTGTGAAAGTATAGTGTGTCAACAGTTATAATGGGGTGATATAAAGACAAGTCTCTTTTTTAAAATTTCCTGACGTTAAAATAGGATCCAAATCCCTCCCATTTTGAGGTCCACAGGACGTGATGTAGGAGTGCAGTTTCCCCAACCACCAAATTGATTGACAGCCACGTATTAACATGTCTCTATAGTAACGTGTATAATCATATCAACAAGACACGACGTGCGCAAAGCAACTGGGATTAAAAGATCTGTTGAGCTTGCTGTGATCATCAATCATCATCAAATGTGATCAAGAATGAGTTTTACAAGTTTAAAACGTTTTTAAAACAGTGCATGTTTGTAATGAATTACAGGGATTTTACTGTCTTCATCACCACAGCCGCATGTCAGTACAATTATAAAAGAAGACGCTTCAATCCCGATTTGTGGACGTTAAATCAGGTTAATTTTGTACATTACATAACTGATATTATTGTATAATAGTGGATATTAACATGTATCCGTCACATTTGCCGTGCAAAAACAGTGCAAAGTTAAACACGTCCGCTGTGTGTGTGTACGTGAACTTTGTAACAGCATTGTGTGTGACTCATCATTGCAGAAAGGCTTGAATTGACTCCACAACAAATACAGGGAGTGCAGAATTATTAGGCAAGTTGTATTTTTGAGAATTAATTTTATAATATACATTATACATATACAATATACATAATTTTTAATATACATTTCTGCAATTCAAAAACAAAACAAAAACAAATCAGTGACCAATATAGCCACCTTTCTTTGCAAGGACACTCAAAAGCCTGCCATCCATGGATTCTGACAGTGTTTTGATCTGTTCACCATCAACATTGCGTGCAGCAGCAACCACAGCCTCCCAGACACTGTTCAGAGAGGTGTACTGTTTTCCCTCCTTGTAAATCTCACATTTGATGATGGACCACAGGTTCTCTATGGGGTTCAGATCAGGTGAACAAGGAGGCCATGTCATTAGTTTTTCTTCTTTTAGACCCTTTCTTGCCAGCCACGCTGTGGAGTACTTGGACGCGTGTGATAAAGCATTGTCCTGCATGAAAATCATGTTTCTCTTGAAGGATGCAGATTCTTCCTGTACCACTGCTTGAAGAAGGTGTCTTCCAGAAACCGGCAGTAGGACTGGGAGTTGAGCTTGACTCCATCCTCAACCCGAAAA
>CAIGQZ010000427.1:7191259-7213661 GCA_903798205.1 Danio tinwini | reverse complement strand
TGTGTGTGTGTGTGTGTGTGTGTGTGTGTGTGTGTGTGTGTGTGTGTTTGTTTATCCACTGTATTAATTGTAAACAAATTGCAGCATTAATCTCCACTTGGTCAATAATTGATGTTTTTTGACGTTTGTGTAGTTTTAAATATTATATTGTGTAAGAAATAATATAGAGAGAATTAAGTCCATAAACAGACAGAAAATCTTCATGCAGTTTATTGCAAAGTTTTTGTACCATAATGTACACCACCAACCCAGACAATATACAGTTACACTTCAGACTATTAAAAATGTCATTACAATCAACTTTTTGAAGTCAATAATTTTTGGAGAAAAGATCAAAATCACAATATGGAATTTAACAGAAATCACAAAATACAAAAAATTTAGCTTATGGATATTTTTACACTGTGGCCAATGTTTGGGGGAAGTCAACATCACCAAAATGATATAAAAGATTTTAAGCTCCTCTAAATTTTGCTCCAAATGTTGTGTTAAATTGAGGATTCTGGAGAGACAGCTGCTTGTTTTTTTTTTTTTTGTTCTAATCATAGTGGTTAACCCAATTATGTTTGGAGATTTCAACAGTGATATATGTGTTTTTTTCTACTTTTGCATATCCTGTCACCTCAACCAGCTGAGAGAGTAAAGTTGTGATCATCATGTAGATTTTCAAAAGGTGAGTTTAGATTTCTTGAATATCCTATATTTACTTTAAATGTTCTTTGGAATTTATCATAGAATTTAATTGTGATTTGTTTTAAAACATTTTTCTCAGTCATGTTGGAGTCTTGAAGATGGGCATCAGCTACCCTATATCCTACCCTATATCCCTATAACCACCAGACGAGCGATCAGCAACTACTACATCGTCCTAGATAAAAAGGTCATCCTGTGGCTGGGAAGCATATCATTCACCGGACATGCTTGATGAGATTTCCTAGGTCCAGTTTGTTTTCATACAAGTTTACAGCATTTATTCAGACTGCTGTCTTTGATATTGATGACCAAGGAAACACCAGAAGTGAAAGATTTGCAAGCCAAGTTGTTCTTTTGAGTTTAAAATGTAATTTCAGAAGAAAACTATGAGTGAAACTATATTGAACTTTTTCAAATTGCTCTGATGAAACATCAAGTTCGATTGTCAAAACATCAGTAGATAGGCCAGCTCTGTCTATGTGTGGACCAAAGGACTAGAACAGCTTTTTCGAGTACTGGTCATACATATTTTGTTGATACTGTCTGTACTAATAAAAAATGATAAAGCATATTTGGCATATTGTTGCATTTTAAAAACTGAATGAATTGTTGAAGTGCTGAACGTTTTCAAATAAAATGTTTTTTTTTACAGTCTTTTTTTATCTTTACTATATTTACACTCAAGAGAGTTGAATAAAATAATAACATATTGAAGTAAAAAAAAATACACAGAACATAAAAACATCAAATTTATTTTACACCAGGCGGTGTTAAATATAGGTACATTTTTAAACTTTGCCCAGAGTTAAAATTAACCCTAATGTCGGTGTCAATGTGCCAACACTTTTGAAAGTGTTGATCCAACTCTGTTGGGAGCGGACCCCATGAGACACTTTCAAAGTGTTGAAATTAACTACCTAAGAGTTGTTTGGGGTCCCCATATGTTGCTGTGTACTACTCAGTAGGTACTGCATTTGGATTTGAATGTACTACTTGACCGTTAGAAAAGTTTGTTCTATACAGTAGGAATGTGAGCAGTATGAATAGAACTAGGCTGCACGATTAATCGAAAAAAGATCGCAATCTCGATTCGACCCTATACAGACGATCTTAATTCAGCTTTTCTATGATTCAGCCTATTATATTTTCAAGGTCAGGAGTAGGGATGTAACAATTAACCGGTTTCACTATTAACCGCGCTTTAATTTCATCAAGGTTAATTAATCGTAAAGACTTCTTAACACCGTGTTTCTGCACAGAACAAAACTGCAGCAACTAAACAAATTTATGCCAACTGTGCTCTAGTTTAAAGTTCTGAGCTTGTACACCGAGGCTGATAACCACAAACACAGTGGATTAACTATGGCTGAGGCTATTAACTAGGGCAAGTTTGTTATTTTCAATGGAGGAATGCGCACACAACGCAACGCGCTCACGCTTTCCAGGCTCAGTACACAAAAGTACACAGGATTGCAAACCCACAGAATGTTACAAATTATGGCGCAGACGAGATCGATTATGTGGTAAATGTTGATCCTTTTGCCAAGATCAATCGAGTGTTTTCGGAGAGAGTGCTGAAAGACTCTGAGTGTTTAATGGTCTGAATCTCGATGCGTTGCATTCACTGCATGTACAGTGCAAATGGCCGCTAAATGTGAAAAATCTAACACTGCATACAGCATCGCCAAAGAAGCTCGCCTTTACTAAGTTTAAACTGAAACTGCTTCTCATGACAAAGAACAGTATATTGCACGGGTGGTCATCGCAGGAATCCTGCTCTGCCCTGCTCATATATTGGACCGGCTGACTTACCTGCTTTTTTCCACAAACACAGAAAAAGTTTGGCGCATAACAAAACTGCCCATTTAAAATAACACAAACCTAAACCAAAACTTTTAAACAGTAATAGAAGTGAGACTTTCTTCCTTTCTTTTGTCTGTTCTTTCTTGAGATGCATATTAGTATTCTATTTAGTTACCGAAAGGTAATTTTAAGCCCTTCATTATACAAATGCTATTTTTTATTCTTATTTTTATTTATTTATTCATTCATTGTTCTGTCATTTTTTGTCAGTGTAAAATTATAACTTACGTTTAAATGTCAAAAAATCACTTATTTTTAAGCACAAAGAGAGAAATGGACTATTGTTTGTTTTTAATATTATTATGTGCTGTAATAATTGGTTACTAAGCAGTAATAAATAACACTTTAAAATATAAGGAGTTTTCATGTGATTTTCTAAACTAGCAGTGTTTTAAAATCAATGAATGCATAATAATCATGATAACCGTAAAACCGTGATTATTTCTTAGACTATAATCGTACAACCAAAATCTATAATCGTTGCATCTCTAGTCAGGTGATTGTTTTAACATAATTTTTTTTTTTTAGCATTGTTTTACATTCCTTGCTCAGCAACATGAACACCTCCAAATGGTGTTAAAAGTGTCACATACTGTATTTATAAGGTATAATTCACCCAAAAAAGTAATTTCTGTCTTCATGTAATGATGTATTTGTGGCCGCAAAATCACACATGAGCTGACGCACTGTTTGTTTACTACCAAGAGGACATGCGCGTGCCCGTCAATGATGTCTACTTTAGTGAACAAAACCTGCATAGGCTGTGAATAACAGGTAATAAAGTTGTAAATAATGTTCAGTTTGTGCGATCGTTTAGGAGCTGCACGGAAACTATATTTTGCATATATTATCGTAAACTGACCAATAACTTTTGATGTAGAGGGTCTTTTTCTGCTAAAGATACTGTTGCCCTATAAAACTAAATAAAAAGTCATAAAACAATTTAAGTGTTTAGTTATAGTTTTTAAATATTGAATTTCCAACCTCTGTAAACCTTGAACCTGGTTATTGCTACATGACTAGTCACATTTACGCAAAACGTGTCAAAAATACAAATGAAAAAAACTTCAGTTTGTGGTCCTTTGTTATTTATTAGTCATTTTAAGCTGAAAAGAAGAATCAATTCTGAACTTTGGAATCAACTCTCAAATCTTAACGCCTCGGAATCAATTCTTTTTTTGTAATCATCTCCCAGCCTTTAGAAAGTCATACATTTTTAGGGTAAACCATCCTTTTAAAATTGTGAGGCAGGCAAAAAAAAAACAACAGAATTAATAAAAAAGAGTAAATAATAAAATTAATTAAACAATATCTAAACCATAAGTGTATATTCCATCCACTTTGCTGACCTTGTCCTTTACATCTCACAAAATAAATCCTTCCATACCAGAATTGTGATACAATGGAGCTAGTCTTGATAAATGGAAGAGCATGTCAATAGTCTTAACTGCAAAGTCATCAATTCAGTGTGGATATACACAGAAAAGCTTATATTTGAGAAACCCTCCTGCGCACACATTCGCAAACACACCCATTTCTTCCCTCTCGTCTCCACATATAAACACATATGCACCCTGCACACAAACACACTGAGAAACTGCATGGCCCCGAGCCCTCATTTGCATGGATTTGCATGAGATGCCGTATGGGGATTATTTATTCATGAGCTATCGCTACATGCAGATTTCAAACGGACTGAGCGGTTCGCCGTCCTTCACCCTGACAGTACGAGAATACAGTGTTTGCTTCTGGACAGTCTGTGGCCTGCGTCAGTTCAAAATGAGTTCAATCCCATCCAAGACATGCAATTCAAAACACTCAAGAAGAGAAGGAGCTATTTAAAGGAGCCACGAAAACAAAGGAGCAAATATTTACACAAAGGACCTTATTGTTTCCATTTTAAGCCGTATTTTTAAAAGGAATCTGCTGTATTTAATCTGTGCATTTTGTTTTAATTGTTACATTAAACAACAATCATTATTTTTTAAATACGCCAACATATCAAATAAACTAAGATATCTTTTATATTTACCTACAGTGCTGGTTTTTTGTTAATTAAAATATCATTAAAAATTACCTTAAAATATACATAAAAAATATAAATTAATTGGAAATATTTATTTTTTCAATTGAAACAGATTTTGTTCATAATGTGTTAGATAATACATAAAGAAATCCTGCATTTAAATGGGATGCCTAACAAAGGAGAAAGGATGACCATGTGTAAGAAAGTATACGAACACATCACCAAGGCAAATATATATATACTATAATGTCATAGAAAATCTTACAATTTAAAATAAACATTATTTTTTAAAATCCAATATGTTCCTATGATGGCAAAACTGCAACTTTAGCATTCATTACCCCAGTTGTCACATGATCCTTTGTTGATTCAGTGGTTGAGACACATTCTTGTTTATTTTCAAAACAGTTACCAGTACTTACATTTTTGTCAAATTTACAGAAATGTACAGTTTTTCATACAATTTTCAGGATATTTATTTTATAGAAAGTTAAAACAGCAGCATTTACATTAAATCACTAAATTAGGTCACAAGATCAAAAATAGAAAATTCTATCAATTGAATGCATACTTGACAAAGTATTTAAAAAAATCTTACAAAATTTTAATGACCACACATTTTTTTTTTTTTTAGGGAAAAATTAATTTTTTTTGTTTTTTTTTTTTTTTATTTATAATATATATATATATATATATTTTTTTTTTTTTTTTTTACAACCTAAAAGTACAACCTAAAAGATTTCAACAAAATTTTTCTATTTTTTTGCTTCTCTTGATTTTTCATCTTTTTAAAATTTGTATTTCATATTTTTCTATAACATATAAATTTGGGTGTACTAGTTTTTGGACCATTATCGTATGTTATATATGCTGTGGGGCGCCACACCAAAATTCATCCCGCCACGGCTACATTACAGCTTCTCATTCAAAACATCCAGTCGTTTTTTTTTTATAGTGGGTTATAATCGCACCTAAACATATTAAAAAGTAAGTGAATTATATCTGGAGCTTATCTAACAAGACAATTTACGATAACGGTCCGAAAACTAGTACACCCAAATGTATATGTTATAGAAAAATATGAAATACAAATTTTAAAAAGAGGAAAAATCAAGAGAAGTAAAGAAATTGAAAAATGTAGTTGAAATCTTTTAGGTTGTAATTTTTGTTTTTTTGCAATATTTAGCTTGAATTGTATTATCTTTCCATTTCTGAATGTTTGGTGACTAAAATATTATTTTAATAAATAGATCTGTTTAATTATTCGGTTTAGTTTAAATGCACCAAAATGCATTGCCTATATTCACTGAGAAATGAATAAAAATATTTATTTTTAAAATAGGGTGTACTCAAGTATGCTAAGCACTATATGTTACATCATGCATAAATAATAATAATAATAACAGACAAAAAAGACAAATAATTCAGGTCATTAAAATGTATAAACCTGAGAGCAAAGCAAATGTACAACCACTCTGGCAAACAAGAGGCAAACAAATATTTTAAAACCCGTAAATAATATTAAAGCGCATGCACATTCCAAACAAATTACTGAAGAATTTCTTGTTAATAATAATCCAAACCTAGCTAATAATCAATCGGCAAGGGACATATTCAAGTCAAAAATTCACCTAAAACTCCCTGAGTTGGCCCTAAAACCATTTAAGGATTACTAAGTTTACAGACATGTTTTTTTCCCCTTGAGCAACTGGAGCTTTCCCAGTCTGACCTGTCACAATGGGCATTCCCACGCAGAACTTTCATGCTAGTTAGCCCCTGAAATGATAAGACTAGCAAAAGCTACCTGTTGAAATTGCTCATTAAGACAACGCCACTGCTCATGTCGTTTGCTTTAATACTCTTTCAAGGCGATACATTTTATTAAACCCGCTCTACATTTGAGAGAGCAATTTCTGAAGACATCCCTCAGATCTTGCCATCAGTCAGAACAACACCTTGAATGTCAATACATGCACTAATTTCAAAAGGTTGAAAATGTTTTAAGAGCTGTAAAACATGACCTCACTCAGCACTACAGAGGATTTTTTGGGAGAAGCATGACTTTGAGACTCAGAACACGAGACGGAAATACAGAGCAACAGAAGGAGAATGAAAAGAGAGGTGAAGCTGCTGCTGAAGCAGACCCAGTCAGTCCATATAAGGCCAGTCTGAAGGAGGAAAGCAGCCTGAGGAACGCAAGCAAGAGTTTATGACCTGCACACCAAAAAACCATTGGAAGAACATTTTCCACTGTTCTCAAAGACTCATTGATATTATGGTGCATAAGACGATCTGTTGATACACAACTCCCAAATAAAAAATTTCAACATTACACAAACATTTAATAATTGAGCATTCTACATTTTCTACAGAAAATGTAAACTTATCCACAGCATGGTACGGCTTGGTATAGCTCGGTACAGCTAACTTGTGGGAGGTTTTATACTGTGTAAGTTCTACCTAGTATTTTTAGTACCACCTCAGTTGAGGTTTCAAGTAAGCCATACCAATACTAAAGACATTGTGAAAGTTTAATGATTAAACCATAATTCCACTTTTTTTTGTGGTACTAAACTGCAGAAATAAACCAAACTGAACCAAAGTAAAGTGAGCCAAGCCGAGCTGTACCAATGGAAAAGTGGCTTAAGTGAGGCTTATCTGTACAAAAGTCACTTCTTCTAGCATGTTGCTCTGAGATTGCTAAGAAGCTCTGAGTATTTTAACGTTTTGCTATGTGGATACTGTAGTAGGCTGTTCTGAATGTAGTACATTCCCAAGTAGTAATGAGGTCTGAGCATTGTAATGCATTACTATGTGGCTGATAAGAGTTGTGAGCTTTTGTAATACAATACTAATTGTTTGATTGTAAGTTTTAATGAGTCTTTGAGCACACTGCTATGTAGTTGCTAGAGAGTTCTCAACATATGAATGGATTGCGATGTGATAGTTAACAAAATCTGGGTGTTTCAGATCATTGATATGTAGTTGCCAAACAGCTTTGCGAGTAGTATTACACTGGTATGTGGTCTTTTGGGTGCTCTGATGCTACGTTTATGTATGTAACAATGTTGTCAAAAGCAGAGAAGTTTTTCTCTTGTGTTTTGAAAAAAGATTGATACCGTGAAAACTGGCAAAAATGCTGTATTAGGCATGTCAGGTCAGTAGTTGGGAATGCTTGACAATAAGAATGGCCTGATGGCCTGGGGCCAGCATGAGAGATGCACAGAACAGTAGACAGAATTGTCAATGGCCAGTGCTGGCTCGTCACTAAATTTTATCATTTGCTCATGACCGCTTGTCAATATGCGTGCAAATGCAATCTTACAATGGAGAAGAAGCTCTGCTGACAAAAATAAGTCTCCATGCGCGCAAAAGCAAGCAGATGAATACATGCAGTTCCAACACAAAAAGGTAAGGATGATCATGTATGATGTGCATGGTGCACACATTTTTTTAGATTCTTTACACTTCTGTTTGCCCCATATTCTTCTAGCACAGAGGTGCCCAAAGTAGGGCCTGCGGGCCAAAGTTGACCCATGGTAACCTTTGGTTTGGCCCACTATCCCAGCTGAAATGCGCAGGAGAATGATAGGAAGTTGGTTGGGGGAATGCCTTTGACAGAGATCGCCATTTCAAATTTAGCATAATCTTTTGTTTCTTTGTTTAATTGAGAAGCTGCAAAAAAAGCCAACTAAAATTAATTGTTTCATTTAAATTACTCAGACTTTTAAAATGTTAATCTGCAAACTTGACAGAAAGAGGACAATGCACAAGACATCAAATCAATGGCAAAGGTAGGAGCAGCTTGACGAGTGTATTCAGCATTGAACTCCATTGTGTTATAAATGGAATTGTTTATCTTTTTACTATAATAAGTTCATTACAAAATGTTAAGAAATGACAGAGAATCGTTCATTTAAATGTTTTAAAGCAACGTTTTCTAGTTATTTTTAAATAATAACAAAGAAATTAGGAAGTTACCCATGGCAAATTTAGTGAAATACGGTTTAGTATTAATTCAGCTCTCAGTCAAGATTGGTTTTGGACCTCTTATAAGATAAAGTTGAGAGGCACCCCTGCTCAAGCAGAAGAAATCTACAGTGTGTGGAAATGTAACTGGTGTGTTCGGTTGTTTTTGTCTTAGAATTAACAAAAAAAGCAATGTTCCTGCACCCAAAATCCTGCTGCTGTCTAGAGCTTAATATAAAAATATTTAGTCTTCGTAAGGTCTTTTGGCAGCAGTAGCTGGTTCACTTAAACAACTCAAATCATACCATCCCAAAACATGATGTCAGTCTTTACAATATCATTCCTTTAATAATCCATAATTCTCTATTTATGTAAAGTTAACTGGTGATCTGGGATCTTCAATCTGGACAAACTTCCAAATTAACTACATAAAATTAGTTACATGAAAAATAGTTTTAATAATATGATATTGTTTCTTAAAGTTATGTTGAATAAAAAAATGAAAATCAGAATTATTAGCCCCCCTGTTTATTTTTTCCCCAATTTCTGTTTAACAGAGAGAAGATTTTTTTCAACACATTTCCAAACATAATAGTTTTAATAACTCATCTCTAATAACTCATTTATTTTATCTTTGCCATGATGACAGTAAATAATATTTGACTAGATATTTTTCAAAACACTTCTTAGGTTAATTAGGTTAACTAGGCAGGGGCTAATAATTTTGGCCTTAAAATGGTTCATAAAAATTTTAAAACTGCTTTTATTCTAGCCGAAATAAAACAAATAAGACTTTCTCAAGAAGGAAAAATATTACCAGACATACTGTGAAATTTTCCTTGCTCTGTTAAACATTATTTGGGAAATATTTCAAAAAGAAAAAATTTTTTAAGGGAGCTAATAATTCTGACTTCAACTGTATGTATACAACTATGCAGCTGGAAAGACATCTGCTGGATAAAACAAATGCCAGAGCCATACCATCCTGCAGCCCAAGACAGGTTACTCACTGAAGCTAAGCAAGGCTAAGCCTGGTCAGTACCTGGATGGGAGACCACATGGGAAAAATGAGGCTGCTGTTGGAAGTGGTGTTAGTGAGGGCAGCATGGACGCTTAAC
Source organism: Danio tinwini (assembly GCA_903798205.1). Lineage (NCBI taxonomy): Eukaryota > Metazoa > Chordata > Actinopteri > Cypriniformes > Danionidae > Danio > Danio tinwini. The sequence continues at coordinate 7,203,992 of CAIGQZ010000427.1, read as the reverse complement.
TTGTGGTCTGTGTGAGTCCTAATGCCCCATAATCGTGAAGGGGAGACTATTCTGTCAGTGAGCGCCGTCTTTTGGATAAGACATTAAACTGATGTCCTGACTCTCTGTGGTCATTAAAAATCCCATTGCAGCTCTTGTAAAGAATATAGAGGTGTAACCCCAGTGTCCTGGCCAAATTCCCTCCATCAGCCCTTACAGATCATGCCCTCCCAAACATCCCTATCCACCGAATTGGCTCTATCACTGTCTCTCCACTCCACCAATAGCTGGTGTGTGGTGAGCGCACTGGTGCCATTGTCCTGTGGCTGCCGTTGCATCATCCAAGTGTATGCTGCACACTGATGGTGGTGTGGAGAGACCCCCTTCATGATTGTGAAGCGCTTTGGGTGTATGGCCATACACAATAAATGCGCTCTATAAATACACATTACGAATGTCTCCATACTTCCACGCCACCGTCAGTTTTCTGCTGTTTACGTCTGAAAACGAACCTGGCTGTACAAGTCCTCCCCTTCTGGCTCTCTCTGTCTCCGCGGGTTTTCACCAAGCTCGCGGAGGGTGCCCCAGCTTCAGCTTGCGGGCATTTGCATACTCAATTATCCCAGCGACTGGCTGATTTCAGAGCACAGAGACAGGGTGTTTCGGCACTTCGACCTATTGGGGCTTCAGGTCAACCGAGAAAAGAGTAGCCTCGCCCCCGTGCAGAGCAACTCTTTTCTCGGGTTGGAGCTGGACTCGATCACCATGACGGAGTGCCTCCCCTGGGAGCGCGCCGAGCTGATGCTGGCCTGTCTGAGAGAGTTCGACAGGAAACTGTGGTCCCACTGATATTATTTCAGAGGCTCCTTGAGCATATGGCAGCCGCTGTCTCGCCGCTCAGATGCTCTATATGAGACCACTTTAGCATTGACTTCAAGATCGGGTCCCAAGACACGCATGGCACGCGAGCGCGCACCAGGTGACTCTCACTCCGCTGTGTCGCCGCACCCTCAGCCTCTGGATGGACCCTGTGTTTCTACAGGCCCGCAGGCCTCTAGAACAAGTGTCCAGGCATATCGTCGTTTGACGGATGCTTCCAGTATGTGCTGGGGGGCCGTGTGTTGCGGGCATGCAGCTGTGACTTTGTGGTAGGAACCTGGTTGCATTGGCATCTTAACTGCCTGGAGCTGTTGGCAGTGTATCTCACGCTGCGCAGTTTTTTACCGGTGTAAGAAGGGAAACACGTGCTGGTCAGGACGGACAGCATGGCGGCGATGGTGTATATCAACCGCAAGGGGGATATCCGCTGTCGCCGCATGTCTCAGCTCGCTCGCCGTCTGTTCCCCCAGAGGGGCGAGACGTGGATATTATTATCCTGTCCCCTCTCTTACCCATTTGAAGATCTCTCTTAGGAGAGGTTTGCTCGATCACTCGACTCAGTATCGAGTGATCGATCAAATGGGCGGGTATCTGGAGGCATTTTCGGTTAGCGAAATGTGCCAGCGTTTTGGGCCGGCCCACTCTCACGTTTATCTAAGATCCCGGCCCACCTAGGTGTCCTAGGTTCCTACAGCGCTTGTTTAAACTATGTAGTGAACCTGCAAGCGCTGCCCACGGAGGAGGCAGACCCAGCCCCTTTATTGCTGTGTCCTGTTTGCGCTTTGTGTATTATACGGACCACACTCAGAGCTTTAGATCCTCTGAGCATCTCTTTATCTGTTACGGTGATCGGTAGAAGGGAAGTGCCATATCTAAACAGCGGTTGGCCCACTGAACAGTAAATGCCATCTCCCTCGCTTATCGAGCTAGGGCGAGCCATGTCCCCCAGGAGTAAGGACGCACTCCACTCGGAGCGCGCATCCTTTTGGGCGTTAGTAGGCGGCGCCTCTCTAACATACATTGTAGAGCTGCGGGCTGGGCGACACCTGAGCATTTGTGAGATTTAATCTTCGAGTGAACTGTATGAGGAAATTCGGTTAGGTGTTGTAAAACGCTTGCTGAGCCTTTCTCTCTAACACAGAGATATGTGCGCTTTTCTCAATTTGTCAGTTTAGTTCCCCACTCGGCGGACCCTGCAGAGTTCCTCCAAGGTCCCCAGCATCTGACTCTGGGGAGGAGTCAGATGTTGACCCGTTATGTTGTAGGTATGCCCACCGGTCATCCCGCGTTCTGGGTATAGGTGCCTGCTATGCGCGATTCCCACTGGCGATCCCATATGCTCACTCAGCCACGATGTAGTCCCCCCACCTAGGCGGGCTCGAGTCTTCTCTCCCCGCTAACCATCTTCTCATATGTGCACTCCCCCTTCTCAGGGCTAGTCCATATGCTATTTGTCACCCGGTCTCCCCCTCTGGGCGGCAGGTGACCTCTGCAGCGTCCTCCCTATCGGGACTGAATGCTTTCCCAACGTACTGTCATATTCAAAATTCCTAGAAACTAACTAGGTGTATTTTACTACTCCCCGAAAAAAATATATCTAAGCCTGAACAGGTAAGTAAGGTAAGTAATGGCCAGGGGACACGTTGGAAGACTCTCACCAGAGACGTGGTAAGGTTCTTTCGTTGTGGCGTTTTCCATAAATTTCCCCATAGTGGAAGTTTTTCCACATAGCATTGAAGTTCCCCTCCCGAAGGGGAACGCTCTGGTTACTAAAGTAACCCTCGTTCCCCGAGGGGGGGAACGGAAATGCTATGTTCCTTCGCCACAACGATTGTCCCTTAGCTGCTGAGTGTGAAAGCCTCTTCAGCTAGAAAAGATGCCGTTGCTGAGCACATGCTGGGCTTTTATGCCAAGTTAATTGTCATTGACGACAGCTGTGCACGCTGACGCCGCCAACTCATTGGCATTTCATTGGCCCATTTTTATACTCTTTCAGTTGATTGGATTCTGACGAAATCTCCATAGTGGAAGTTTTTTCACATAGCATTTCCGTTCCCCCCCTCAGGGAACGAGGGTTACTTTGTATGTGACCAATGTATGTGACCAATTGATGCAAAAATGCCTTTTAAAGCCATCGTCAGCACTGATGTGTATTTAGTATATGTCATGTGTATATGATGCATCACTGCTGTTGGTTATAATATTGGTGAATTAAATTCACACTTGGGGCAGCACGGTGGCGCAGTGGGTAGCACAATCGCCTCACAGGAAAAAGGTCGCTGGTTTGAGCCCAGGCTGAGTCATTTGGCATTTCAGTGTGGAGTTTGCATGTTCTCCCCGTGTTCGTGTCGGTTTCCTCCAGGTGCTCCGGTTTCCCCCACAAGTCCAAAGACATGTGGTATAGGTGAATTGGGTAAGCTAAATTGTCCGTAGTGTATGTGTGTGAATGAATGTGTATGGATGTTTCCCAGTGATGGGTTGCAGCTGGAAGGGCATCCGCTGCGTAAAACATATGCTGGCTAAGTCTTGAGTAGCAACGCCCCTACATACTCTAACATTGTTGTGTATGTTTGTTTGTGCTTGCCTTTAAAAATGAACAGTTACTGTGCATGACATCACTGATTTCAAAGATTCCTGTATTGTATGTTTACATGAAAACATTAGTATTTTGATAGCCTAGCGCCGTTTTCAACTTGCAAATTAAAACACTTTTTCTAAATTCTAAATTTTTAATCCCCATTTTAAGTGCTATTAATATTTAAATGAACACGCAAAATTCATCAAAAGTTTAATATTTTTTGCAGAAAATGTTGTAGTGCAAACAGTCCGAGTTTTTTTTAGAACATTACATGGTTGCTAACAAGTTCTCAACATTTGTACACATTGTTATATGGTTGCTAATGAGTTCTATGATGGTTATGAGTTTTGAGAGTCTGATTGTCATTGTTATGTTGTTAAGAAGGAGGGGTTAGGGTGTTTTTAATGCATTGTTATGAGTTTCCTGGGGTATTCTGGTGGTTGCTAGGGTGTTGCCTAGCAAGGTTCCCTACTAGTCCAAGCAAAAGTCAAAATTTTGATCGTTCATATGGCGCACTTCCATTCTTAAATACATATTTTTTATCTACTTTCTTTGTTTATGGTAAGGCTTTAATAAAGTAACAGCCCTCATCAAGCCACATGATCTGAGGCATCACTCAAGTACAAATCAACAGTGTGAAATTAGCTATATTGTGTCCACCAGTCTCAAGTCCACCTCAAAGTAAACTCAAGAACATCTTTAGCGTAAAATATTAGCAATGGGTCCTAACGGAAGCACATGTAAGACTCACTCCTAAAATTAGCTTAATTTCTCTTCAGTTCTGCATCCCCTGCACTTATATGCTAATACATGCACATACGCTCACCATGATGCAAAGCGGATATCTGCAACTCAAACATATTTGATGGATTTACAATCGCGCAATAGACTTAAACGCTCCTGTAAAGAAGATGCGCAAATACTCACATCCAGACACACACACACGTGGCAGCTATACATTTTAAATCAGCCTTCTCAGAAAACAGTGTGTGTTTCCTCTCTGAAGCAGAGCCTCTTTTTATTTCAGTATTAAAAAACAAATTCCAACCTGCTGTAAAGACTCCCTCCTTCTCTCTCCCCCAATAATCCCCCCACCCTTCAGCCTCTCTTCCTCTCTCCATCATCATCTCTCTCTCTCTAGCTTTCTCTCCACAGTATTTGCATAATTTCTCTGCCGTATTCTGATGTATGCGTGTGAATAATAAAGCTCATGGGCGCGGCGTGCCAGGCTGCCACTGTTCATTACGACCGCGCACAGCAAAGCTAGGCTCCGCAGGGCCCTCATTAGCTATTCCACTCAGAATAAAGGCTCACACACTCTCTCTCCCTAATGCGCTCGCTCGCACCCGCAACTCTCTCTTTTACTCTCTCACACACACTTTTTTCTGTCACTCACTTTTTTGTCTGTTGTATTTTACTCTTTCTAACTGTGAGTGTGTGTCCAAGTTTAGACTCAGCACTGGGAAAATCTATCTATTTAGTATAACTTTACAATAAAGCTGTATAGGTTAACATTGGTTGCTTGGCATTTCAAAACTGCATGATTAGTTGTTTTGTTTGTTTATTTATATACACACAAACACATATACGTACACATACACTCACACACAAACACCCAATAAATACAACATCTAACAACAAATGACTAACACAACAAACAATACACACACATCCCCACAAACACAAACATTTCATACAATACCTAACAATAAATGACAAGCATAACAGCTACTAAACCTTTAAATACAATAAGCAAGAAAATGGACAAAATAAAATAAACTAATTTAACATAACATAAACTAATTTAACACTGTGATTTATGTAAGTAGAACTAACCAATCTGCTTCACACTTTGTATGGAATATACACATTTCAGTAATTACGGTAGACTATTTACCTCAGACAAACACAGCGCATCCAAACACTGCAGTGCTTTTGACTTTTCTCCATAAACTTGCATCGGAGCTGCAGCAGTTGTTTGTCCGTTTGTCATCCTCTGAGAAAACAGTTGATGGTCACCTAGTTATGAGAGACGCCATAAAAATGGTGAAGGAATCCACTTGCTCGTGCTTGTCACTTTAGGTCAGAATAACAACACACACAAAAATAAGTTCCATATAGCAGCAGTGAGGAGATTGTAAATAAAAAAGCATGTAAGCATGTCGCCAGAGTGGCTTTTTGGTTTCTTTTCTTGTGCATCCCAGCCACTAGTTCCCCATTTGAAGGATTTTTGAGCATAGGAGGTAATATAGTCATTCAACTTCACAATTTGTAATGTTGCAATATGTATTTACATACTAATGGCTGGTTCCTTTAATTGAAAGCTCAGATCTGATTATCATAATTTGTTTTGTTTACAGAGTTTGAGGTTTACTGTATCATTATTATTGACACTTTACAGATGTTGATCTACCATTACCATTGCACACACTTTGTAATGTTTTATTTATCAAGTTTAAGACTCCCTTTAACACTTATGTTTATTTTTTTCTAAAGAGATCAGATATTTGTTTCAATATTTTAGTTTTTGACTATTAAAACAATTTGTTTTAGTAATGTTGGTCAATTAAAATAACGTGGCTAAATAAAAAAATCCCAATATTCCTAAATAAATTGTTCAAAAATATTCAATAATTATCGATATCGAATGAATGATGAAACATGATATCGTGATCATTTTTTCTGCAATATTGCCCAGCTCTACAACAAAGGTATTAAAATTAACATGAGGACAATTGGTAGTTTATTCCTGAAAAATAAGCAATAAGCTAAAAGAAAGTGAGTGAGTAACATGAAAATGGAAAATATAAAAATTTACCAGTTTAACCAATTAATAAAAAACCTACAAATGTATTAGAATTATACTAAAAATAACCAACAGTAACTATTAAAAAACAACTTACATTTGAAGGCATTATAAACCAGCATAAATGAACAATAGTTTATTCATAAATTAAGCAAAGCATGTAATAAATGCTGTAAAGCACTGCTATTTTTTTTATTACATAAAACCTTCTAACTATTGTTAACTAATATTAACCAATGTAAACACTTCTTGGAACGATTAAATTATTAAACAGCTTATTTTAGTGTACCTGTAGTTAATACTGTATGACATGCCACCAGGACTAGTAAGGAGTTTGATTTTCAGTAAATAAAAGCACCTGCTAAATACATGAACACAAACAAACAGTTGAAATGTAACAAAAATGCATTTTAGTTATTTTTATTCTAATAGCAACACCTCCAGACCAATAGGTGGTGCTGTAACTTGATTCTGAACATTCCCCCTCTCTTTCTACTTCTGTGGTCATGGTTATAATGACCGTGTTAAGATTCCTGCCCTCATCTGACCTCCATTGCCTTCAGAGTGAGACGACCCACTGTATAATCCTGCCTCCGCTATAATGTGTCACTTGAATACACACGCCCTTCCGCTCACCCACACACACATAAGCACCTAAAGACACACACTCTCTCTCCTTCTCTATTTCACCCTTCCTCATTAACCACTGTTCTAGCTAATTAACACATCCAGAGAGCCATTAACATCTCCTCCCTGCACGGGGAGATGGAAAGGAGTGAGAGGGGAAGTCCCTTGAACACTGAAGGACATACACGCACACACACACACACACACACTGTCCAGTTTCACAAGACAATGGAGGAATTAGTTACTGACACAACTGTGAACTAAATTGTTGCTCATTTCATTTAGAATGAGTTGTTCATGCTTTTAACAACTGTAAAGCGATATACTGTGTCTGTCCATTTCTCATTCATTCATGTTTTCTTCGGCTTAGTCCCTTTATTCATCAGGGGTCACCACAGCGGAATGAACCACCAACTTATCCAGCATGTTTTATACAACGGATGTCCTTCCAGCCGCAACACACTCACACACACTCAAATACTTAGACCAACTTAGTTTTTTTCAATTCACCTATATCACGTCTATGGATTTTTGACCCAGAGGAAACCCACAAACATGCAAACTCCACACAGAAATGCCAACTGTTCCAGCCAGGACTCGAACCAGTGACCTTCCTGCTATGAGGCGACAGTGTTAACCACTGAGCCACCGTGTTGCCGCTGTTCTTTTTTTCATGCTAATTTATTGCAAGTTACCTTGAGGCAACCAACAATCCCAAACATGCGTTATCACCATTGGCGTTGTTTGCACCTGGTTTTACTGTGTTTTCAGAGATCTGATCACAAGTGGTCAGTGGAGATTACCGTTTCCATCTAGTTATGACACATTCAAATGCACCTCTTGTGACCACTCATGTTTGTTTTTGTTTGTTGTTGCTTATTTCGTAATGTTCTGCAGCACTTTTGTGGGAGCGCTCAGTTTGATGTACTATTGAGAGAACAAACCCATGTTATGTGTCTTGGGAGCAGGAAAGAAAGAGAATGAAAGGCATGTGGATGGCAACTCCAATTTGGTAATCAGTGTGTTTTAGTACAATGCAGCAAAGTATGAATACTTTATTTTGGTGCGCTTTCTCACAACATGCCTCATGGCAATCATGTGTTGGTGCGGTAGGTGGTCTTTTGTGACTGGATGCATTCATTCATCTGAGTGTCGGCTTTATGAAAGCAATTCGATCAAATGCAGTTTCAACTACCTCTGGGACAAACTCAAAGCATTTTAGGACCAGGACACACTAAGCCAGGGGTTCTCAATGTCTACAGTAAAAGTGCCAAATATTAATTTTTAATAAGGTCAAAGGTCCTGAACAATTGATATTACATAACTTGTTTTTAATAAACATCCATAACATGCATCACAAATCAGTTTTTTTTTTAATTTTATTTTAAAGTGGCATTTGCATTCAGAACAAATTAAAACATTGTAAATGTGGCAAAACCACTAATATAAGTGCCTTGTTGTACAAAACTCAAAAGGTAGGCCAATAGTATCTGGATGCAGCCGTGATGATGCAAGCTGAGATTGCGTATCTCAGAGATGCAATGTCAGACACAATGCACTCAATGGAGCTAGTGACATCTCTGTGAGAGGTAGGGTAAGGGGTGGGCATTAAAAAGCATTGCATGCAGCTTAGATTGCACTGCCCTAGGTCTGCATCCAGACCTCTCTTCAGAAAAAAAGAGCGAGAAATACAAAAGTTGTGTAATTAAAACTTTAGTTTGTAGTTTTGCGGTCCTTTTATCTGTATTTTGTGGATACTGCTATTCAAATTGTCAGTGTTTCATTTCATAGTGGCGTTTCACTTTCCACTATTTACAACTGCACAAGCAGAATGGCTTTGTGCTGGCTTGTGGCAAAATAAACGCATACTTATCTGTACATTCAACTTTGAACTGACATCCTTATCCATTCAAATGGTCACTTTGCTGCAGTGCGTTAAAGCAGGCACACACGCGATTAGCCTGCTCGATCATATGAAGCCTCGTAGGATTACTGGATGTCATGACAACAGAGTCACGCAAGGAAACATTGAATATTTCGCCTTCAATTTTATTTCGGCCGGTATTTTTTTTTTTCTGTTTTTTTTTTTTTACAAAAATACACACAACTAAACAATTGATTTACATGGTTAATGTATTTATCTGTGAAGGAAATCCACAATTTGAATCCTTTACGCATGGTCTTGCAATATGAAATGGAGCCGGATCAGAATTGGATACTCTCGCGGTATTTTAGAGTCTGGACTTTGAGAAGCCCTGCACTAAGCCGATGCCAAACAACTAGTACTGATGAAAAACAACTGTGTTGTCGGTTCACATCTGGTCCTTTCTGGACCAAAAAGCTGCACATGAACACACCAAATGGATGGCAGCTAAATGAAACGAGAAAGTGCATTCTATGCCTGCATGACAGGATGTCTTTCTGCACCTGCAGGGGCCAGCAGTCCATTTTCTCATTCCGCAAAGGGCAACTGAAACTTGTAATTCACACAGACAAGGTGTAAAAAAACTGCATTTTTCACTTATGCAAAAATGCCTGATAATCTTATAATCCATATCATTTGCAAATATTTCAGAAATATAGCAGAATTACAATTGGCTTCTTTGTGTTTCTTCTTTACTTGAACTGTTCACTTGGTTACGTCATTTCAGTTTTTGTTCTTATGCTGATTTGTTGCTGAATAACCAATCAGAGCACTCTCTTTAGCCAATGACCGACACCTATTCTACATGCCTACATACTTCATATGATCCAAAACCAAATCCAAAAACATAACCTGCTCTGGAAAAGCTTAAGAAAATAAACTGCTAACTCTTCAAATTACTTCTGATTGAGGAGCCAAAATTGAGGTTATCTGCATAGGGGTGCACAATATATCATTTCAACATCGATATCGCAATGTGCAAATCTACAATAGTCACATCGCTTAAGTTAATTTAAACCATTTGCACACAAGAAATTATAAAGTTTACCACTTTAATAAGAATTAATTGTGTTTATTTATACATTGAGGATTATGCCGTGATATTTTACATTTTATAATTGAATTTCAGTACCTAAATATTGTTAGACTCCCTTATAAAGTGCTTTTCTATTTTCATCTGTGCTTTAATTGATTTTATTTAGTAAATATTTCTTAAATATAATTTTGTACATTTTATGGACATGCACTCCCCTACAAAACCATCCTAATTATGAATTATGAATTTTTTTCAAAATAGAGTTATCTTGGGAACTTAAATTCATATCGCAAAATATATCACAAAAAAACAAAACAGCCCTACTGCTTCCTGTGTTCAACATCTGAGTTGTATTTACCATGTTTTCTGTGTAGCAATACACTTTCATTTTTCATCTCCTGTGTTCAGAAAATATTTGATTTAATTTTATTTTATACCTTCAGGCTTTCCAGGTCTGTCACAATTTCGTCATATAAGGTTAAAATAAATATTTTGCCTTTAATTTAAGTTCTGCTAAAAAGTGATACACTTTTTTTTTTTTTTTTGGCTCATATAGTGATATAATATCGATATCGTCTGGACAGTGGAAAATATGAATTTTAGCTCATATTGCCCAGCCCTAGTTGATGTAACATTGCATTTGCACTATCACACATGACAAAACAGATATATAATTAATATTGTCATAATTTCTTTGTCTTCCAAGGTTGAACCTAATCTCAAAACTGTCCTATGGTTTTACTCTCTCAAGGACTGTCTCAAGCATAGTTTAAAAAAATACAGCTCTTACAAAATTCTAAATCCTAAGTTGCTATTTTAGTAATTGGCAATATTTTTTTCCATTCATATATTTCTAAAAATATAGGAACATGATACATTTTGTCACTGAAAATGTCCTCTGGTGTGACCATATGCTAATTTTAATCGCCAATTCCACTGAAAATTATTTAGATGAAGGACGCCTAAAGCCTCTTATGAAGCCCATGACGTGCACCTGTTAAGTTTCATTCATTCATTCGATTTCTTTTCGGCTTAGTCCCTTTATTAATCATAGCGCAGGGGTGTCCAAACTCGGTCCTGGAGGGCCGGTGTCCTGGAGAGTTTAGCTCCAACTTGCTTCAACACACCTGCCAGCAAGTTTCTAGTATATCTAGTAAGAGCTTGATTAGCTGGTTCAGGTGTGTTTGATTAGGGTTGGAGCTAAACTTTCCAGGACACCGGCCCTCCAGGAGCGAGTTTGGACATCCCTGCCATAGCGGAATGAACCTGCCAACTTATCCAGCATATGTTTTATGCAGCAGATGCCCTTTCAGCTGCAACCCATCACTGGGAAACACCCCTACACTGTCATTCACACACACTACAGACAATTTTAGCTTACCCAATTCACCTATAGTGCATATCTTTGAACTGTGGGGGAAACCAGAGCACCCAGAGGAAACCCACGTGAACACGAGGAGAACATGCAAACTCCACACAGAAATGCCAACTGACCCAGCTGGGGCTCGAACCACAACCTTCTTGCTGTGAGATGATTGTGCTACCCACTGCGCCACTGTTACGCCCTGTAAACTTTTTGTCTCTGAATTTATTAACTTCTTTAAAGCCACTACAAAAATTAAGTTTTGTTGTCCTTTGGTTTGACACCACTATTTATTGAAAATGTTTAGTAAAAAAAGTCATGGAGAAAAAAAGATTCATAATTTCATATGTAATAAATAGCACTATATGAAGATAAGTGTCCAACAATGAGGATAAATCGCTCTTGCACTATTTTTATATTGTTAAGTTGTTTATGTTAATTGTTTTTTGCTATGTCACAACACATGACATATTTACAATATATAAGAGTTGATAATTAGTAACCCATTATATTTTCTCAAGCATCAGACTTCAAAAACACATAAATACATTTAATTGTTTAAAAACTCTTCAAAAACAGTATTTTTACTGCGCATTTGTCAACTACCCATATATTCATGTTATATTTAACCTCTTATTGTTGAAAGTAACCTTTAAAATGGTCAATCCTGAAAATGTATATTTACTGAAATGAAAGGAAATAATACTGGTCCTCCACCCTTGTTCATTCCCAGTGTAACTACTGCCTACACTCTTGTCTGTGTGCGCGTGTGTGTGTGTATGTGTGTTTTGTCTGGTTTCGGTAGCCTGTGCGTGCACACCCTCCAGTGACAGATGGCGTCAAAGGATCATGGCTCTCATTGTCCTCTGATGGCTATTTGTGTGCATGGAGGACAGCCGTTACTGAGGGGAGAGACTGAAGCAGCTCCGCACAGCACTGAGGCCCCCTAGACCGCATAGGAATCAGAGCTGCTGCTGCTGCTGTATTCACTGAAACACCTGAGAGCAGGGCTGATCAGCAACCCACCCCCTCCACTTTAATTAACCAGTAGACCAGCAACACGGACGGCCATTCACATCTCATCTGTATTGCAGTGATGGGGACAGCTTTCCTGGCAAGCACAAACCACTGTGTTATACAATAGTGATTCTCTTTTATTGTTTTAAAAAGTATCTATAGGAAGTAATTACATCATCTAAACAGACTGAACAAAGAAGAATGATACAATGTTTTCATCGCCTGTTACTCTAGTTTGTTCACGCGCTATTGCCAGTTTTAACAGGTATGATAGTTTATTTTAGATCTTGTCTATATGAATAATGCTAAAATATTTAATATTTAAATTTAAAATTTATTTCATTACGGTAAAAAATAATAATACTAGAAATGTCACTTATAGATTTAAAGCAGAATTTTCAGCATCATTAGTCTAGGCTTTAGTGTGACAAAATCCTTTAGAAATCCAATTTAATTGCTAGTGGTTAAGTAACATTTATTATTATTATTATTATTATTATTATTATTATTATTATTATTATTAT
>CAIGQZ010000427.1:7174726-7191249 GCA_903798205.1 Danio tinwini | reverse complement strand
ATTATTATTATTATTATTATTATTATTATTATTATTATTATTATTATCTTCAACATTATTGAAAATTCTGCTTAATATTTTTATTGAAAACGTGACACTTTTTCAGGATATGGTGATAAACAGAAATTGCATAAGAACTAGGGCTGCCATGATTTGTTGATATAATCGACTGGGTGAATGCTGATAAATAGTCAATATCAATATTTTTAATAGACTTTTGATTTTATATTATTGTACCTGATCTCATGTACCTTGTTTTAATGCTTCAACAAAAATAACAATGGTTTCATCCACGCCACTAGTATGAGCAATGCTCATCACGTCATTTAAACTTGCCTGTTGCCTGACTCACCTCAGTAATGCTACTAAGCTATTGTATCACAGCAGCAAAAGTATGATGCATGAACACCTGAAGAAGAAACATGCAGTACAGGAGCTATTATGGATGATGGCACACCAGAGAATCCAAAGCAACTGTAGGTGTTTTGATTAGTAAATTAGCTCAGCCTCAGTTCTGTAGGCAGAATGTATATATATATATATATATACAATACATAATTTTTTTAAATAAATATTTTTAATAATTATTTATTTTTAATATTTATTTTTCACTTTTTATTGGGATAGAACAGTGGACAACAGACAGGAAAGCATTGGGAGCAGAGAGGGGAAGGATTGGCAAAGAACCACGAGCTGGGAATCGAACTTGGGTCGCCGTGAGCACCACGGTGCTATTTGTCAGCACACTTATGGCCCGTTTTCACTGAGTGGTATGACATGGTATGGTTCTGTACACTTTTATGGCCGTTTTCACTGTCAAAAAGTACCTAAAAGCGAACCATACCGTACCACTTTGTGGGCACCATTTGCAAAGTGTACCTAGCACGGCAAAAGGGTACCAAAAGGCGGAGCTAGATGCGCACCTGAACGCTATTGGTTTACAGAGAAATGTCACTCGTGCATACACAAGCAGAATAATGAAAACAAAGAAACCACCATTTTTAAATACACAGCCGAGACATTACTTCGTAATACTATATGCTTCTAATAATGAGCCATGGTTGACCCGAGCTCAGACAAACCTTGTCATTGTCTTGATGTACAACCACAAAGCCAAGAAGAACAAAATCTGCCGTGTCCTGTTTTTGTCTTACGAGGCCGTCTAAAAGGGCAAGCGGTTTCACTTTCTCCAGAGAGCCCGCGATCGCTCATGTGCACATCTATATTCGAAATAATAAAATTCTTGAGCTGATGATAATAAGGTGCACGTGATTATTGAAGTGCTTCTGACATCCGATCCTTTCAGAAATGGACAAACGCAAGAGTGAAGTGTAAAAAAGGAGAAAGGAGAAGCCGGAAAAATCAAAAAGAAGAAAATGATTCTTTCACCAACCTAAAACATGAACAAATTGCAATGTTTAATTATTATCATCACCTTTTGGATGAACTCGGAATGATGGAGTTACTCTCTAACAGAGGTTACATGTGCTGATGAAGATTAGATACAGATGAGAGGTTTGCTCTGACTGTGGGCTATATGTTGCGTGTTGTTTTTGAACCAACATAAGTACTAAATGTATGCTGTGTGTAATTTATCTGTAATTGGTAACATATCGGAGACTGTAAGGGTCTGTATGTGTTCATGTATGTTGCATTTATTTATTTATTTTATATAATTGCAGGATATTTCGCACTGTCAATGATCTGCAGTTATAATCAAATGATGTTCATAGAAAAGTTAGTAACATTTACCATTTATACACAAGTATTTATGTGTATAAAGCATCTGTTTCGTGAAAAGTGCTTCTCGTATGATGTGAATAACCCGTACAGCTTTACTTTAAGCGTGATTTTATTCGATCGAGATTGACGTCAACTGAAACTTTCTGTCGTACACCACGCCCACAAAGGGTACTCTTGGTACCCTTTAGGCAGTGGAAACACAAGGCTGATAAAGGTGACCCGTACCGACCTGTACCATACCGTACTGTACCAGTCAGTGGAAACAGGCCATTAACCACTAGGTTATTGGTGCCAACAAGACAATGAGTTTTGGAATGAATTTGAGAACACAGGCTAAGTTGGGCAATCCACCGCTCTGCACTTTTTGTATGCTTCTCTTATCACTACAGACACTTTGTTCTAATTCTACATAAAGTCCCCTACGAAGTGGACTTGGGAAGGAGCATAGGTTTCAATGTAACTGCATTTAAGTGTGCAGTATGTGAAGCTTCTCTAATGTTCTTCTCTAATGTTCACACTTTTCTAGTGAGTATCGTCTGTATGTGAAAACACTGCATCTGTATTATAGTGCAAATCCCTGAATGATTTCCTGTGATGAGGGAGCAACAAATGAAAACCTGTCAATCGGAAAACAATTCATGCATGAAGCTCTAATAACGAGCTGGTTATTTTAATCAAACATGTTAAGAGAAATATTTTACATTTTCTAACAATTGGGGTGTGAGGACTGGAATTAGGAATCATCGTAACTTTTAGATTGATCTGTGCCTGCGTTTGTTATTGTGCAACTGTGATGTAGCCTACTGTAAATATTGTTATTAGTGTTCATTTATTTCTGCCCATTTTAACGACAATTCATTGAAGGGTTAGTGCCATAAATGACCTAAAGAACATGTGCATATACAGTATTGCAATTCAGACAAAAAAAATCTTACTATTGTTGTATTTTCATTAAGTTTGTTTACACTTTTTCTTTTTTTTATTATACTCTTATAGTGTTACATTATCAATAGCTTGTTTATAAGATAAAGTTATCTTAAGTACAATCATAGATTTCTAATCTGAAATTAATAATTTAGATTACTCAAATAAACAACAAATTAGTGAACAAAATTATCAATATAAATATAGTGGTATAATTATTGGCAGTTTTTCTTGTTTGCTTTGACCTGTTTAAAGAAACTAGTATCCACTCCATTTTTCATTACTAACTCAACAGAGCAGAAGACAGGTCTTGCAAATGTGTAAACCCTTTCTCATTGGGTTGACACATTTTCCACACCATTTTGCAAACCAGTTAACACAGATGTTATTCAAGCAGTGCAAACTTTATTGTTTTAGCTATGGTCACCAAACAGAAACCATCTTTTCCTAACTATTAGAAACTATCAAGATTAGTATAAAATCACTGAAGCACTGGTTTGACACTCCTTCACACAAATCTTCAATTAGTCTGCAAATCTTAAGAATAAAAGGTGGCCGTTCTGTGTTGTTCTTTGTCAGCATGGATGGAAGAGGTCAATATGTCTTCTACTCTGATAGATTTGACTGTATTTATTATTTTTGTCTGTTTTGTTTTTTTTCACAGTTTTTCTTGTTTGCTTTGACTGGGTTAAAGAAACTAGGATTCACTCCATTTTCCTCATCACTATCCCATCGGAGCAGAAGACATGTCTTGCATATGTGAAAACTCTTTCTCATTGGATTGACACATTTTCCCCAACATTTTTCAAAACAGTTAACACGGATGTTGTTCAAGCAGTCCAAAATCCATTGTTTTAGCTATAGTAACCAAACTGAAACTATCTATTCCTAACTATTAGAAACTACCAACATCAGTATGAAATCACTGAACCAGTGGTTTGACACACCTTCACACAAATCTTCAATTAGCAATTAGTCTGCAAACCTTATACCGTGGAACAGTGGAAGGTCTGTGTTGTTCTGTGCCAGCATGGATGGAGGAGGTCAATAGTGGCTACTCACAATAGATTTGACTGTATTTTGGTTTACATGTGTTTTCTCTAATATTTACAGTATTTTATTACTTTTGTCTGTTTTGTTATTTTACAGTAACAGTATTTCAGTTATCAGACACAGTCTGAATAAAATGTCATGAATTCAATATAAATTTAATCGAAGCATTTCTTATTCTGGATTCAATTCTTTGCAAAAAGGCAATATTGACAGCCCAAATAGAAACACAACAAATGGCATTGTTGTCCATTGTGTAGTGATTGATCAAAAGAGCTCATATACTTGTTTGCAAGTTGTGTTGTTTGAAGACAAAATGATTTTTTGTTGCATATTTTCAATTTGACACGGTTCAAGCATTTTGCAAGCAAAATATGTTATATGCATTATGTTAACCATGAGCGCCGCTGTTTAGGCCTGTGTGTTAACTGTTTTGAAAATGTAGAGTTTCAGATGGCGGCTGCATCAAAGCAACCAAGAAAAACTGTAATATGGAGTCTCACAAATAATACATTTACAAAGTAAAAATTATACATACAACACAATTCACATTTACAAAATCCATTTTGTAAATTCCAAACACAATTCATGAATACAACACACAACTTGTGAATTTGCAAATAAAAATCATAAATATTTTATACAAAAAAATTGGATGTGTATTTATGAATCATATTTTGAACTTATGAATTGTATTTGTGTAATTATGAATCGTGTTTTGAATTTATGAATTGTATTTGTGTAATTATGAATCGTGTTTTGAACTTACGAATTGGATTTGTGTATTTTTGAAACATGTTTTATATCTACAAATTCGATTTGTGTATTTATAAAAAGTGTTTTGGACTTACGAATTAGATTTGTGTATTTTTGAGTCATGTTTGAGTTTATAAATTGATTTGTGTATTTATGAATCATACTTTAAACCTACAAATTGGATTTGTGTATATATGAATCGTGTTTTGAACTTATTTACAAATTGTGTTTTAAACCTAAAAACTAGGTTAGTATATTTATAAATCAAGTTTTGAACTCATGAATTGGATTTTGTTCATGTGAATTGTGTTGTGGATTATATTTTGTAAATGTTTCATTTTTGACACTGATCTAGCCTCATATACTAAAAACAGGATTTATTTTTAACAAAATGCCTTAATTGTCATCCTGAATAGTACTAATCTTTATTAAACTTTACTAATCTCAAAACAAAACATAAAAAATTACTTCAACTTATGAACTAAACCTGAAACAATGACAACTAAATAAATACACTTCCAAACTCAATGTTGGTATGAAAAGTTTAAGTCTGCAATTCCTGACTCTGCCATAAGGGGCACTGCTCCATAAACAGATGAATAGCTAACTACTGTAAAGTCTTAGCAACAGTTTACATTTTAAAGATGATCTTATAACTAAAGTAAATTTCAATACATTAGGTTTACAGCAAATTATCTAAATAACAAGTCATCTTGTACATAACACCGACATTTAAAGGGAACTCTATCGCCCCCTTGAGTACAGAGTCACCACCAAAACCACACAACGCATGCCCAGTGTACTTGTTTAAAGTATGCCCCCCGACCTTATTTTACGACAACAGGTGAGATTCCCTCTGATGTGTGAAAGAATACAAAAGTAATCAGGAAAAACTATGAATGGTTGAAGAATGGCTGGTTGATGGTTGAAGGAGTGCCTAAGCAATAAGATGTGTGAATGCTACAAAGAAGAGGTGATTAAGGGTGAGAATGAGCAGGTATATGGATACAAATGAGCGAGACAGACAGGCTGAAAGGATCTGACTGTATTCTGGGCCCAGTTTCTAATTTAATTGTGCATTATTAAGTCACTTCTATGGTGTGTCTGCCTCCTGGTGCATGCTGATTAAAAATTTAAGGCTTTGCCATGCAGCCAGCCTCACTCTAAGACACACTGTCTTTCTCTCCCTCTCTCTCTCTCACACACACACACACTTTTCCTCTATCGCGTCCTCTGCTGCCTATTTCTTCCTGTCTCTCCTTCGGCTGTACCCCACAGTCCCTCTTCACGCGATGCCTCTGCTTTCACTGTTTCCCCTCTTTCGCTTGCTTCTCTTTCTCTCTGCTGCTGTCAGGGAGAGCAGAGCGCTTGAAGACCCGTGGGAATGTCGCTATGGTAACGCCTGCCACTCAATCCCATCTCAGATGTAAATGACCTCGAATTTTATTAGCGCACAATTTCAAGATCCTCTCATTGCTTTCTTCCCTCCCTCCCTCTCTCTCTCTCTCTCTCTCTCTCTCTACCTCTACACACACACACCCCACATCCCCTCCCTCCACGAACCCGTCGCTCTCGCTCCTTCTCTCTCTCCCCCCGCCCAGTTCACGCTGCACCCCACAGCATTCTCCATTATTATTATGCTTATATGCAGATCTGGATTGTATTCAAACCCAAATGAGAGAAATATCACCAAAATCTACATGTTTTTCCATATTCATTCCTCTCACATAAGTAAAGAATGAGAGAAATAGCTGCATGTGCCAAGGATGATGTATAGCTTGTGGATGTGAAACGCTGCCACTTGTGATTGTACACCTACGTTCATTGTTTTCTGTGCTGAAATACAGTACGTGAGGCTGTTTTATATACTTTAAATGGGTGTTTTGGATAGTGTAAGGACAGTAAAATAGTGTTGACTGCTAATATTAACAGTAATAAGCAACCATAATTTTTAGCTATTCGCTCTTGGAACACTATAAAACACTATAAAAAATATTTTTATAAAATTTGTGGAAATAATCGGCTCAATTAATGAATTTCAAACTATTGTTCCAAAACAAAAAGACACATTGTTGTCATTAAGGCTTAAGGGTTTTTTTATATTCACTAACATATTTCCTTTAGCTCAGTCATTCTGTAAAACCAAAGTGAAAAGTCTGTGTTGGCTGAACAAGTCCTAAATCCAAATGTCTTTGTAAATAAAGCAATTACTTGTAATGTCAACATGAGTCACTTTACTAAAATATTAAGTACAATTTTCCATGCAATTATTTATAGCTGAAACCAACAACAGAAGTTATCAGAACACAGACCAAGGTCCCTTAAAACAATTTGAAAGTGTAAACAAATGAATAAACAAACACCATGAATCACAAGCTATGGACGTTTTTTCATAAACGCATAGTTTACAACTATTAATTAAAACATAAGTTTTGTTGTAGTATAAGGTTTCAGGACTCACAACTACTTTTTTATTTTATTTTTATTTAAACCAAATAGCCACAACAGTTTGTGTCATATTTTGTTTCAGAATGACATGATAGTGCATCATTGCCTCTTCAGCCTCACCTACAGTACTTGTTTACACATGTAATGCACACTACAAAGTACTAAGAAAGACACAAACATGAGATTACCAAGGAAGGATTCCATGACATTATGCAATGACAAGTTGTGTCGTTACTGTATATTGCTTTTCTTGTGATCATAACCCTGTGTCTACAATGGACGCAACAATTGTTGCATCATGTATAACTACAACAGCTAAAAGCTGTCTACATTTGATGTGACAAAGCGGATGATTTTTTTTTTAAGTTCCAGATGAAGTTAGTCAGACATGGTTTGTTTGTTGTCTTCATTTTACTGCAGATGTTTATTTTAACAAGACAAAGCTGAACATACATTTTTCAAAAAGACTGAGAATAAAAGATGAGCAGTGTCGACTAGACAGGATCCAACAGTAATGTCACAACACACAAGTAACAATGTAATGTTTTTACCATGTGTCACTATTGTCTGTTACATATTATTAGTTATCTACTGAGTATTTTTAAGCAGCATCAATCTACTATTCTAATACACAGACATATCCACATTTTGAATGTGAAACGTCTAGAGGGTTTCAAAAAGGGAGCGGCATGGTGGCTCAATGGTTAAAACTGTCGCCTCACAGCAAGAAGGTCGCTGGTTCGAGTCCCGACTTGACCAGTTGGTATTTCTATGTGGAGTTTGCATGCTCTCCCCGAGTTCACGTGGGCTTCCCCTGGGTGCTCCGGTTTCCCCCACAGTCTAAAGACATGTGGTACAGGTGAACTGAATAAACTAAATTGTAATAGTGTATGAGTGTGTGTGTGTGTGTGTGTGTGTGTGTGAATGTGTGTTTATGGGTGTTTCCCAATACTGGGTTGCATCTGGAAGGACATCTGCTGTGTAAAACATATGCTGAAATAGTTGGCAATTAATTCCATTGTGGTGACCTCTGAAATAAGATACTAAGCCTAAGGAAAATGAATGAATGCAGTGCTTACCACAGGTTTGAAATATACTTGGGTGGTATCCAGATTAAAACACCCCTTTTACACATGGTTACCTACATGAGACAAAAAAGTGATGTTTAACAATGTTTTTTTATTTATCATGGCACTGTTATATACTGTTTCTTTTGAATGGGTTGAGGGTTTTAAAAAAAGACTTAAAATAAAAAAGAAATCCTCTATTTGTTTTACTTTTGTTCTAATCAGGAGCCATGTGCACCCACTGGCAGGTAAACTTTTATAAGTAAACAAACAAATAATAAATAACAACAAATAACAACAATTATATCTATAAAATATGTAATATCAACATCATCAAATTAAAACTACATACGGTCACACTTTATTTTGATGGTCTATTTGTTAAATTTAAGTTACATTGCAACTAATTCTCATTAGATTAAAAGTAGACTGTAAGGTTGCGGTTAGGGTTGGGGTAAGGGTCACGCCCCATTCACACCAAGCTTCAGCGTCAACGCTTGACAGAGGGCATGTCTGAAGTTGGGGCTGACGTGATCGTCATAGCAGGGTCAGCCAATGAAATTAGTCAGCAATAGGCCTCTGTCTGTGCTGGTGTATTTGCATACAGCGATCTGATTGGCTGACGCTTCCGTCAGCGCTTGAAAAGTTGAGCATGTCCCAACTTCTGCAGCGAGCAACGCCTCTGAAGGGGCGATGATGGATCCACAATGCAGTTCGGCAATGCCTGACGTCACTCATTCAAAGTAAATGGGAAGCGTTGACGCTGAAGCCCCGTGTGAATTTGGGCGTTAGTGCAAGTTGACATGTACTTGCAAAGTTTCTTATAGTCAGTAAATGTCTGTTGAAGGAGCAGTATCAGCAGATATTAAGTAGACAGTCTACTAATACTCAAATGGACCATCAAAATAAAGTGTTACCAAATTTACAGCAAATGAGGAATACATGACATAAAGGAATAAAAACAGACAATATCTTTAAAAAGTATAATAATTACAAGAATAAAAAGTTTATGAGGCAAATTAGTTAATTAACCATTTCTAACATTGTACAAATATTTTGCAGCCAGTTTAGATGTAATTTCGTCCTCGATGAGTAAACAGAAATGTTTATCTGAGTCATTTAGATCAAAGAATGAATTATTTAATGTTTCTCTCGCTCTTGTGACTGTGCACGCACTGTCACCTGCAAAGCCAAGTGAAAGTAAATGAGTCTTAAAATAAAAATGTAATGCAAAAATGCATACAATTAATCATGACTTTAGAAAGCGAAACTAAAAGTCAAATCCCAGCAGGATTTATAAACCCCGGACGGACGCGTTTTTAAGTCCCAAAAGGCATGTCTCTGTGGATCCTGTGGGTCTCTGCAGAACATGTGAGACTGTCTGTCACAGTTTCACATGTTAACAGTGTTAACAGGTCAATGAAAATTTTTTTCTAAATGATAATATATGTCAGACAATATTATGAAGTAAAAAAAAAAGTAGTTCACCCCTTTTAATTACGTAAAACAAATCTAGAACCTATATTCAACAATGCCATAATTAACATTGTTTCTTAGTGGAAAGTAAAACTGAATGCATTGGTGCATGTTAACATAATAAATCATGGTTTCCGCTACATACATTCTTCCATGGAGGAGCGCCACACCAAAATTCATCCCGCCACAGCTACATTACAGCTTCTCATTCAAAACATTCAGTTGTTTTTTTATAGCGGCTTATAATTGCTCCAAAAGGTATTAAAAGGTAAGTGAATTATAACAGCGCAAACTTTTCTGTAATCGTAGTAGTGCTTGTTTAACCCTTTAAGGTTACATGCTGGCTGGCTGACTGACTGACTGACTAACTGACTGACTGACATGTGCGTGATGCATGAGCCTAGCAAACACAACGTATAGCTTTCAGTTAAGATCATCACAGTTTCCATAATTATACTTTATAGATAAAGGTCTATGGTTCTGCATACAATGACTTTATCTTGCTGGAGTTTATGGTCGTTTCACTTTACTTCAGGATGCATTAATGCCACTCTGTAGGTCTATTGGAGACATTGATAAATATTCCTAACCAATCTAATAAATGTTGAAGACATACTCATTACAAAAACGCACTGAATCACACTATTTGTGAGTGCACAAGAAAATCTGCACTTTAGTAACGTATATTTGAGGGCGTGCAAGAAGTTTTGTGCACAAACAGAGGAAATCAGTGCACAAGCAAAGAGATTTGCATGCTTGTATTACATAAATGCCATCTCAACTTGTATTACTGTGCTCACGCCATTTGTCATTGAAATAACACCATAGGTAGTTGGTAGATCTGTGTAAAAGGTCTGCCGCCACAGCTGGAAAAAATCCTAGAGGAAACACTGTAAATATTAAGTATTCATTTAATGTAACTCAACCTAAGCACAAGCTCAACTGTTCAACAAAATAGTAACCTCATAAAATTCAGTATGTTCAATTATTTTAAATCGCCATACCACAACACACTTTTCGTTTTACTACAAAATAACACTTCATTTTATATTAACTATCCTATTTATATCCTACACTCCAATGCTAAATGTCCTGTTAATTTGACTGAAATCCACTCCAGTTAAAGTTAACAAAACTTGTAGATGTTTAATGTAGTCTGATGACAAAGGGATACAAAAAATGCCATTGTAGAAATATACATATAAAACTAAATGATATAAAACTAAATGATATTTAAATCACTATTATGCACAAAATGCTAAACATTGTACTACCTGACCAGACAGAATTTTCAGAATGCAGTATTTTTCTCATAAATATCCAAACTCATTGTTTACAGAATGTGACTAAGCACTCAGAAAAGGAGTGACAACCGTATTAGCTGCAGTGTGTATGTGGTCTCACCCTAATTGAAAGTGCGCAGTGTAGTAATTTAACAAAACAGAGCAGGCCTGCATTCATTGCTCAATGCTCCCTCTACACTTACGCATTTCTGTGCTGTGCGACAGCTGAGATTCTCACCCAAGAATGAACTGTCTAGCTGTGCTCCCACACAGCTCTACTTTGTGTAAAATGATAGTGTTTTCTCTTTTTTTTTTCGGCTTCTGTGTTGGTCTCTCTATGATTAAACACTTGTTTGTTCCTCCAGTGTGAAAGAGGATGGTGAGTGGGGAGCAGAACTAATAATTGCAGGATCAGAGAAAGTAGTTAGTGATCAAAATGCTGATTTACTTTTCAAAATATCTACCTGCTTCAGTGGAAGTTGAGCTACATTTCATCTAATTGTCTTTGTACAGTTCCGCTGCTTAGATGTTGACTGATCACAATAGGTATTGTGCCATTGGTAGACCCACACAGAATCTGCGCGCGCAGAATTCAGCAGATTTCTAACAGATTTCCCATCATTGATTCTGTTTATTTACTTGTGTAAATGTGTGTAAATGCATAATTATTCAAAATTTTTTATAAATTTCAGTAATATTATTGACTAACATGAAAATATTCATATGATTTATTTTTGATAGTTTGTAAAGTAATATTTTCTGTCTTTTAGTAGATATATTATATGAGAAACTTACTTTTTTTACCAAATAAAGTGGATCTTATTGCATTTGCATTGTAAACACTAAATACAAGTTAAAAAGGTATTACTTTTTATTTTATATATTAAGTTTTTAGTTATGATACTCCCAAAATCATTCTGCATAAATCCTTAGATTTTTTACAAAATTCTGTGCAGAAATAGAAAAAATGTCCGCAGATTCCGTCTGGCCCTAGCCATTATTAGTTATACTGGAACACTGCTAACTAGGATAATACTCAGATTTCTTGCATGCATCAATTCTGGCATTCACTGCAGTTTTTTCTATCAACGACCGCCTGCTTAGACAGAAAGACTATGTGAGTGAAACATAAAGCCAGCCAATCAGATTGGAACAGTTGATTTGAGCCAGCTCTTGCTATTTCTGTTTAAATGCATCAGATGCTCAACAGATATATACACTGTAAACCCTAATAAATTGAGACAACTCAAATGATTTGAGGAAAGTGATTCCCTCAGTTCATTTGAGTAATGGGAAATCAACAAACTCAATAAAATGAGTTGACCAAATGTTGAACTTCATTGAATTAACTCAAACATTTAAGTTATCTGTAATTAAAAATGTATACAGATAACTTAAATGTTAAAGTACAGATAACTTTAAACGGCTAATAGACTAAACTTCCAAATTTTTCAGCTTTTATATTCTTTATTTACTCCCAGGGCAATTTATATCGTAGTTGATATTTAGCTGCACCATGTTGGTGTTTTGTAACATCTAATTATGAGGTGGGTCATTAGCCCAATGCTCAATCCACAACCTGGAGGACCAGGATATACACTCATACACTACAGACAATTTAGCTTACCCAATTCACCTATACCACATGTCTTTAGACTTGTGGGAGAAACCGAAGCACCCGGGGGAGACCCACGGATAACCAAACAGCCAAATATTGTTAGCAAACATTCAAACATAAGCACACAACCAAGTTGGTCAGAGAAATATTTAATGAACATTTAAATATGTGCTTCATACTTTTCTCATTCATTCATTTTCCTTTGGCTTAGTCCCTTTATTCATCAGGGGTCGCCACAGCGGAATTAACCACTGACTTATCCAGCATATGTTTTACACAGCGGATGCCCTTCCAGCTGCAACACAACACTGGGAAACATCCATACACACAGATTCACACACATACACTACGGCCAATTTAGTTTATTCAATTTACCTTTAGCGCATGTTTTTGGACTGTGAGGGAAACCGGAGCACCTGGAGGAAACCCACGCCAACACAGAAATGCCAATTGATCCAGCCGGGATTTGAACTAGTGACCTTCTTGCTGTGAGGCGACAGTGCTAACCACTGAGCCACCGTGTCACTCCCATACTTTTCTCTTATTAACGAAATAAAAACACAAAAAAAAGTATGGTGGGAAAAAAAAACAAATGCATCTGATACTAGAGCTGTGAATATGTTTGCACAAACTGTACAATTCTGCAGTCCAGTTGTGTCCCATTTATTGGTTTAACAAAAAAAGCATTCAGCTTTTAAAAAATCTGTAAATTTATTTACTTATTCATTTAGAATCATAACTTGTTTGTACTATACACATCATACACTGTTGTAATTTTTTTACTATAAGCAGCTCTTCTGTGTTTTTGATTTTACATACAGACCTCAACAGACTAAATAAAAAGAAATAAACTGGAGAAAATATCTTTGTCAAAGAAAACAGAGCCTCCAAGCAACATATTCCCTACAGGTCAGTGGTAACTCTAAGCTGTTTACCAGCCAGAGCAAACTTTTCTGTAAAGTTGGCTATTGCAAATTCCTAAAATGTACTAAAAGCAAGTTGTGGCCTAAATTACTTCAAAATGATGTCACACCAGGTTGTTCTTCAATTTTGCTTTTAGTGTATCAGGCTTTTAAATGGTTCAGAAAAGGCCAGCTGAATAGCCAAACACTGCATGAAAAAGATATGTGGTTTCCTGCAGGGATTCAAGCACATGAGAAGTGAGATAAGAGAAACTGTCACAAATATTCTGGGTGAGAATTATTTTAAAGTGTAAAGCCCTTTCAAGTCATTTTAATGACTAAAATTTAGGTAATTTTAATGTAAAATTTGGCCTTAGCGTCAGCAAAAGGCATCTTCACACATGAAACTAAACCAATACCAAACTAGACCAAGTAAATCAATAACTGAAGTAGTCTGAAAGCATAACTAGTTACAATTTTTAATAACATAATATCATAATTTTGTCCCAAGACACTAAACAGATGTTTTTATATAGGGAAAAAAGTAATTTTCATAGTGAAAGTGAAGGCCAACTTGTTTAATATATTTGTTTTATATAGATTTGTATCTAAAAGAGCTCACATAACATTGTGATCAAAAGCACATTCGTCTGTATGAAGTTAAATCTGTCAAACAACCAAGTTTTAAAGAATTAAAACAATGAATATGTAATACTGCCTTAAATACAACCTTTTCCCATAAATATTACAATGTGTCCTGCTGAATTTAATTTTACATTAACTAATATTAATTCTATTTCACATTTTTACAATGCTTTACAAAAGACTCATTAAATTAGGGGGTCTCAAAATTAATAGTTTCTTCGATACACCAAGATGCAGATGCAAACGCAGACAACTCTAGCATACTATGGTGAGGGAGGTCACAGCGAGTAATTAAAATGCTCCAACTACTTAAAAGACAGACAACTGTGCGCGATTCACTGTTTGTGTGTTGATGGGACAGTTTTTCACTGGCACTGAAGGTACATATCCCAGAACCCCCTATTTCACTGCTAGGGAGGAAATAAAAGCTGTAAGGCTCAATCTCTTTCTCTCTCTCACTGTTCATGGGGTAGCGGGTGGGGTTATTATTTATTTATTCATTGTTCTGTCATTTATTTTCAGTTTAAAATTATTATTATTATTATTATTATTATTATTATTATTATTAATTGTTTAAATACCAAAAACCTTTTTTCACTTATCTTTAAGTCATAATAATGAATGCATAATAACCATGATAATCATGAAACCGTGATTATTTGTCAGACTATAATTGTACAACCAAAATCTATAATTGTTGCATCCCTATACTTGACTTTTCTTTGAGCAGGTAAAATTAAAAGTACAGTTCATACATCAGAATGCTTGTATTAAAAGACAAAATTGTATTCTTGTGTAAATTAAAAAATATATATATGGAAAGCATCATCAATACACCAAGATATCAAATTAAACCGAATCAATGACATGATAACTATAACTGAATCAAACCACAAGACCAGGTTCAGACCCGTAATTAAAATGTGATTCTGCATAACAACATACCAAAAAATCTTGTAAGGCATATTTAGAACAAGAATCATTTAATGACATTTTAAAAGACTAATGATTAATAAACAGAGTGCAGCCATAAAAATACAACTCAACTGTCATTATTATCATAAAAACCACTAGGTTTTCCTATTTGTAAGCATTTAAAATAATATAAATTAGGGAGACTCAATCAGGTTTTTTTGCCCTCAAGTCCGAGTCATTTGATTCTTAGTATCTACCGATACCTGATCTGATACTTCTATAATACATAAAAAAAAAAAATAAAGAGGAGCGAAGTAACAGATCCAGGATGGAGTCAATCCATTGTGCGGTAAGACATGGGAACTACAAACAAACTCCATATCTCTTTGATAAACGAAACATGGGGTACATCTTATAACAGGACAAGTAGTTATTCAGAAATCTTCCTATAAAGGGCTGGCAGAGATTTCTTTGTGAAATAGTGGCGAGACAGCATTTTAAATCAAGGTTCTGCGTTTGTTTTTGAGGTGTCTTATCAGGTTTGTTGTGTTAAATGGAGCCTTTCCTTTCCACCTCTTGCAATGCCAAGATTATACATCTCACAATGTTGGCAATGACAATGTTGTGGTCATCTACTTTATAATACCTCCAGACCGCAAACATACTCGCGCTTTCTGCTTCAAGCTGTTTCAGTGTTCTACTTTGTCAGCATTTAACCAACAACGTCTCTGCAACAAAGTGATGTCATGTCGCACGCGTTGCTGTTTCTCTGTGAAATCAAGAAAGTGGTCTAACTCTGTGCCACTGCATAACTATAGATGTGTTAAAAAAAATAATGAGAATATACATATATATTCGAGTCCTTATTGGGAGATAACGTCCGATTCTGAAACCGTGTGATCGGGCCTGATTTCTGATCACATGATCTGATCTGGACATCCCTAATATAAATACAAACCTGTGTGACTTTCTTTCCTTCAACACAAAAGCAAACATTTAAAATGATTTTACCCTAAAATGATCATGAGTATTGACTTCTGTTTTAACATAATATTTATCAAAACAAAAAAACTTTGACAGGATTTTTTTGGGGAACTGTTCCTTTAAGAGGAACTGTACAGGTTTGTAAGCTAACACTCGAATGTCTCCTCAAATGTATGTAGGGATTACCAGAAAGGAAACATCTGACCAGGTCACGTGAGCTCAGTGAGCAGCGTGATGATCACATGTTTGCTCATCATCACTGAAGAAGCATGTGAGAATGACCTCATCATCACTGCACAGCCTTATTCCCATCAACCGGAGTGTGTCATCATTTAGTTGGAATGGAGAGGCTCCAGTGGTGCAGCGTCTTTTCTGATAAGAACTAACCAAAGCTATTTTGTACTTTACTGCTACTTTTTTGCAAGGGGAGTGTCACAAACCAAAATAAAGTTCAAGGGAGAAAATATCAATAAAGGAAGGCAAAAAAGGAAGCAAAAAATCAAAAACAAACCCAAATGAAGAAGTAGCGTAAAATGGAACATGAACAGGAAAAAGAACAAGCACAAATAAAAAACGTGTCAAGTTTCAGTTGTATTTCTTAGGTGTCGTAGTAGATGGAGCTTGTTGTAGGTCTATTCCTCATAGAAGCTGAAGTGGAGCAATAGAGAGCTCATGAAACATT
The DNA here is from genome assembly GCA_903798205.1 of Danio tinwini. NCBI lineage: Eukaryota > Metazoa > Chordata > Actinopteri > Cypriniformes > Danionidae > Danio > Danio tinwini. The sequence continues at coordinate 7,174,756 of CAIGQZ010000427.1, read as the reverse complement.
GATAAACTCAGATATTTACTTGAACCCCCC
>CAIGQZ010000427.1:7144865-7166309 GCA_903798205.1 Danio tinwini | reverse complement strand
ACACACACACACACACACACACACACACACACACACACACACACGTTCCACTTCCCTCTGCTCGCTCTCCCTCCCTTGTTTCTTTGCTTGCATTTCTCTTTTTCCCCTTCTGTCTAATACGAAGAGCTAAACAGGAGACTAAAAACTTTTCCATCTTTGCCTTCTCTTTCTCTTCAGAGCAAAAAGCCTAGCATAAACTGTTTAGCAAAAACAGTTTTCCTCTAAACTATATGGAAACTTTATTAAAATAAACAGAATACTTGGGTTGCTTTACATAAAATCAGAGTATCTTTTTTGTGACTGCAAACACTTGTTAAAGAATTGAGCTTTATAGCTGTAAATATTTACAGGCATAGTTTTATTACCCTGTCATTTAGAACACAGTACATAAAGTGGGTATGAAAAGTATTCAGACCCCCTTTAATTTTTCACTTTGTAAAATTCATTCAAAAGTTCATTTTCACCCTCATTAAAGAACACACAGCACATCATATTAACAGACAAACACAGAATTGTTGACATTTTTTCAGATTTATTAAAAAAGTAAAACTGAAATATCAACATGGTGCTAAGTACTCAGACCCTTTGCTGTGACGCTTACAAACTCCATTTGTGCTGTCAATTTCCTCTGATCATCCCTGAGATGGTTCTGCACCTTCATTTGAGTCCAGCTGTTTGATTATACTGATTGAACTAGATTAATAAAGCCACACAACTGTCTATATAATGGCCTATTTCCACTGAGTGGTACGGTACAGTGCGCTTTTTTATGTCCATTTCCACTGTCAAAGGTACCTAAAAGTGAACTGTATTGTACCACTTTTTGGGGACCCATTCCAAAGGGTACCTAGCACAACAAAATGCGGAGCTAGACGCGCAGCTGAACACTATTGGTTTACAGATAAACGTCATTAGCGCATGTACAAGCCAGGAGAATGAAAACAAAGGAAGCGTCATTTTTAAATTCACAGCTGAGATATTACATTGTTATAATATATACACATAATAACAAACAATGGTTGACCTGAGCTTAAACAAACCTTGTCGTCTTCTTGATGAACTGCCACAAAGCCAAGAAGATAAACCTGTTGTCATGTTGTTTATGAGGCCGTCTAAAGCGCGAGCAATTTCTCTTTCTTCAGGGAGCTCACAATCGCTTGCCAGGCTTCTATATTTGAAATAACGAACTTCTTGAGCTCATAATAATAACGTGTGCATGATTATTGAAGTGCTTCTGTCATCCAATCCTTTCAGAAACAGACAAGCACGAGAGTGAAGCGTGAAAAAGCAAAGAAGTCCAAAAAAAAAAAAACAAAGGAGCAAATGATTCTTTCAGCAACCTAAAACATGAACAAACTGCCATGTTTAATAATTATCACTGCCTTTTGAACTATTATGAACTCAAAATGACGGAATTACATTTTAACAAGATGTTAACGTTACATGCACTGGTAAAGATTAAAAATGAAAGGTTTGTACTGACTGTATATGTTTTGTATCGTTGGCGTAAATTTTTTATTTGTAATTGGTAACATTTTAGAGACTGTAAGGGTCTGTGTGTGTTCATAAATGTTTTATATATTTTTTTTATGTAAATGGCAGACATTAGGCTATTTCACATTATCATTGATCTGTAGCTATAATCAAATTCTGTTCATAAAAATGTAAGCAATAAACATTTATTTATACACAAGAATTTATGTATATAACGCATTTGTTCAGTAAGAAGTGCTTCTCATATTCCGATATGTGAACTTCAAGCGAGAATAACATCGACTGTCATACACCACGCCCACCAAAAGAGTACCATTGGGACCATTTGGCAGTGGAGACACAAGCCTGATGAAGGTAACCCGTACCGAACCATACCGTACCCCTCAGTGGAAACGGGCCATAAGACCTTAAAGCTCACAATGGATGTCAGAGCAAATGAGAATCATGAGATCAACATAACTGCCTGAAGAGCTCAGTGATAGAATTTTGACAAAATGCACAAATTTACTATTTTTTTACTGCACTTAAGGTTCCTAAGGGCACAGTGGCCTCCATAATTCTTAAATGGAAGATGTTTGGGATGTGTGGGGAAAACTAGACACTGCTCATCACCTGTTCAATACCGTCTCAACAGTGAGGCATGGTGTTGGCAGCATTTTTCATCATCAGCTGCAAGAACAGGATGACTGGTTGCAATCAAGGAAAATAAAAATACAACCAAGTACAGTGATATCCTAGACAAAAACTTTCTCCAGAGTGCTCAGGACCTCAAACAGGGCCAAAGTTTTACCTTCCAAAAAGACAATGACTCTAAGCACACAGCTAAAATAGCGAAGGAGTGTTTCCACAACAACTCTGTGACTGTTCTTGAATAGCCCAGCCAGAGCCCTGACTTAAACCCAATTGAGCATCTCCGGAGAGACCTAAAATGGCTGTCCACCAACTCAATTTTAGCAAATCGCTGCAATATAACAATGAGTAAAAATTTAAGTCTGAACACTTTCTGTACCCACTGTAAATCCTAAAGCAACATATACATGGACAACTATAAAAAAAGCAAACACACCACAAAGCGCACTAAACATCTATTATATAAAACAAATCTATCTAGCATTCAAGTCCAATGAATAGGTGGCCTAAGCTTCTGATCACTGACATGTACATATGAGCTGTTATCTGTTCACATCCATATAAGTGCATGCAGAATTTCTGTTACAGTACTTATGCCTTACTATTATTAAGATTACTCTATTTATTTATCTGTCATCTTTCAAAAATATTTATTCAAAAATAAATATAGTATTTTTGCCTCAATAAGGTCTTGATAATTGTAGCTAATAGTGTTGATTTTAAGATAAACCTTTGGGCTTATGCACAGTTATGTCAATTACAATGTAAGATACTTTGAAGATACAATGAATTAGGTTTCACTTATGAAGTCAGCACTTATGAAGTTCACACAGATACTTTCAAAATAACTTTATGTAACCAAAAAGGCCTTGAAATAATGATACTTCTTCACAAAACCACATTTATCACCAGTAGAAAGATTTACTTAGTCATAGTTGGACAATTTCAATTTACTTTTTAAGAGTTTGAAGTAGGCTGAAGTATTTTTAATTACCAAATGTTGTTATCAAAAACAAAAAAATTACGAACATGTTTTAATCTCACTTAACTCATCAGCAGCAATTTACCTGTTTAGAAGATTATGCTGGTCTTGAGGCCTTTTTTGTTTATGAAACTTGACAATCATTTTATGGCATGTATTTAAATGGTTTTGAAATCACTGGAATGCTTTTAATTCATAAGTATGGTAACAAGTAACAAATATTTCTTCAGTTTAATTTATTGATACATATATCAGTGCCATGTATTACACTGTAATCTTGCTGTCTTTTTTGTTGAATCAAATGAACTTCTCTAGTCATCTCAATACATCAATGAAACTGACTAAAAATATTAAGTTAAACTTTGTCTTACTTGTTGTCTTACTAGTTGAAGCCTGTTAAAGCAACATAAAAAGTGTTTGTTGTCTTGACTTTTTGTCATTTTTTTACAGTGTAGAGAAACTGATCTCAGCACAACATTTTCTGAAATAGTTTACAGTGATGCTTACTGATTAAGTTGCTGCCTGCTGACACGTCACTGATTCGAGGCTAGACAGAGCGATGATGTCAGAACAAGATTTCTTATACTGTGGGGGGTGAATGAGTTTGCGAAACCTGCATCTTCTTACTGAACTCACTGAGAGAGCCAGAGTTGTGTGGCCAGAGACTGCTGTAAAGTCATATGGCAAATCCTCAAGCATACTTCAGTGCGAGACCAATAATATATTAAAGGAACAGTATAGATCAAAAAATATCTGTCATTGTTAACAAGAAATATACACATCAATGTTTGTAGGTGACATGAGTAGAACTCCAAACAACATTACAAGAACAAAAGTAAAAAAGTCTTAAAGGTTTAGTATGGTAAATATAAATTAATAAATAATGATAGAGAAGTCATCTTTATATGATCTAGTGCATTCTTTTAACTAATGCTAAATTCTGTCAAAATTTACATGTTTAATGTCAGACTGTTTCAAGCAGCACCTTTCTTTTGCATTTAAAACAATTACAAGTAGCCAATGCTGATTTATGAGGGTTTCGTATTATTTTACGTATAATAGAAGTTTAATTAGCCTCCCTACAATAAGTGGTTTTAGAAAATGCCTGTTGTTATTAGGAGCATTTGATATTATTTCAATCCTGCTCTAATGGCGTCCCCACCGTGCTTAAGATTTCTCTCAATGTACATTTGTCTGTAGTTGTTATTGAAACTGAAGCAATATACTGCTATTTTATGTGCACACTATACATAGAGTTTAAAATGTAATTTTAAAATGAAACTTTCAAAAGTATGCATGTTTGAAAGGAGTACAATTTAAAATGCTAAGTATTCTGCTGAAAACTAAGAGTATTTACCATACCACTAAACCTGTCCCAAACTACATTTCTAGACATAGATAAGCTGCAAGGTTCCATACTAAATTTTTTTTACTAGAAGCACTGTAGCCCCTTTACTGAAAACATGAAGGGCATCAGCAGAAAAATGTAACACTTTTCTTAAGCTAACACTTTGGTAACAAATAACCGATTACACTAAGTCATTTTATAAGGTAATAAGGTTATAGGATATACTATCCATCCAAAAAAAATCACCACCTGGATTTAACTAAGCAAACAGATAAGCTCCCAATGCACAATTACTGAATGGATAATTGTGTTTCAGCTGGTAACAAATTATTTAATCCTAACTGGTGCAGAGGGTAGCTTCTTATTTCCTAAATAAGCACATTTTCAAGACACATTTTGTGGTCATGGAAAATATGGTAATCTGTTTCAGAAGGGTCAAATTATTGGCATGCATCAAGCAAAGAAAACATCTAAGGAGATTGCTGAAACTAAAACATTTTTGTTAAAAACTGTCCCTCGCGTTATTAAAAACTGAATGGACAGTGGGGAACCATTATCACCACCATTGACCATCACGTCTGGTGAAATCAAATAGTAAAAAAACAACAACAGTAGAAAACACGGTTATGTTTAATTGTGAAAGTAAATTTCCACACGCACAATGTGAAGAAAACTCAAGGTATTGTCACTAAACAGCTGTGTAGCCTTAAGAAAATCACTTATCAATGAGGCTAATCTGAAAAAAAGGCTTCAATTTTTATAAAGATTGGACTCTAGAGCAATGGAAGAAGGTAATTTTTATCTGATGAGTCCAGATTTACCCTGAATGATGGGTGCATCAGGGTAAAAAGATGAAGTGACACGCCCATCATGTCTAGGGCCTACCATACACGCCTGTGAGGGCAGTGATGTGACCTTGGGATGCTGCAGTTGGACAAGTCTTGATTCAGCCACATTATGTGCCCAAAGCATAAGGTCAGCTGACTACCAGTATATACTTAATGACCAGGTTATTTATTAGGCTCAAATTGTGAAAGAGTGATTCAGAGAGCATGAAGCATAATTTTACACATTGATTGGCTACCATAGAGCCCAAACCCTAACCTTTTTAAGAGACTTTGAGGTGTGCTGTTAAAGGCTTTATCATCGATCTGATTCTCCCATCATCAATACGGGATCTAGGAAAAAAAAAATTATGCAGGACATGTTCTAGACAGGAATAAATGTTGTGGCATGCAATAATAAAAGTTAAAAGTGGTCCAATGAAATATTACAGTGTGTGACTTTTTTCTTTTTTTAAACAGGCAGTGTATAAGGAAATATTCCAGGGCTTAAAACTAACAATTTTTTTAGGCAGTGATACCAGCATCAGATATTGTAGCACTGCACATGTAATATTTATAATATTACAAGTTTAGTCTCCTAAAAATGCACATTTGACAGAAGCTTGAGTTTAGAGTAGCAGTAGCTTGAGTTAGGAATAAAGATTTTCTCCAGCAAAAACAGAACCATCTGTATAAACGTAACAGCTCATCTTTAATACATTAGTAGATCATACTAACGACAGGTACAGCACCTCACTACCACTATAAAATATACCAAATAGTTTCTGAGGTATTTACTATAGGAAAGAATACCAACTAAATGTTTAAATACATTGTTTTACTCAGTTTATAAAATTAGCACATTAATAATATAATCATATTCAATGTGAAATATTACATCTGTCAAAGTATTGTGGTTACCTTTAGAGTTACTAAAGGGAATCCATAGAAAATATTGCTGATTTTTAAATTACAACTCTGATTTATCTGGCTTCAAATTAGTTTCAAATCACAGAGATAATCATGACTTTATTACAGAAAAACTAACCACCAATAGGCAGTATGGTTTGATTTCCAAATGTGTAGCACAATATTCCACTTTCCTGTATATGTTTGCCATTAATATTTATCATATGTAACTGAATCGCAACGCACAACAACAGCAAATTAGTAGTGACACCAGAGTAACCTCAAACAAAGTTTAGTTGCCCTGTCACCAGGGGCACCAATAAAAAAGGTGATGAATCCAAATGTTTTCAGTACAGTACAATATGTGCAGTAGAATACACTGAAAAAATTTAATAATTGAATGAGCCCCAAAATAAAAAAAGTGTATCCAGAAAATCCATTCACATAAAAAAACAGTAGTAATTTACCAACAATGAGCAAGGTGAAATGTCTAATTTAATCTTCATATTATCCTAATCAAAAACGTAAATGGCATCTACAGTTGCAATCAGAATTATTAAACCCCCTTAGATTTTTTTTTCTTTTTTAAATATTTCCCAAATGATGTTTAACAGAACAAGGAACTTTTCACAGTATGTCTGATAACATTTTTTTTCTTGGAGAAAGTCTTATTTGTTTTATTTTGGCTAGAATACAAGCAGATTTTAATTTTTAAAACCCATTTTAAGGTCAAAATTATTAACCCCTTTAAGCTATTTATTTTTCCATAGTCTACAGAATAAACCACCATTATACAATAACTTGCCTAATTACCCTAACCTGCCTAGTTAACCTAATTAACCTAGTTAAGCCTTTAAATGTCACTTTAAGGTGTATAGAAATGTCTTGAAAAATATCTAGTCAAATATTATTTACTGTCATCATGTCAAAGATAAAATAAATCAGTTATTAGAAATGAGTTATTAAAACTATTATGTTTAGAAATGTGTTGAAAAAATCTTCTCTCCGTTAAACAGAAATTGGGGAAAAAAATAAACAGGGGGGCTAATAAATCAGGGGGTTGAATAATTCTGATTGCAACTGTACATCTAGATGTATTATGTCCAGTAAACTGACAAATAAAACAAGATTAAAACAAATTGTCAATGTCATTAGGGCTTTGTTTTGATGAAAGGCAAGGCAAGTTGATGAAATTAATATTTGTGTAACTTAAAAGCATTATTATGTGACATTGGCTGTTTTCTTTCATTTAATTTACATAATAAAACAATAATTAAACTAATTAAAACAGAATGTAAACAACAGTTTGATAAATGCCTTGGCTTGAGCTAATTTATGTGTTTTTTATAGCTTGAGCTAATTTATGCATTTTTCATGTGTCTTACTGATAAAGTAGAAATTGCTGTTATTAAAGAAATGATACTGGTGTATAATTTCTTAGTTTAGAAGCTCTGTCCATTTATTTTTTAAGACATTTTGAATCTAAATATTTTTTTTACATTACAGTATTCTCATATAGAAAGTGCTCATCTTATGGGTGATGCCTCAAGTTGTCATAGACATGGAACAGGGCTGCACTTCTCGTCTGGTGTGATGCACATCATGTGACATTATCGCAATAGGCAGCAAAGCCTTTTTGAACTACGTTATATGTGTTGCATCAATTGCTAAACTTCTGTATACAGTATATTGCATTTATGCATCTGCTGTAATAAGCATAGGCCTTCTCTTTCTCTTTCTCTCTCACACATACACACATACAGACGTGAAATTCAATCAAAGTCTCTTTTTTATCATTTAGAGTGCTTCATGTTTAAAATTTGATAAAATATGATTTATAGGGCTAAGAGGTAAACATGTGTTTCTATGTAGACCATTTCAATGTTGTCCATAAACATTTCCTGCTTGTTATCAAACTATTTCATAACTGTGACAAGAGGCAATTCAGTCATAACATTAAAACAGCTATCATAATGTTATTTATATATATGTGGCTCTTTTAGGATTATTAGAAGCTATAGAAATTAAAAAAGTAAAACAGGAAATACGTTGGGACCAATGTTTTTGTTTACATCCCTCAAAATTTATTCTCTACCAGAGTGGGTTGTAACGCGTTACTGTATTCTAATTACATTTTTGGGGAACACAGTAATGTAACAAATTACATTTTAAATTTGTGTAATTTGATTACAGTTACTAAAGTCAATGTAATAGCATTACTTAAGTTACAAATATAGTTTTTAGAAGAAGAAAAAAGCTTCTTTTAAATGCAACATCAAATTGCTGGAGAACGTAAGCTGAAATGATTGCTGACGAGAGTGGTTGCTTCTTTAAGTGGAAATACAAACATTACTTTGATTTCATTGATTGTAAAAACTAAAATATTGCTGCGAAATGCAGTCTATGTCCAGTCTCTAAAGAACTTTCAACTGCTTTTAACTTAACCAGCAACTTGTTCAAGCACTTGAACAGAAAGCATTCTATGACAATACTCGTTACCAAGGAGGACACCGATTATGCATGATCGGAGATGAAGTTATCTTCTGAATATAGGGCTGTTCACATTGCTTTTTTTGCAGGTGCAAGTTCGGTATTTCCAATGGAGGAATGTGATTTGTGCGCACGCTCACATTTTCCAGACGCACCAGTTGAAAACCGCGATTTACGCGACAAGAACGGACCGATCAGCTTCCTACTTTGTAAGGAATATACACATTTAGGTAGACTAATTACTTCAGACAAACACAGAACACCAAAACACTGCAGTGCTTTTGCATACTATGGATGTCAATTGTTACCGGCATCCCTTTCTTTTCTAAAATGTCTTCTTTTGTGATAAAAAAAAAAGACAAACAGGTTTGGAACAAGTTTTGGGTGAACTAAGTCTTTTGAATATGTTAAGCTGCTATGATCAACCCATTCTAATGTTTTTCAGAGAATATTAACTTACTGAAAGAGCTGCAGTTTATTTTGTATTTTTATAGGTATATTTTGTGTTTTAAAAGTAACTTTAAAGCAAAGTAATTAGTAATTTGATTACTTTTGAGGTAATTAGTAATGCAATCAGATTACAATTGTCCAGTTGTAGTCAGTAACTTGTAATCTATAACTTTTTTAAAGTAACTTATCCAGCACTGTCCTCTACATACACTTATTTAACAATTTCAGCTCAGCTTTCCTCTTACAGACAGACCAGACTATTGGAGTTTTAAGGTTTCTAGACCCCCAGTGATGATCCCCAAAATGGCTCTGTTATTACAATGTTCCATTCCACTAAACTGCACAGCACTGCTATTGGTTTTTCTGCTTTAATGTGTGCAGGTGGTGCTCCATAACCGTTTTTTATGATGGCAGGGATCTGCAGTCAAGTGGACACAAATCGATGTCTGCCTTTTCTCCTTTCACACTCTGTTATGTACACACACATGCGCAGACACACAAACAGAAACCGGGGTCCCTTATAAACGAAACCTGCCAGACATCACCAAACCACTACACAACAGATTCCTGAGTTCATGCCACATCATTTCATCTTTTATGACAGTACTAGATCCATGTGTCTCTCGAGACATCCAAGTAAGCAGATCGATACATTTAGCAATTTTTCCACCCTAGCTAATTAACAAACAGACAGAGACATATGTAAACGTAACAAAAAATTGTAGTTTTGATTTGAGTTTTTTGGTGTTTGTAAGTCAAACCTTCTAGTCATGTGATTACCTCAGTATGCAATCTGACTGTTTTCCAATTAGTGATTCACGAGAGAAAGTGAAGACTTCACAAGGCACTTGGTGGAGCCAGTAGCTTTGGCTTCAGTAGAACAGACGAGCAGAGATCTGTGAGGCTTGTGCTTTAAATAAGTGGAGGAATTCATTTGAATGCAATGAAAGTACTGAAGGGTTCTGCAGTAAAGCTAATCAGGGAGATGACTTGTGTTGCAATGTAGCCTGTGTTAGACTGATACATTACTAATACAGTCAGGGTTTGAATCTATATAGAACTATAATTAAAATATGAAAATTTTCATCATTGACACGTTTTATTAATATTTTAGAAATGTTTAATTACCAAGGGTAATATCCAGTAAAGCAAAATACCCAACATATTTTTCTTAAATGTCATTGATTTAAATTGAAAACATGGTATCAAGGTAACATATTAGAGCTACAAATAAGAATGAATATGCTTATTTTAAAATATTATTGAAATGATTAGACCAAATTATTTACAAATTGACTAAGACAAGGCCTTGGCTGCATTGCATTGTAACTACTGACTGTTAACCAAAAGGTTCCAATCCTCATCAGCACTCAAAGAATTATTTTTGCTGTTTGTTCAAACTACTTCTTTATAATAAGCTCAATCAACACAAATCTTGAGGGTTTTTTGGTACAACTAAATAGTTTTATGTTCAATTCATTTAAATTAGTAAAAACAATTAATTTAATTTAATCGATTTGTGTTGGGGCAACATGATGGAATATTGTATGAACCAGCATTTTTTACAGTGAGAGAGATCAATGAACCATCACAAATGTGCCCATAAGCAAGAAACCATACCACTTATGGCTCCTGTAATTAGTGTAATTTACTGCCAACTAAATTTAGAAATTTACAAACTAATTCTAAACTCTTCAAACGATCACAAACAACCCTTTATATTCGAGCTACCGTGGTCATTGTATGTCAGTTAACAGCGTAATGACCAGAAACAAGACTGATGATTAGCACATCAAATAGCAGATCATAGGAGGCTTCTTTACTGAAAGTCATTTTAAAAACGTTGAAATGCACGGTTAGAAAGACTCAAAAGACTACATTCGGCACTCGAGTGCTAAACTGACACACTGTGCACTGATTTTCCAAACTATCGGCAGCTCTTAATGGAGTGAGAAATGGTAACGAAGATGGCACTGCGTGCTCAACAACATATTTCTTAGAGCACATCAATGTTGTTCATAACCACGCACACACACAGAATCTAGAGCCTCTTTTCCAGCGCAACCAATCAATGAAACGTTGCCTAGGAAACAACCTCTACCCTTGGGAGGCTTTTCATAGATTTCTCTCTTTCTTGATGTTCCCTCTCATTCCCGGAATACAGCAGTGAAGGCAGAACCGAAAGCTGGTTTTTAACATCTGAAGCCCAATGTTCTTAAATGAGCTTAGTGAGTGGACTCTGTGTTCCAGGTGCCATTTAAAATGGAATAGCATGTGAAATGCATGTAAAGTCATTGCGTCCTGTGGGTTTGTAACACTCGCTATTGGCTGCACCTGCCAAGAGGAAACCATATTAAGGTGACCCAAAAAGCTAAGCAAATGAAACGAGATGACTGGCTCCTTAGCGGATGTTATAGACAAATTAGCAAATTTGATTTAATAGCCTAATTCTTGCTTGCAAATATTCTGCCATGTGCATAAAGACCTGATTAAAATGATTTTGAATGTCTTATTAAATTAAGTGATTATCAACAGAGGCTCATTTAATAAAACAGACCATAAAAGCACAAAATGTCTATTTTTCCAAGCATACTGAGCATCATATATTGATGTATGACAGCATGCATTATTATTGAAGCAGTACACATGCCATTTATCTGTGCATTAAAAAAGATCTGGTTTATGTCTGTGGATTGCATTATGTGCTTTTCCAAACCATGTATAATGTATTTTTTGCATTGTGTTAAGTGCAACAGCACATTTGTGAGAGGTCTTGATACCATTAAACCAATAAATATGAAACGAAACTAACTGGACTGCAAATTGTTGTGCTCTGCTCTCATTTCTGCAGCTTGAAGAGGTGCAAAAAAACATGCTGAAAACAGTAGGTTCAGCACACTTTAAATCTCAAAATAATTTTTTTAAACTAAATTGAAGTTAAGAAAAAATGTTAAGAAAAAATGTATTTATCTAGCTGGCTAACTGAAAGAAAACACATAAGTGCTTTTATAAGGTTTGTATATAAAAAATATACACATCAGAAGTGTCATCTGAATAATAGGCTTATTAGTAGTATTTTTTGTATTTTCATATTTAGCATTAGTATTTATTACTTTGTATTTTTTAAAAGCTTTACCTGGAAACAGCAATGTTAAATTCCAACATCAGATTGATAATATTGTAAAATTGTAAATCCATAACTACTTATCGTAAGAAAGACAAGGTGTGCCATGAGAGCAGGTTCAAATATGTGTATCTCACACTGAATGTGTGAGACTTAAAAGACTGCTTTAAAATCGGGCTGGGCAATATTGCAAAAAAATATCACAATACCATGTTTCATGTCATTTTATATCATTTTAATATTTTTAACAATACATTTAGGAATATTAGGATTTTTTAACAACTTTATTTTAATTTACCAACATTACTAAGGCAAATAGTTTTAATAGACAAAAACTAAAATATTTAAATAAGTTTATTTATAAACTAATTTCGAGAGGGTCATGTGCTTATGATTGCTTGCAGCCGGCCCAGCATTATTCAATTTATGATTCACAAATCAGACGATTCCAAAGCCACTATAAATACCCTAAGTTCCATATGACAGCCATCTTCGTTTTGAAGAATCCCCCCTTCCAGCCCTACTCCTCCTTTCCTAGACCCCCGGTTTCCTCCCACTGTCCAAAAACATGCAACTTAAGTTAATTGAGTAATTTAAATCGGCATCGTAGACATGCTCCTAGTAAGTTATCTCTTATAAGCAATCACTATCTGTTCATTAGCTACTACAGCAGGGGAGTTCTCGAGATCTACCTGAGCTCAAACTCCCCTCTTGCCTTGCAAACGAGAATCATTATGAGCTCAGAGTTCTCTTCCGGGACAGCATGCCAAACAAGCATTATAATCAATCATCAGCTAAGTATGAACTCTTAAAATAATAAAATAAACATAAGTGTTTAAGAGATGCTTAAACTTGCTAAATAACATGTTACAAAGTGTGTGCAATGGTAAAGGTAGATCAACATCTGTAAGGTGTCAATAATAATGATACAGTAAACATCAAACTCTGTAAACAAACAAATAATGATAATCAAATCTGAGCTTTCAAGTAAAGGAGCCAACCATCAGTATTCAAATACATATTGCAACATTACAAATTGTGAATTTGAATTACACCCTATGCTAAAATATCTTTCAGATAGGGTGCTGATGGCTGGGATGCACAAGAAAAGAAACCAAAAACCACTCTGGCAACATCCTTTTTATTTACAATCTCCTCACTGCTGCTATAAGGCACTTATTTGTGTGCACTTGTATGTGTTATTATTCTGACCAGAAATGACAAGCGAGGGCGCGTGCTTTTGTTCACTTTTTTATATGACGTGTCTCGTAACTAGGTGACCGTTTTCTCAGAAAATGACAAACTGACAAATCATTGCTGCAGCTCCAATGCAAGTTTATGGAGAAAAGTCAAAAGCACTGCAGTGTTTGGATGCGCTGTGTTTGTCTGAGGTAATTAGTCTAACGTAATTACTGAAATGTGTATATTCCATACAAAGTGTGAGGCAGATTGGTTAGTTCTACTTACATGAATCACAGTGCACTCGCAGCATTTAGAAAAGTTCAGATGTTTTTCAACTAGGTGTACCTGAAAAATGAGTCCGCGCCTTAATTGGAAATGAGAAACTAATACCCTAAGCTTATTGGCATTGCTTCCAAGCCGCATGCTCAGCAGCCAAATTTTAATAAAACTATAGGAACTTTATACCAAACTTTTTGTTATTATCGATATTGACAATTTTAAATGCTAATAAATACCAATATTGATTTTATCGCCCAGCCCTACTTTAAAATCTGCATTTTTTAAATTTAGGCTAATCTGAAGTAGGGCCATTTATTTAAATCACTATAGCTCGTAAGGTAATGTGATTGCGCAATGTGATACTCGCGAGTTGCTATTGAACAGTTTAAACAAAAGCACTTAAACTATACTATTTTACATAATTAAAAGATGCAGCTTTTACTGAATGTGCTGATGTTTATCCATCTGTAACAAACATGTTTTCTTGTAGGACTTAGGGTGAAGGCTTTTACCTGCAGACTTTATTGTGTGGTTCGCAAGTAGCTGTGTAATGTTATGTACAGTAACATGAGCAGCCTAACTAAATGATAACAGAATTTGTTGACAATGAATTTCATTGAAATTTCAACGAAAATTATCAATTTTATTAATTAGTTATTGTAAATATGAATTTCTTTTACAATAAATCCTAAAAACTGGCATTAGTAAATATACAATTTTAAAAAGTAGGTGTTTCACCCCCCCCCCCCCCCCCCCCAAACCCAATCGTCATTGGGAGATGAGCAAATCAAACTAAATTGTAAGAATGAGCTCGTACACATTCATTCGATTTAGCCACAAAACATTACAAATTGCCATGAGAAAGCATTGAAGACTTTTATGTCAGTTCAGTGATTTATTAATCTTTTACAACCTTGTGAAGTCTTTAAATAATTTTGATTGAGGGCTTTTTTTTAGCAAATATTAATAAAGATATTTAATTGTGGTTAATTTAAAAACTTTACATCAATTTAATTGATAATAACTTACACCTATTGAAAGCACACAAACAGATGCTATTCAAAAGGCAGGTTGAATTAAGAGCAGAAATTGTGGAAAGCAAAAGCAATAAGTAAAATGAGAGTTCAGCTTTAATAACTATAAAACATATTCAGACAAACATCACTCTCCGAAAACATGAAAACAGATTTGAAGACAAACACAGATATATTCATTTACATCCAGATGTCTGATTGACACAAGCACACACCCCCTCCACCCCACCTGTCAAACACTCTTCTTTGTTATCTGTCTCCCATCATTTTAATAAGATTCGCAGGGTTTACTATACGTTTCTGAAGTTACACTGCACAACACCCAACGCATTAATTGACTGCAGCTCTTATTCTTCTCTTTACACAACATTTCCATTCTATCCCCATTACTATTTCTACATACAATATCACTGGGTCTCTACCGTCTTACAATTATTAAATGTGAGATACTGAATATCCAATTGGACAAAACAAATAGAGTCAGTAAAATAGCAACTATGGCTTTTCCAGAAAAAAAAAGTCAAACACTCATTTCTGTAAAAACTGTGCACAATGTTTTAAAAAAGGAAACTTTAGAGCCAGCGAAAATAACATGCAATAATTTAACAAGAGTCAGGAATTTCATTGGCACAAAAGGCTAATTTTTAACCAAATGTAACAACAACGTAAACATTTTAATAAGGAAAATGCCAAAACACTATAATCTAGCAGAAACAACTTGCTGTGAAGGGGCGTTCAACATCACAAACATAATCAATGATAAATATATATCTGGCAGACTAGAGGACTACTATTTTAACATATTATAGTTTAATCAAAAACTAACCCAGCTTCAGCGAACATGATTTTTGTAGTTGTTTTCTGTGTTTATTAAATCAACTTACATAAATCTGTGCAAATGTAAAAATGTATTGTTACTTTGACTATTCTCTTCAATTAATTTAGGAAAAAACAAACAACTGTTTCCTTTCACTTCCACCTCCTTCAACAAAAACAAATGAACAAGCTGCTAACAGACAAGGTTTACTGTTAATCTTGCTGTTGAAATCCGCACTGCATTATCAAGTAGCTGGTAAGTTACTGATATTGTGGAAAATGGCCTTTAACATCCTCTCAAGGTCATGCGTTTGAAGTGCTTGCATGTTGCAGCAGCAGATATCAGCAGCACACACGGGCTGTTTCTCAACATGCAATCTTGCATCTTTGTGTTCTCATTATACATCATCATCAAACATTAAAGCTCAATTCAGTACTCAAGAGTGAAACTAAAAGACTCATGAAAGTACTTACAGTGATGTGAAAAAGTGTTTGGCCCCTTATTTTTTTACATGTTTGTCACAATTTAATGTTTCAAATCATCAAACAAATTTAAATATTAAATATAACACCGAGTAAACACCATACACTTTCAAAATAAAGGTTTTTATTAATAAGAGAAAACAAAATACAAAAATTACTGCCACACCTGTTTGCAATCAAAAAATCAATTAGGACCTGGCTGACAAAGTGAAGTAGACCAAAAGATCCTCAAAAGCTAGACATTATGCCAAGAAATTCAAAAACAAATGAGAAAGAAAATAATTGAAAACTACTAGTATGGAAAAGGTTATAACCTATTTTCTGAAGATAAGGGGCTGCAGCCAACCACAACCATTATCTACAAATAGCAATAACATGAAACAATGAAACAGTGGAGCCTGCTCCCAAAAGTGGCTGATCGACTGAACTATGCAGCAACAACTCATCCAAGAGGTCACAAAAGACCCTACAACAACACGCAAAGAACTGCAGGCCTCACTTGCCTCAGTTAAAGTGAGTGTTCATGACTCCACCATAAAACAGAGACTGGGCAAAAATGATTTGCATGGAGTTCCAAGACAAAAACCACTTTTGAGCAAAAAAGTAAATAAAGGCTTATCTTAGTTCTGCCAAAAAAGAACATCTTGATGATCTAAGACTTTTGGGAAAGTACTCCCATTATGTGTGACCTAAATGTATGCTCAAATAGCCTCCAATATAAATGAATTATGGGCAAACATTTTCACACAGGGCTATGAAGTTTTGTATTTTGTTTTCCCTTATTAATAAAAACATTCATTTGAAAACTGCATTATGTTTACTTGTGTTATCTTTGACTAATATTTAAATTTGTTTGATGATCTGAAATGTTAAACTGTAACAAACCGGCAAAATAAAAGAAATCTGTATGAGGGCAAACACTTTTTCACACTACTGTAGATGTGTTCTTGATATCAATGATGCATCAAATAAAGACTTAGGGAAATCATGCCACTATAAAGACCTAAAAATGTATACATTTTTTATTCAAAGTTATGAATTAAATCTGTGTGCAAATATGGCTTATCATATAAATTATTAAAAAAAAAAAAAGCACTATTTCCATCCATCAAGTTGGAGACATCCCAATAAAATTGCAGCAAATATGACCCAAAAAAAAGAAAGTTCCTGTATGGGAGAATCTGTAATGAATCATTATTGGGTCTTTTTTGTATGCAGATTCTGACTGTTAATTGACAGTTTTTTTATTATGTTAATTAACAATCATCTAAGACAGTTCTAGGTAATCAAACCAAATAAAACTAAATAAACAAATATAAATAAATAACGTTTGCAAAGACATAGCATCTCGTGATAGTAAATATTTGACTGACCAGTCATCCAAAAATCTTATAACAATAAGTCTTATAACAGATTACAATATCTGTAATGTTATGTCAAATATATTAACATTTTATGATGCTGTCCTGTTTAGGCTAGCAAGACCAGTTCTCTTTATGTTCTTAGAACTGAGAGACATACATGATACCAGTACACCTGTAGGATTCAGGTGGATCATAGAGCAACAGCATGACCACCACTAGTAGTTTCCAAGGGTGTATATAAACAGTTAAAAATAGCTATAGGCTATGGCAGATTAGTGCCAAGATTGTGCCAATTTATTATGGAATTCGCAGCTTCATATTAGCAGAGAAGAAATAAATGCATAATTGCATTGTTTAATAGTACATTTCACTTCATGTCTCATTTTCCATCATATCCCATCACAGTTACCTAATTGAACCCCAACCGCTAAACTACTTAACCAGGATTTGAACACAAATCTCATTTCGAAATGCAGTGCAATTTATTTTAAAAAGGGCTCTAATTTGGGCAGTTATATATGTTAGCTAAAGGGTAAATGCACTTTCAGAGCTATTTTTGTTTTTTACTGTGTATGCTTATCAAAGTGACAGAATGGCATAACCCTGCCATTGCTTCCTGAGCTCAGGTGCAGGTTTGGTGATTCTGCCAGCAGAGGCTAGCGAGGAGAGCTGAGGCACTGTAAAACACAAACACACACACACATACACACACTCTGACTGCTGGAAGCCAGACAATTAAGGGGATGGAGGACGGGCACATTTGCATACATATTAAAGTGAGACCGTTATAGAAGAGAAAAGAGGGAGCAGGCGAAAGATTGAGGCGGGGTGGTGTGTGTGCGTGTGTGTGCGTGGTGGTGGTGGTGGGGGGGGGGTGTTGTAGAGATAGAGAAAAGGAGCGAGAGAAAGAGAGAGAGGGAGTGACTAGAAGCATATGAGCGAGCCTTTCTCATAGATCTCTTTCATCAAAACACACAGGGCCCCGCCTTTGCTTGCGCATAAATCTGCATCTCTTTAACAGGAGGTTTTCTGGTCCTCCCGGTCTGGGCAGCAAGGAAGGACTGGCACAATAATTGCAAGAGTAGAGATGGCACTGCAGAGTTGCACTAAAGACCAGACCAAGCATAAACAAATAAAGACTGTGCCTGATAACAGTTGATTATACTAAACAACTATTATATTCATTCTGACCAGTATTTAGGTTGCTGCACTATTCTGACGATTCTGACAATTCTGAAGTAAAGTTTGGACTTACGGTTTAATTAAGTGTCTAACTTGTAGTAGAAATAAGATGCTTTGATTTTGTAATTCTCAGACAACTACACTTCAATAAAAGTGGACAGAAGCATGACCATGATGTTGAAAATGCTATTCAAAAGCCCACTGGGAACAAATGAAACAATAAGATGCTTTTAATTTCATCGTTTTCCCTCGTAATAATGGTTTTCAGTGGGTGGACGTGTGTTATTGGGTTTTATTGCATCATGGAAGATTTAAAATTGTTTTCTGGTGAAAATGAAGTCACAGATAAAGTACTTAGAAACAAATTACAAGCATGAGCTAAAAAGAAACTTTTTTTCCTGGTGAACACAACATACCTTGTAGAAATTCTGTCAATTAAACGGCACAACCCAAAAGAAACAATGCTAATCAGATATGAGTCGGCTCACTAAAGAACAAACATGATTGATTTTATTGTATTTTATATTTTTGCATTTATGAGGAAAAAGTGTTGTTATGGATGTGACACTTTTCCGTTATAATTGTGACAGCTGTGAAATTGCCACTTGTGTGATTTTGGCAAAATTAAATATAATAATTTTAAACTCTGACAGATACATTTTTGAGTATTTTTTAAAGTACTGTAAAATACTTGCTTACACAAAAAGTGTAGAAACAGTCTCTCTATTTTGGTGAAAACTTAATTTTTAACATTATATTGAAACATCTGTTTATATTTTCCACAACAACTAACCACAGAGTTATAGGATCAGAAAAATATCAATCTGTAAACATTTGTTATATTTTAAATAAGGAAAATAAACAGGATGGATGTGACCAAAAAAGTCTGCAAGATTACAGTACACGACATACTTTGTAGAAATTGTGTGAATCAAACTGCACAACCCAAAAGAAGCAATGCTAATTAAAAGGGTAAGAGTTGGCTCTCTATAGAACAAAAAAGATTGATTTTATTTTATTTAACATTTTTGCATTTTTAAGGAAAAAGCTTCGTTATGGATGTGACATCTCTCCGTTATGGATGTGACCGATGTGAAATTGCCACTTGTGTGACTTTTGTAAATCAGATATAATTGTAGAAAAACATTGGCAGAGACATTTTTGAGTATTTTTTACGTACTGTAAAATACAAGCCTACACAAAAAACGCAGAAATGGTTTCGCTATTTTGGCAAATACGTAATTTTTTTCATGGCAAGGTTGACATTTGCATGGAACTGCTCATATATACAGGGAGTGCAGAATTATTAGGCAAGTTGTATTTTTGAGAATTAATTTTATTATTGAATAACAACCATGTTCTCAATAAACCCAAAAACTCATTAATATCAAAGCTGAATATTTTTGAAAGTAGTTTTTAGTTTGTTTTTAGCTTTAGCTATTTTAGGAGGATATCTGTGTGTGCGGGTGACTATTACTGTGCATAATTATTAGGCAACTGAACAAAAAACAAATATATACCCATTTCAATTATTTATTTTCACTAGTGAAACCAAAATAACATCTCAACGTTCACAAATGTACATTTCTGACATTCAAAAACAAAACAAAAACAAATCAATGACCAATATAGCCACCTTTCTTTGCAAGGACACTCAAAAGCCTGCCATTCATGGATTCTGTCAGTGTTTTGATCTGTTCACCATCAACATTGCGTGCAGCAGCAACCACAGCCTCCCAGACACTGTTCAGAGATGTGTACTGTTTTCCCTCCTTGTAAATCTCATATTTGATGATGGACCACAGGTTCTCTATGGGGTTCAGATCAGGTGAACAAGGAGGCCATGTCATTAGTTTTTCTTCTTTTAGACCCTTTTTTGCCAGCCACGCTGTGGAGTACTTGGACGCGTGTGATGGAGCATTGTCCTGCATGAAAATCATGTTTTTCTTGAAGGATGCAGACTTCTTCCTGTACCATTGCTTGAAGAAGGTGTCTTCCAGAAACTGGCAGTAGGACTGGGAGTTGAGCTTGACTCCATCCTCAACCCGAAAAGGCCCCACAAGCTCATCTTTGATGATACCAGCCCAAACCAGTACTCCACCTCCACTTTGCTGGCGTCTGAGTCGGACTGGAGCTCTCTGCCCTTTACCGATCCAGCCTCGGGCCCATCCATCTGGCCCATCAAGACTCACTCTCATTTCATCGGTCCATAAAACCTTAGAAAAATCAGTCTTCAGATATTTCTTGGCCCAGTCTTGACGTTTCAGCTTGTGTGTCTTGTTCAGTGGTGGTTGTTTTTCAGCCTTTCTTACCTTGGCCATGTCTCTGAATATTGCACACCTTGTGCTTTTGGGCACTCCAGTGATGTTGCAGCTCTGAAATATGGCATAACTGGTGGCAAGTGGCATCTTGGTAGCTGCACACTTGACTTTTCTCAGTTCATGGGCAGTTATTTTGCACCTTGGTTTTTCCACACGCTTCTTGCAACCCTGTTGACTATTTTGAATGAAATGCTTGATTGTTCGATGATTATGCTTCAGAAGCTTGGCAATTTTAAGAGTGCTGCATCCCTCTGCAAGATATCTCACTATTTTTGACTTTTCGAAGCCTGTCAAGTCCTTCTTTTGACCCATTTTGTCAAAGGAAAGGAAGTTGCCTAATAATTATGCACACCTGATATAGGGTGTTGATGTCATTAGACCACACCCCTTCTCATTACAGAGATGCACATCACCTTATATGCTTAATTGGTAGTACGCTTTCAAGCCTATACAACTTGAAATAAGACAACATGCAAAAAGAGGATGATGTAGTCAAAATACTCATTTGCCTAATAATTCTGCACTCCCTGTA
>CAIGQZ010000427.1:7106917-7144765 GCA_903798205.1 Danio tinwini | reverse complement strand
TTTTCTTTAGTATGTGGGATTCTTATTTTGGGGTTATACAATGCAACAGCATCTTATCTTTTTACTGTTCATCAGAATGAAAATATGGAAAAGGTCTAACAAGGTTATTGTGACATTTTCGTAATTGCAACATACATGTGCACACTGTGAAACAAGTGTTTAATGTTTGTTTATGATCTGTGCCATAACACTCAGCTCTTAAGGTCTTAAGGAATTTTGATACATTGCTTGTTATACATCACAAATTTCCGTACGTAGACAAATCCTGAACAGAGACTGGCAATGTCAAATGTATTGACACACACACCAAACAGCAGCAGGCGAGAGATGTGCCATCACTGAATCCAGCATAGGGCTTCTCCGCCACATTCTGTCTTTATATTATGCACTGTGTTTGTCATAAAGTCATCTGTGCTCAATGGTCAAGTGTTGTATCACAATCTGACTAAAAAGGATTGACACAGCTTGAGTTCAAATTTATTTTTTAACGTGCAAAAATTTCAGATTCAATGTGCAATAACCTTTACTGTTATTTTTCTGAAGTTAAAGGACTGCAAAAAAAAAACATATGTTTACGCAGAGGTTGATATTAATTCTTCTCTGGTTTTAATATACATTAAAGCCAAATATAGATACATCTCTGTCAGTTCCAGTTGTCTGGTATAATTACTTAGTCTATTGACTTTATTCTTCACGTAAGAGTGGACGCAGCCATTTGAATCTTTTTGGCTCAAGACTCATTCCTTTGCACTGATTTTAAGACATTAAAACCAGCTTGTTGTGCTGCTTGATGCTGCAAACTGATATTTTCTAATTATATTATTCTACTTTATGAATAGTCATGAACACACTTGTTTGTAGAGCAAATAGTGTGATCAATTTCTTTCGTTATTCCAGTCATTTCTCCCATAGGCAACTGAATCAGACGTTCTAAAACAATTGAAAAAATGAGAGCACTTCCGCATTGCAGAATAAGGTCAATACTTTCATCCATAACATAACTCAGAAGCAGTTGTGTTCATTTAAAAAGATTGTCATTTGACAAGGCATCTACACAATTTGTGTAAATATTTTTGACAACTTAAGTATGATTATTTTGCATGTGTTTTTCAAAGTAGACCATGTAGTCTTAGAATAATAGTCATGAGTCAAGAGCAGCATTAGAGAAGAGCTCATTAATATTCACAACCCTTCCAAATAAGGTAAAAACAGAACATTTCATTCTAGGGGCAAATCCAGGTGTTCAAATGGCTTTAAAAACTGCTCTGGGGATTGTTTTCCCTAAGACACATACCTTCTACTTTGATATCAGAGAACAATTTAAATATTGAATAAATGCATTCTTTTTTAATAAAGTATGTTTCAGATATACATCTAAAAGTTTTTTTTATTAAAGATAAACATGTTTTCCAGTATGCTATTGCTTACATAAACAGATTTTTTTCCACATAATCAAAATTACTTGCATAATCAAACTAACTTCTCTTTTCTCTTCAAAGACGAAACAATTTGTGCCAGGACTTTAGGATTACTACATAAAAACTTCCAAGTAAGTGTGTTTGGGCTGCTTGGAGTTAAAGGGTCCATATTCTTACTTTAAGGTACAAACAGGCTGGGCAATGTTGCAAAAAAAAAAAAAGATCACGCTACCATTTTTCATATCATTCGATATTGATAATTATTAAATATTTTTTAACAATACATTTAGGAATGTTAGGATTTTTTTTATTTAACCACTTTTTTTTTCATTTACCAACATTAATCAAGCAAATAGTTTTAATAGTCAAAAACAAAAATATTTAAACAAAATACATGATCTCTTTATAATAAAATAAACATAAGTGTTAAAGAGACTCTTAGACTTGACAAATAAATTTACAAAGTGTGTACAATGGTAAAGGTAGATCAACATCTGTAAGGTGTTAATAATAATGAACGCGGTTATGAATATATTAAAACATCCTTGTTTGTTGTAAAAATTTGTAATAATGACAAAAAAAATACTAATTTGTGCATCTCCTTACTTCCTGGTGCAGCGGTCCTGCCGTTGTGGCTGGTGTATTGTGAAAAATTTTCTTACCCCTTGGTTTCGAGTGTGGTCCTGAAAAATCTTTGTTCGAAGGGCTAGTTTTAAAATGGCATTTTAGAACGAAAATGATCCACATCCACACTGGTCTGCTGAAAACACACATCACGTGACCACACCTACACACATAGACACAGCCACACACACACACACTCTGTCATGCACTCGTCTGAGCTCCAGAAAACAGTGCACGTCGGACAGTTTATCAAGAATGTACAGCTGGATCGCGTCTCACTATAAGGTAGTTGTTAAACGTAATATTGAATTAATCTTGTCTCTATTTAACGACTCTTCTGTCTTTTGAATCTATCAGGTAACGTTTTACAGCGCAGTACACTGCTTCAATCTTTCGCTTTCATGCGTGTACAGTAATTAGTAATTTTAGCCAAAACTTCAGATACTATTGGTTGTGCACCTTTTTTATCAACCAAGTTTGTCGACGCCATTATACTGACACAGATCACTCTTCCTATTCATGCCAGAGTCCGGTGTAAAAAAAGTGATTGACAGGTGGTAATTTGTGTGCAACTTATCTTTCTTTATTTATGATTTGGTTATTGGTAAAACAAAGACCATGCGGGTCAGGTAGTTAAAACGGTAGGCTACAAATAATTAATTCGTTATGAATTAATTAATTATTTATGAATAATTAATTCACCTCCACCTATGACAACGATGTAATCGTCCATCACGATGTTTCACATTAGACATCGTACAATGCCAAATTGGTCAACATCGCCCAACCCTAAGCTCCAATGCAAGTTTATGGAGAAAACTAAAAAGCACTGCAGTGTTTGGGTGAGCTGTGTTTGTCTGAGGTATTAGTCTGCCATAATTACTGAAATGTGTATATTTCATACAAATTGTGAAACAGATTGGTAAGTTCTACTAACATGGATCGCCTGCACTCGCAGCATTCAGAAAAGTTCAGATGTTTTTTAACTAGGTGTACCTAGTTAAAAAACATCTAGTTAACTAGGTGTACCTGGAAAATGTACGCGCATCACGTGTGCACCGCTTGCACACCATGTGCGCATTGCTCCCATATGTGTGTCGTGCAAGTTGCCTTCATTGGAAATGACTAACTAAGTTTATTGGCATTCCTTCCAAGACGTACGCTCAGCAGCCACATTTTATTAAAACCATAGCCTTCATACAGAAACTTCATACCTAACTTTTTTTTATCAATATTGACAATGCAATTCAGTACATAAATACCGATACCGATTTTATCGCCCAGCCCTAGGTATAATCTACACACAATGAAAATTCTAGCATCAATTCTATACCCTCATGTTGTTCCAAAGCTGTAAGATTTATGTACATCTTTTAACCCAAATTATCATTAAATATTTATTTTTAATTGAATTTAACATAATTCTTGTGAAGAGATATGATCAATTCTAATTTGATTTAATCAGTCGATAATGACATTGAAATAATCGTTCCGCAATAATGACAGCTGTTTGCTTCATTTTTCAATGACCTATGGCTGTAATAAATGCTGCATGTAAAATTACATTATATAATAACATTTTTACAGCAAAATCAGCTAAAAAAACCTTCTGTGAGATGATTCCATAGCCGTGTGTTTATTAGTCATGCTTAATCAATGAAAGCCATTAAATCTTCTGTTTATTCAGCAACCACTATTCTCCCCAGGGGATTTCCTGTTTTTTTTGTGTGTATTTGGACAAGTTCACGGGTTTCCGCTAGAGCACCCTCTGGCCTTCGAAGGATATTTACCACAAATAACACCATGCTTTGCTCAATCGTGCATGTGATTTCAATTCAATTAATCGCACAGCCATAGTTGAAAAGTTTTTCACATATTTTATTTTATATGGATTTAATTTATTTTTAACTTCATCTATTAATTTCAAATTTCTGTTTGCAAAAACAAACCTAACTAGTTCTTATGAATTGTGCATGTATGTTAAGGCTTATGTGATCTTTATTTGATGTTTGTGATTTATTTGTGAATAAAATATTAACTAAATCTGTTAATTAGATAATTAGATAGTGATAATATCTCTTTTACAAGACTCTAAAGTTTAGATTGTGTTTTTAATGAAAGATAGAAACCTCTCAGCTTTCTTTAAAGTACAGTATCTTAATTGATCTGAAAAAAACAAATATGACAAGGGTGAGTAAATTATGACAGAACTATTTTGGAGGAGAACGTCCCCTTAAAAGAAAAAAAACTACAGGAAGTGACAGATATTTTCAGCTATATTTTGGTGTACATAAGAATTTTGTCTGGATTTTGACACCTGGGTATTGCATATAAATAAATGGACGCAGAGGATCATCCTCTAAAGGTCACCAGAAAGAAATAGTCAGTCATCTCTTACCTTAACACTTTTAGGGGTAGATAGGGCAGCATGTAGGGTCATCCCTTTGAGGTTTTGTACCCCTAAAGGTGCTAAGTTGCCCCATTTTTCTAAGAGTACAGTTTTGGGAAACTTTCATCACAATAGAGAGAGCAAGCATAATCACTTTGTAATTATCTTGAACCATGTAAAGGTAGGGTCTGCAGAATAAAGCACCGTTGCCGTGTTCTCTCCTACACAGTAACGGTTGCTGTGGAGGCTGCAGTTGATGGCTATAACAGCAGCTGTCGCTGCAATGCACTCTGCAGCCCATGAGGAGCAAGAGAGAGAGAGAGAGAATGTGGGAGCAATGGAGATAGAGTGAGAAAAGTGGCATAAAGGGAGAGATGGAGAGAGAGAGAGAGAGAGAGAGAGAGAGAGAGAGAGAGAGAGAGAGAGAGAGAGAGAGAAGGAGAGCGAGCGATATTTAAATAGAGCTGGGAGAGATATACCAAGGGAGGGAGGATAGGAGAGAGAGAGAGAACGAAAGAAGTCTAAAAAATAGGGTTAGAAATAGCAGGCAAAAGAGAACTGCAGGCAGTATGAGCACAGAAGGACTGCAAAGGAGAGAGAGGGACCAAAAATGCAGTGGGAGCTGGTTTAGATTGTAATGAGAGAGGCCCTGCTCTGCTCTGTCAAGCTGAACTTGCTCCACCACCTCCAACCTCCACAATCACACATCACACACATTCCAGCCTAACCTCAGAGGCTGTGAGCGTGCGCGCACGTGTGAGCATTTGTGTAGCTGAGCATGGTTGTATACACTTTTTTTGTGCATATGTGAAATCCAGAACAGATAAGGCGACACTAAGGTTTCTCCGATCTGAACAAGAGAAACTGTAGACAAAACAGGATGAGGATGAAGCTTGGTTTTAACTGATCTACTTCGCATTTCAGAGCTTGTGTGTGTCATGAATCTGTTAACGTGTGTGAGTTTCCAGTACTAAACTGGGCCGAGCGTTGAGGAAGACTGACGCAAACAAGGAGTGACTAACTATGTAAACACTAAAAATAGCATTGCAGCAATAGTTAGGGACACAAGAACGAGGAAGTTTATAAACAGAAAATACAGAAATGTGACCATATACTCAACAACACACACAAAAGAGCAAATATTCAATTTCATCATCATATCTTTATTTGCAATCTATTATAAAATCAAAACATGAACAAAATTGTCAAAAGAAAGGAGAAACAGGATGCTTCATACTTTTTTACACTCAAAAACACACACACACACACACACACACACACACACAGGGTGAGAGGGAGGGGTGAGTCTCCGGCAGAGTTTCCTGCCACAGGATTTGAAACTAGAGCTCCTTCAGCTGTGGTCTCCTGTTTCCTCTCCCCATTTCCAAACACATTCATACATTGGGATGTAGTTCCGTAGCTGTATCCGATAGGATCCACGCTTATTAAATATGAGACTTAGCATGTTCATTAGAACTTTGAGAGATGGTGAGGAAACAGTAATATATTTTGTAATACATTCCCAGTCCAAAAAAACACAGGGTTTCTTTACCTACACCTATCTGACACAGACACTGGAAGGGTCCAGAGCACAAGGACAAACAGGCATCATACAGATGGGGTTGTGCTTAGCCCAAGAGCACAGCCACAGAGGTCAGAGGAAGTACACTACAGAGAAACTCAACAGGGCTTCTTCCATTTGTAGCCCTATCTATTAATCTTACCAACAAGTGGAACAATGATAGTATCAGTAACACCATGATAATGTTGTCTTATTAATCATAAACTACTTTTCATAAAGTAGTTTCATAAATTAGCTTTGAAAGTATTTGATGTGTTCAGGATTGCACAGACGTTTACATTACAAATCTACTGTTAACTTACACAATAATGACCAATTTTTCATTGAAGGTAATAAAAATTAAGTCGTGTGTACTTTAAGTACTACACATTTTGTCACTCAGAAAACCTTTGATAAGATTAATTTTTTGTATTAGGGGTGGGAGTCCCTAGGCACCGATTTATGATGTGATTATGAAATGATTATCAATGCATCTTTTGTTTTAATATCGATTTTCTTTTTTCCCCACTGTATGATTTTGAAAGTATTTAAAATGACCCATGATGAATTATCTTCCAATATCTTTTATTAATAAAACAAATGAAAGTGATTTGGCAAGTCTACAAGGTTATAAAGAACTAACAGTAAAAAAACATGAGCCAGCATACTTGCAGCAAATTAATACAGAGAAATATACTCTAAACCACTGAAAAATTAATCTTTCAACCAATATCTTCCTATGCACAAGCATAAAATTTATATTTCATAAAAAATATAGATTTCTGTATCCAGTTGCTCCCATAGAAATATAATGCTTGTGGACAGAGTATTTTGAATTGCTAACTAGAAACAACACAAAGCTACTATTGTTCCAAAATAACTAAAAAGTCTAAGACTTATTACCGTAGTGAGTAGTGACAGATGACAAGGCAAATGAGATATTATAATAGAATAGCTCTCACTGTGACCTCAGGTACACCTCATGTGCTTTATTTAGTTTTAAATGCTAATAATGTGAGTTTGAATGCCATTTTACATGCCATTTATTGTCATACTACTGAAAGCAGCAACAGATAGTTCACCTCAGATCTTGAAAATAAAATAAATAGTTTGAAATGGAACTTTAGAACTGTGACTCACATATCTGAGCTAATACATATCAGTGATTCATAATGTTAAAGAGTTTTATTATGCATTTATTAGATTATAAACCTTACAGCTTCATTGAAGTGCTGTGAGTGCACATATATTCTGTGCTTCTGAATGGCTGTAATCGCATTTCTGGTCACGAACGCATGCTTTGAGAGCCTTCATGACTGAATGGATTACACCATAGCAACCCAGCATGCTGAAATATAAATGGCTGAAGTGGCATTGGATGGGTTAAATGACCAAAATAAAAACAGACAATCCGGCACGTAATGCACATTTTCAAAATAGAATATCTGACATCAGCATTGTTTTTCAGACAAACAAGAATGTTCACCGAGCAAGTTTCTTAAATATCTGCAAACATATTATGGTACACTCTCAGAAATAAAGGTACAGGAGCTGCCTTTGGGGCAGTACATTTTCAAAAGGTACATATTTGTACCTGAAGGGTCCATAATGGCACCTCAAAGATACTTTTTAGGTACATTTGGGTACTAATATGCACCTTAGAGATACCATTGTGAACTCTTTGGGTACAAATATGTAATTGAAAAGGTACTGCCTCAGTGACAGCTCCTGTACCTTTATTTCTGAGAGTGTATTTTTATGCTTTAGAAGAGTCAAAAACTTACATACAGCCCTTTAAAATTGTTTTCTGATGTCTACATAATAGGTTTACGTAAGTTCAAAAATGATCCAGAAATGGTTTTATATACATGGGCAAAATAATCATACTTCATTTGTAAAAAAAAAAAAATTAATAAAATTTTTAACTTAAATGAAGGAGGGGTTTATTTTAGCATGGAGTGAGTAAATTTAAACCACCAGACAGAGTAACCTGAAATAAAATATAGGTTAAATTATAATTAAACTCATCAAAAGTGACAGAAATGTATTGTGTTGCATTTTGAAGCTCACGGTATGGCCTTTTTCATAAACTGATCTCTTATTATTCGACTATGCCTAGGTATACCCACATTTTTCATAGGGCAGTTTAAGAATTAAAAACAGTCCAATGATGTGATGCTTATAATAAGGCAGATCTGGCAACACAGAGTGGAGGCTGCAGCCATGCTCTTACAAGTTCACTCAGTCTGCGTCTGACAGCTGCTCCAAGTCAGCGACATAAATTTATCCAGTGACATGATTTTAATTAAAATTTGCATTCATAGAAATGAACATGAAAAAAAGTTACCGTATGTCTGGATCTCAGTGGTCTTATAGCTGGCTATGGGCCTCCGTAAGGCTTTTTTTCTAGGGGTCTTTCCCCCTTCAACTTTATAGGAGCAAAAGTGCTTCCATACACAAGCTTTAACGCAAACTGTGCCAGTCTGATTTCACGCCAACACCATGTATTTGTTACGAGCACACCACAGACTGCCTGGGCACTACACTTTTTCAGAGTTCCGCCTATTGCAGTTCATCAACATGACATTATCAATTACCATTCAGAAATAGAAAATCAATTTTTGGGCCTTAGTGAACTGATTCCAAATTGACCATGTCTATATCGCGATGTATCTATGAATTAAATTTTCCGTCACCCCTAATTAGTAGAAGTACTATATTGCAAAGTCTTTATGAAATGGGAACATCCTAACAGAATTTTAAGTACTCTTGCAGTTATTTTTCTCTTTAGTTTCACTCATTCATTTTGTCAAAATGTTGTAAAACTTATTCTTTGAAAATCTTAACAGAAATAAGATCTTAAGTTGATGCTGACTCAATAAAAATGTTTTGGCTGTTTATGAAGTCACCGTTATGCTAACACACAAGTACAAAGTGTAATTAAATTATAAAAACAACAAACAGATTCATAAAAAATGTTAAATAGCATCAATTTTTATAGTTTTTCTAAGTCAACATTACATTGTACAGATGCTGTTCTTTTTCAACTATTATTAATAATCTATTAATCATTAACACCTGATGGCTTCCATGTAAATATTGAGTAAATATTAAAATATTAATAAATAATAAATGTTTCTTAAATTTAAATTTCAGAATTATTTCAGAAAAATCGTGTGACGCCAAAGACTAATGGCTGTGAATATTCAGGAATAAATACAATTTTAAAGTTTATTAAAACAGAAAACCACTATTTTATATTTAATTGTAATCTATTTGTGAGCATAAATATCATTCAAAACATTTTCAAAATCTTAGTGATTGCAAAATTTGGACCAATCATTTAACAACTAATAATCAAATGTAAGATAAGCCAATACAGTGCCTTATCCATATCATATTAATAGTCATCTACTGTTTTAATGACATTTTAATCACTGAATGAATGAAAAAAGTAAAAGTGAAAATAAATATTGTACATTTAAGAAGATTCCTATGAGTATACACTGCAGACATTAGTTTCCAGTAACTGTGAAATAGAATACTTTAAACCATGGAAATCACCTCTAAATAGCATGGATTCATAACCATATACCATTTTACTGATCTATAACTTATCTCCAGGTTTATATTATAACTCAAGGGTTCATGTACCTTTACAGCAGATTCCACTTAGCTGAAGGCTTCAGGAGAAATAGGGAGACTAAAATATCACTAAATTCTGAACACTGCTGGTGCTATTCACTAAACTTTAACATGTCTGTACCCCTTGAAATCCTTGGAACGAGACTGTTGCCTCCAGCTTGCATATTAGTGTCATGGCACATGATTGCTGTGTTGAATGGATTCTAACACCTCATTTCTCTCCACGGGTTTCACCAAACCATCCAGTGCTTGAACATTTTAAACCTTCTCAGGAATAAAATGGTGGTTTGAAGCAATTTTTTTATTGTTACCGTATCATCCAAGAAAGGGGGAAGGTAGTTACAGGACTCCTTCACATAAAACAACTGTGCAACTCCCCTGAATCTCTTTTTATACAATATCAATTCTTTTCATCAGCCTTACAAAAAGAAACAACTGCACAAATACTAATAGCTGATGCTATCATGTCAATATGGACCAAAATCTCTAAGGATTATTTCCAGTACTATGCGACAAAGGATTAAGGAAGTTTTGAAGGCAAAAGGGGGTCCAACCCGGTACTATAAAGGTGTACCCTATAAAGTGGCCGGCGAGTGTATATATGCATAAAATATAATATTGTATAGCATCTTATAGAAAATATTATTTTTTTAAAAGATAGATTTGTTAGAGGTATAATTTATTTATTCATTTATTTATTAAATTTTTAAAGTTTCAGGGGTCAATGTGGTGTTGCAGTGCTGAACAACTGACCATTTAAATCCATCACTATCATTTTTTTCATGTATTTTTAACTACATTATACATAGATATTTAAGAACAGTCAGACAGACCAAATCCATTTTGGGGAGCTTTGTGAGACCTGCGTCACAGAGAGAAGGGGACCTTGTTTATGTCTTATGTGAAAGGCCAAAGGTCATCACGCGGCAAAAAGACAGGGGGTCCTAAGAAAAAGTTTGTTTTTTTTATAGTTTTTTTTTGTGTGTGGACATATTCTCTGTAAAATATTAAATCAATAGAAAACTGCCTGAAAAGGCAAATAAATCAACATTCCTTGTTTCCATAAAAAAGAGAATTAAAAATGAAAATGGAAGCAGCATATAAAATAAAAGGTGACAATATGAGCATTAAAATGAAGCATTTACAACACAGCATTATTTTAAACATATAATTAAAATCTCCATGCCTAATCAATACAATGCGTACAGTATCTGCACCTACCACAAGTCAAGTGAACTTCCTATAGTGAAATTAGAGATTCAAAATAGCTTTAACGTGTTAAAAGTAATAACATAATTGATTTAAACATTGACCACGTTTACATGGACATCAGTAATCAAATTATTTGCTAGTTGTTTTAATGGAATTTGATACAGCACACCATTTGGGAGAAAAAAACATCTGCAATTCAGGATGCAGGTGTCTGTGGTCCTTAACTGACTCAGTAGGTGCAGAGAATAGTGTCAAACAGCCGTGTATGTATTGACTATCCTGTTGCAAAACGCTGCAAAAAATCGTACAGGACGGTAAAAGTTTGATTAAGGTGTCACATGTCTGTACTGCATTTCAATAATGTGACTAAAATTGGCATACTCCACATGTCTTAATTCGATTTCTGTTTAGTTCGATAATGACTTTAGTTGGATTAAGGTATAAAAAATAAAAAAATAAAAATCGCTGTTTACATGGTAGACTCTTAATCAGAGTATTGTCTTCCTCATCACATTAAAGGGCACCTATTTTACCCCTTTTTAAGATGTAATATTAATATGGTTCTTCTGAGTGTGCCAGTTTAGGTTCAGTTCAAAACACAATTCAGATTTTTTTATTATGATGTGTTAAAAAGTGCATTTTTGGGGGCGTGTACACAGTTTGTTGTTTTAGGGGCGTGTTGCTTCACATGAAAATTAGTTTCGACTTCCCACCCAACTTAACAAGGGGGCGGAGCCAAGAGCTCCCAGACAGAGGCAGACAGAGAAGTGACATGAATGAGAGGACCAGCTTTCAGCTGTACATGTACGACTCGCAGAGACTAAGCAGAGAGTACAAAATCATTTGTGTCTTTGTATAGTTTTACAGCCAACTGTGTGCTAGTTTAAAGCTCAGAGCTTGTAGCCTACACCGAGACTAATAACCAAGCACACTGAATTAACTTTGACTGAAGGGCATCACACACCGGATGCACCGCGACACAGTTGAAAGTATCGCACACTTGCGGCTCCGGTGTGTCACCTGATAGAAACTTATGTTTAAAATTCAGAAATGCATGCCGCTGCGTGGCGCGACGCTGCTTGTCGGCGAGCGGCGTTTCTGGTGTACTACCTGCTTGAGGCTATAACTAAAGGGCGTCATACACCGGATGCGCCACTCAGAGCCACGACACGGCACATCAGACGCGCACATTCGCATGTTATTTAAAATGAAACTATTCAGATAATGCTCTGTGGTGTGGCAGAAATATGAACAGTGTCCTGAGCAGGGCCAGTGTGTCCATAGAGGCGACTTAGGCGGCAGAATAGTGAGCGAACCCCCCAGTCCTCACTTTCATTAGCGACACCCTCCCGGTCCTCACTTTCATCCATGACAACACGAAATGCATGGCGCTGTGTGTCGTTAATTTGTTATTTTTAATGGAGGGACGCGCACGTGAGGCAATGTGCTCGCACTTTCCAGCTGCACCTAGTTGAGATGACAGGGAGCTTCTGTGACCGCAGGAAATGCAAATCGCTGAAGTTTAAGGAAGACACAATAAAAAGTACACATGTATGCAAACCCACCAAAACTCACA
The DNA here is from genome assembly GCA_903798205.1 of Danio tinwini. Taxonomy (NCBI): domain Eukaryota; kingdom Metazoa; phylum Chordata; class Actinopteri; order Cypriniformes; family Danionidae; genus Danio; species Danio tinwini. The sequence goes on along the minus strand of CAIGQZ010000427.1, from coordinate 7,132,340 downwards.
AACACTGGGGGCGAGGAGAGCAATAATGTGGTGAATGTTGAGCCCAATGAGTCTTACATCTAAAAATAGAGCAAGGGTGTTTCTTTGGTGACGTCGCTTTGACTCACACGCTGAAAATGGCGGACGTGAAACAACATACTGAGGATATGGTAATGCGCACCTGTCAATCAATATTGGTGGGCGGAAGGACCGCACTCCTACGTCAAGTTGCGGTCGATCTCAAAATGGCTTCAATTGGTCCACCGTTTTATGCTGTTAAATTGAAAAATAAGGACTGAGTGTGTTTATATCACCCCAATATGACGGTCTATACACTAAACCTACACATGTCTGTCCAAACAGCTTGAAAAGTAGATTTTTCACCATAGGTGCCCTTTAAAATCTGAGTATTGTAAACATACTCATTGTAAAAATCCGAATTCTGCCATTAAAGTTAATGCAGCAAGACAGTAGCATCATTTTTCATCTCAATTCAGTTCAATGTTTAGTCAGTCCAGTTCAAATACTAAGTTTCATTTTAAAACAAGTTCAAGAGATATTTAACATTTTCTTTCTAATATACACAACCCTGCTAAAAATAAGAATTTCCGATCTATCCCTTAAAAACTTAAATAACCGATATTTGTGAGATGGCAGTTTAAAATGTAATGAGATGAAATTACTTTTCAAAAAAGCTTCCTACATCAAAGAGTATAAAAGGCCTTTTCAACAGCGATTTTCATTTTTTCTTTCATCAATTTGAGCTGTCCTTTTTCTGCGCTCTCTCTCTCTTTCTCTCTCTGCATATATGTCAAGTTAAACATATGCACTTAGTGTGTTCCTTGTTACATACATCTGCTGGGCATATGAACATGCCCGGGCCCTCAACAACCACAGCTAGTCAATCTTCAACTCAGAACAAAGATAAGTGCTCCCTTCCCAGTGTCTTTATGTAACTAATAAAAACAATAAGAAAAACTGCTGTTCGTAACACTGCAGTGACATATACAGTATTCAGTAATAATACTGAACAGGATTAAAATCTTTGATTTGGTAACTAAAAGCTCTTGTTATACTAATTAATATGTTCTTAGTTTTGTTTTTAACCCAGGCTCATTCTGAAAACGTACCGCCAGGGCTTTACATTAACACCCGCCAACCTGCCAAATGCGGGTAGATTTCGGTTGTGGTGGGTTAGACAGCCACTCCCACTAGGCACTTTGGCTGGCTGAAACTCATTTTTAAATTGCCAGTGCTGGCTCTTTGTCGCTACAGATTAGTTTATGACCATTTGCGTAATGTGATCTTAGAATCGAGAAGTAGCACGACTGACAAAAACAGCTTTTCGTGCGAGCATGAGAAAGCAGGTGAATAACGAATGAGAGGACCACGCACACGGTGAGACAGGCTTTCCTCACTCACTGACGAGGGCTTTAGTGTCGCTCGCACAGATGATTTGATGCGCACGAGTGTTTAAAAGCTCCTGTGCCGTTTCCTCACTCGAAGCAACTGTGCCTGAAAACGAAACTAGTGCGATGCTCGTGAACCCACAGTCCTTCAAGGGCTCGAGAATCTTTGTAAGCAGCAGCAGTTGTTGTTACTTTCGCTTTAACGATTCTTTAAACAGATTATTAATTGGCCAAACATTAACCGTGTGCATGGCATCATCCTTTCATTATCGCGCACAGAATGTTTTGTACCCGCTTTTTTTGCTTGTTGTTATTTTTGTTCATATAGTTTAATAATCATCCTTTACAATAATATTGCTTTAATATGTTGTTGTATGCATAGTTGGTGATCTGGGAGCCAGAACAGACCTCTGTGCATAGTTTTAGATGTGTGAGAATATATATTTTTTAAATGTCAGCTGTTTTGTTGAATAAAAAGTGTACATATACAGCAGTATTTTGCTTGTTTTGACACATTATTTAAAATTTGTGGCAAGGAAATAATTAGTTTGGTGTGGTCAGAGAAAAAAAAGGTAAATCCTTATTGTGTTGTGTTGTCAATATACATTTCTGGAGAGTGCCAAATACAGCCCAGGAGCTAAGTTTAGTTGTAGTTGCTGTGTATGTTTTTGAGATTTCACATTTTTCTCACAAGTGCCATTCACACCTGCTGTTCTTGCATAAATCCACCAGAGGCCACTGTCGACTGACTGACTGACTAAATGACTGACTGACCCACCCTCCTCATTGCATAAACTTAACCAATAGTGTTTTCAAAAGCATTGATTGACCCGCCCACCTAGATCTCTAAACTCAAACAACAGTTTTTAAACGCAATGCAGAAAAAGAAAACACCCCCGATTTTTACCACATTTTCATTCTCACCCTATTATTTACTTGTTATTTATTTTACTTTTTTGGCTTCTGTTTTTGTTTTACCCTTTTCTGGAACCATTCTTCGCCGGACTTGAACTGTCATTGCAGTCAACTCCTCTCTGCATCTCAAATCCACCGATGTACATGGCGAGCTACTGGACAAACTGGTAACAGCGGAAAAGCCGTCCATATGGAGGTACATTAATTAGGTTGTCATACCGCCTTGTATCGTTTGTTTAAAGATGAAATGCAGACATACTTACTTCTGGCTACATAATTTGCGATCTCCAGAAATGTATATAGGGCTACGTTTTTAGAACGAGCCTATGTTGTTTGTTTTGGAGGCCTTTTACTATAAATTGACATTTATCCAAGGTCGTGAAGCACTTTTCTTTTTTCACAATACATTTCACATCAACAAATTCTCAAAGGATCGGTCATTTTTATCCTATGGATCTACAGAGCATGTTGGAATTCAGAAACAAAATACCTAATGGTTTTCGTTACATTCATTCTTCCATGGCGGGGCGCCACACCAAAATTCATCCCACCACGGCTACATTACAGCTTCTCTTTCAAAACATTTAGTCGTTGTTTTTTTAATAGCGGCTTATAATCGCACCAAAACGTGTTAAAAAGGTAAGTGAATTATAATATAACAGCGCAAACTTTACTGTAATCGTAGCAGTGCTGTGTGTTATTTGTTAAACCCTTTAAAGTGACATGCTGACTTTATCTTGCCAGAGTTTATGGTCGTTTCACTTTACTTCAGGAAGCATTAATGCTGCTCTGTAGGTCTATTGGATACATTCATAAATATTTCTAGCAAATCTAATAAATGTTAGAGACTTACTTGTTACATAAACGCACTAAATTGCACTTTAGCAGTGTTCATTTGAGAGCAAACAAGAAAATCTGTGCTTGAGCATTATATATTTAAGGTCGTGCAAAGAAGTTTTGTACACGAACAGAGGAAATCGACGCACAAGCAAAGAGATTTGCATGCTCGTATTACATAAATGCTTGTATTACATAAAATCTTGACTTGTAATACTACGCTCACGACATTTGTCATTGAAATAACACCATAGGTAGTTGTTTGTGTAAAAGGCCTGCCGCCACAGCTGGAAAAAATCCTTGAGAAAACACTGTTCCTATTAGCATATCTGAAGCTAAATTCCTGATGGTTCCTCTGTGAATATACACTGTGCCACTGACTTTAGATTTTTACAGCAATTGCTGTCAAATTCAGTATTGTTGTTTATCATATTAGTTCATCTGGAATAACTAACTGACCAAACTATCAAGACAGGCATACATGGTGTGTATTCTGAACGCATGTCCATGGCTTAGGAGTGAGTTTATGTGAAAAAAGTTTGGAGGCAGTGATATACGACACAATTTTTAGACCTGGTGAATTCCAATACAATCACATGAAATTCTGCAAGAAAAACAAAGAGAAAATGTGTGAATAATAAAACATAATCTACAGTAAATCCACTATTATGAACTCTTATGACTCTGTCATGCACAACACATCATACTGCACTCACTGTTCAGTGTTTGTCCTCCTGATTGGTGAACTTCAGATAGATAAAAAAAAAATCGACTAGTTCGATTGCAAACACCTCAACAAATTCAAGCTGACAGCTCTTAAACTTTTTTTGAGGTTTAAAAATTATCGGGAGCTCATGAGCGGCTCAGATTGTTCTTCTCACACAGTATAAAGCACACCCATATGAGCATCAATGATTTAAAAATAAATTCTCTCAATAGGAAAAATGTGTGTAGGTGCTCATACAACAGCAAAAATCACACCATGTATGTCTGCCTTAACCCTCTACAACAAGCACACTTTCACCACTTTTCTGAGTGGTAAACATGGAGAATAACAAATTACACACATTTCTGTTGAACATATGAATATGTGAAGTAACTGAAATGTGTTACTGATGTATGCAGATCAAGTGAAACAAGAAAAAAGTTTTTGTGCACTTTGATCTTTAGATTTTGATCTCTCAAGTCTTTTACGTTCACAAACAGCTACATTACACACTACATAATGGATCCTATTTGAAAAGCACAATAGGGCACTTTAAAAGTGGTTCCTAGCTTAGCGGTAGCAAATTGTTATATGTTGCGAGACATTTAATAGCCATTTATCCAAGAGTATACCTTCAGATTCCATTTTGTTTTCTGATTTACATCGATGAAATAATGAGAACGTTTACTGCTGTTTGATTTACATGTCGGTCAGACAACCTTTTCCTATTTAAGAGGTTCTTGACCTGAATAAGCTGCAACGATGAACAGACATTATAGTCTATGGTCTGGTTATGCAAAATTATTGTTATGGATATTATTATGCAATAGAAAAAAAGTAGATCACTGCGTTTTTTCTGTATTGCAAAGCTACTGCATATTCGGTGATAAATCAAGACAATGTTAATTAAATGGACTCAACTGTGGTGAGTTTAACAAACATGAGCATTTGATAGCAAAATGTTATGAAAAGTGCAAAGTAGTTCATCCAATAATGATTCTGTTATTATTGACTCATGTCAAAGAGGCTTTTCTCTCATTCAATAAAAGTGGATGTGAACAAATAATGGCTTTCAAATTCATTCATTTTCAAATTTATTTAATTCATTCACTTTGATGGAAGGGAGCACCCTGGATATTATTCTAAATGATTTATTTTGTGTTCCAGAGAAGAACGGAAGTCATACATGCCTTTAAAGACATGACAATGAGTAAACAATGGCGAAAATGTATTTTGTGGGTGAAAACTACTCCTTTAACATCTTTGAACTTTAAATCAAACATTATTTTAACAATTCACAGTTTTATCCCTTCATTTTCAGTGATTTTTTTATTCTGTCCTCCTGCTGTCGGCAATAAATCTGCATGTTGAGTGTTTAAAGATTAATGTTTCTCTCTCTCTCTGCATCTCTCCCTCTCCCTCCCGCCCTCTTCTCTCTCTCTCTCGATCCCCGCATTCTTTCTTCGTTTCAACACCCCGGCAGTACCCTCACGTATGCATATGTAAATGGCTCTGCCTCTGAGCCGGTGGAAGTAATTGTATGCATTTTTAACTGGCCAATCGACTGACAGATAGGCATAGATTGTCTCGTCTAGCTCTCTTCCTCTCTCTCTCTCTTTCTATCTCATTCTCCCTCACGCAAACACACACACACACACACACACACACACACGTTCAGTGATTTTTTTTTATTTTTAGCTCTGTGCCTCCCCCTCCAGATGCACAGGAATCATTATGTGGTGGTGGTCTGCTATAGGGCGATTAGAAACTAAAAATCTCTCACTCTCCTAACCATCCAGTGCGATATTCTTAATACATGTTCTTCCATGTGTTTGCCTATCTTGACTTTGATAAGCTTCTATATTTTTAAATAAAAATGAAAGTCACCATTAAGAAAAAAAAGAAAATTTTATAAGAATATTTCACTATAAAATTAAAACTCATATTATTAAAGTTTTAAATTACTTTCTTTTTCTATCTGCAGAATAAAAAGCGATACATTTTGAAAATTAAAGAAGGTTGATTTGTCCTGACTATTATGAGAAGAAACAGAAACACTATAAAAGTCCCTTTGACTCAAGTACTTCACAATGCAAGTCTACTACAGCCATATAACGTTGCAAAAATAGACCAAATTTGTTGCCCTGAATTATAAAACTAATCTTTTACAGTTTTGTGAGCTAGATCAGCACATTCATTACACAAATCTAAGAAATATACTAAATAAGAGTTAAATCAAAGTAATTAATGACACAGTTTGGATAAAATGGCTGCCACACATAAAACTGTCAATCTGTTACTGAATGCACTTTGTTTAGGTATTGGGATTTTTGAAAATGACCTTTTATGCATAGCGAAACAACTCTAAGTTAATGAAAACATCCTGCAAGTTTTAAATTAGTGTTTTAAATTAGCATTGTTCACTGTGTATAAAGTTATTGTCTCTCAAAGAGTCAACTCAGAGTCATTAAAACAAGTTGTTTTCTAAACGGATCCCGAGCAAAACATGTTGACATCAACATGAAGCGTTAGCAGAGCGCATGCACAGATCTGGAATAGTATCATGTTGAGAAGACACTGTGCTCTGAATGTGAGGGAAAATCTTTTTTTTTTTCCACCAAAGGACAAGGCTGTGAAGAGTCAATGGTTAAACTTTATTTTTACACCACTACCACAGCAGTAAAGCCCCAAACTTTTGATATTTTACTGATGACTGCTACAGTACAGCAACATAAATGTGTATAATGCAAGATTCACAACCCGGTTGTTATTGAAGGAAGGTTCATTAGCATTTTTGTATATTTCATTAAAGAATGCTTATTCTTTAAACTTATGTTGGGTAGGCACAATAGCTTAGTGGTTAAATGAGTCGACATAAAGCACTGAGGTTCTCATGGTGACCAGAGTTCAATTTCCAGCTCAAGTCCTTTACCGACCTTTCCCCTCCCTCTTTGCTACCCTCATTTTCCTGTCAGTACTCTCAACTGTCCAAAGGTTAAAAAACCCAAAATTATTATATTTTAAAAAAAATTGGGCTTGAGTTTAAATTAAGTTGAGTTACTTGAGTTACTTAAGTTGAGTAAAATTTAACCATGTTGCCTGTTCATATACTCTAAAAACCTTCAACACTTTTATGGTTTAATTTTCTATATTTCCTATATATATAGCTCAGCATATACAAGTACACCCCCCACAAATCTATCTTTTAAATTAATATTTTAATAAGAACCTATACAATATGATATTTGTGCATATACATTAGATTAGTCAGTACTGAAGCCAAATATGGAGCTTATCTAACAGAACAACTTATGATAACGATCCAAAAACGAGTACACCCAAATTTATGTTCATTCATTTATTCATTTTCTTTTGGGCTTAGTCCCTTTATTAACCTGGGGTCGCCACAGCAGAATGAACCGCCAACTTATCCAGCATATGTTTTACTCAGCGGATGCCCTTCCAGCTGCAACCAATCACTGGGAAACATCCATACACACTCATTCACATACATACACTATGGACAATTTAGCTTACCCAGTTTACCTATACCATGTTTTTGGACTTGTGGGGAAAACCGGAGCACCGGAGGAAACCCACACGAACATGGGGAGAACATACAAACATCCACACAGAAATGCCAACTGACCCAGCCGGGACTCAAACCAGTGACCTTCTTGCTGTGAGGCGATTGTGCTACCCACTGCGCCACCGTGCTGTGCTCCCAAATTTATGTTATAGAAAAAAAAATTAATAAAAAAAATCAAGAGAAGCAAAAAATTAAAAAAATGAGTTGAAATTTTGAAGGTTGTACATTTTTTTTGCAATACTTGAATTTAAATGTGTTATCTTTTCAGATGTATTATCTTTCTTATCTAGTTTCAGATAAAAAATATTCTAAAAATTTCTACTGAAGAAGTCACCTAAATTTTCAATTACTTTTACTTGGTATTAACAACCAATTAACAAATATCTTTTGTGCCTGGCCGTTAAAGACTTTTTATAAAATCCAAGCTGTTCATTTTATAATTGCCATAGATTCAGTCACTTACTGTCAGTAGATGAACACATTTTGCATTTGTTAAATTAGATTCCGCATGATGACAATAATAGATCAACAATGACACAATTTTCTGTTCCTTCATTGCTGTTTCTTTGCAATTTCAGTTGTGTGACAGTTTTAGCTGTGATACAAACAATGTCAACTTCCATAACAACAGAAGACATGTTGTAATGCTCCATTTGTGTAATTACTGTTTTCCAGTTTCTTTGTCAAATGAACAGCTTTTTCAGGAAGACAACTGCATTCAGAGCAGTGCTTCTGATTATAGGGATGGATATGATATGAAAGGCAGATTAGAAAACTTTTGTAACGTATTCAACTTAACTTTGTGAAACTGTCTGTACTGAATGAGATAAATTAATAAGCATTTTTAAATATTGGACTTAACTTGCTAGTCTGAACCATTCACGTTCAAAGGAATATGTTGCATGTTCTAGAAAGCACTCATAATAACACTTTTCTGCTCTTCCTCTATTATTTTATGGTGTTGCCTGAAATTAAATTGACAGGACCAGTTTCTTTTTGGGTAGATGAACATTCATTCATTCATTTTCTTTTCTTTTCTTTTTCTCTTTATTAAGCTGAGGTTGCCACAGCGGAATGAACCGTCAACTTATCCAGCATATGTTTTACACGGCGAATGCCCTCCTGCTGCAACCCATCACTGGGAAACATCCATACACACTCATTCACACACATACACTACGGACAATTTAGCCTACTCAATTCACCTATACCATATGTTTTTGGACTTGTGAAGGAAACCAGAGCACCCGGTGGAAACCCACGTGAACACGAAAAGAAGATGCAAACTCCACACAGAAATGCCAACTGACTCAGCCAGGGCTCGAACCAGCGACCTTCTTGCTGTGAGGCGATTGTGCTACTCACTGTGCCACCGTGCTGCCTGTCTTATGAAAATGAACATACTCATAGTTATCAGTGAGCTTCGACTGCTTATATGAGACTATAAGCAGTGTTAATTTCATTGCTGAAAAATTTTGTCATAATTTTCGTGACAAACAAGTTTCTACTGACAAAAACTAGACGAAAACTAAGTGATGATGACAACAACTATAATAAAAATATACTGACTTTTTTGTTGCATAATAAAAATGAGACGAGAATGTGATTTCGGGATGTATTTTGGTAAATATCCAATCAGAATTAAGCTTGGTGTGTGATATATGATGCACCCACGCACACTTGAAAACTAACTAGGCTTATTTGAAAAGTGTATCTGTCTGCAGACTGCAAGACGGGGGCGTAAGATGAAGGGACGTAACTTGTAGTAAGTTAGAGGCGTAACTTGCAGTTATCGAGATCCCATTGAACCATGTGAGATGTCACAGCAAGATGTTGTTGGCAAGATGGTGGAAATTATTACCAGAGAACATTATCACCAAATGTTTTCATGAGTTTTCTCTATATTTATACACATTAATTCATTTGATATATTATTATTATATTACTTTCATTTAGCTACTCACCATGCAACTCACTGACTTCTTCATTCGTTTTGTTATGACAGTTAGCCTACTCTGTTTATTTGTAAGGTTGCACAGAGAGCTTGAAGAGATAGCAAAACATTTGTCTCTGGAAGTAGCACCAAGGCTAATAAAGTTTTGTGGTGATAAAAAAGGGAGGATTTCACCTTCAATAATTAGGAAAATTTGTTGTTGCACTTCAACTAACGGCCTCTTGGTTGTAGCAATTCCAGATTATTAATCAGGGTCATTTCACAGAGAATTGCTCACTATATAACTCGCTCAAAATTAGTTGTATATAGTATATAGAATTACTTTTAGCGCAAGTAATGCCATCTGTTTGACATTGCTTCACAGAGACTGACAGAAACATTTAGGAATATGGTGTTGGCTGTTGTCCAAATGTGATTATAACGTAATCTGTACCAACGTCCCAGAGGAAGTGCACATTGTAAGTCTAATTTCTGGAAAATTATTTGGAAAAGTTGCACATGTTGTGCAGCCGATTGTGGTGCTCAGTGACTTAAGTTCATCACCTTAACTAGCTGGGTTAACAGGGTCTCAAACACTCTTAATGAAACACAGCTTAGTTCTCAATATATCATTGCTAATCAAGCTACTCCCAGATATGCCTAAATATTTGCTCACAAACTAATAATCTCACTACATTTTACTACAGTGTGTGTGTGTGTGTGTGTGTGTGTGTGTGTGTGGGTGCGCGCATGTGTGTGTGTGTGGGTGCGCGCATGCGTGCGTGCGTGTGTCAAGGCCGAAATTATTCATACTCTAGGCAAATTCTGACTTAAATTTACTAAAAGAAAATATTTTTACTTTAAGGGCACCTATGATAAAAATCCTCTTTTGTAAGCTGTTTGGACAGGACTGTGTGTAGGCCCTATAGGGGTGATATAAAGACAATAAGTCTCTTTTTTTAAATTTCCTATTATTATATTAACGTGTATCCTGTCACATTTGCAGTGCAAAAACTTAAAAAGCTAAATGTTCACTTTTTAAAGCTTAACGCACATGTGTGTGTCCGCTGTGTGTGTGTGTCTGTGTGTGTGTGTATGCGTGAACTTTGTAACGACATTGTGTGTGACTCATCATCACTCCACAACAAATGCATCAAATAATCACTGGGAAAGTTCTTACTGTAGTATTTCTCACAAGCATTACATGAGATCTGCTTCCTTCATGAATGTCACTGTGCTGTTTATCTGACGCAGCAGAGGTGGAGATTGAGGCACACTCTGACAGGCACATGGGATCATTGGGTGGGGAAAACTAGCATTAAAGGCACAGGTAACTAAAACAGCTACATTGTGTTCAGAGCAGAAAATTGTAATGTTCTGAAAGGTATAATAGATAATCTGATGGGTGTTTCGCGCTGAAAATTTACAGACACATTCTGGAGACACAAAAGACTTCTCTTAAATCTTGAAAAAAAAAGTAAAACAGGTACCCTTTAAAGAAATATTTTTTCCACAATGATGCCTCTTGTACATTGTCTCCTTATCTTTTGGGAAAAGCCTGTGTAATTTCCATGCAAAAAAACTTGCTGGATGAAGAAAAGTTTTTAAAAAAACTTTAAATCAGAATGTGTCAGGTGTATGAATAATTTTAGGCTATATATGGTAGTAACTTTGAAAAAAAAATGTGAAAAGTGCCCATTTTATAAATACAAGTGTGGCATCAGTAAAATCATTCCAGTGAATGAAGTGTTCATCAACATATATTCATATGACATATGCAACTATATTCTAAGGATTTAGTGCAGCTTTACACTGAGAGAAACAACATATTCAGCCCAAGACATTGGTCCATACAAAGTAAGAGACCCCATTAAATTACTTACTGTCCTGCAAGTATAGTGTTAAGTAAAATGCTTTACAGAAACATTTGTTTTTACTGTCCTTTTTCCTTTAGTGAATTTTACTATTTACTTTACCAAAAAACTTTTTCACTGGCATATAATCTCAGAAGATCTGCAGCAATGTGACTCCACACATATGCATATTATATAAATATCTTCCATATTTTCAAATATCTTGCAGCAAAGGTAAGAGAAAACTATCCTAAATCTTTGTGATTCTCAGTATAAGTACTAATATATAAAAATAATTTATCTATTCATCTTAAAGCTACTCCATCTGTGTAAATTAAGCAGATATTCCTCTTTCATCTTATGTCAACACAACCACACAGCACTGCTGTGGAAGATTTTCAGTGCCGCAGCAATGTACAGGCAGCAGCGACACACAAGGTGTCATCACGACCACAAATCACTTCCTTGTGAGTGTCTCTCTTACCACCCCCCCACCCTAACCCAACTCTCTTTTTCTTCCTCTCTCTGTCTTTTTCACCTCTCCAGCGCGCCATATAGGACGGAGTTAGTATATATCTCAATTAGAGAGCAGGGGTTGGAGAGGGGGAGGGCTTGTGTCCAGGCTGACTCCTCCCCCGGTGCCCCGCACCAACCCACTTAAAGTGGAAGCAGCAGCACAGTGCCGTCTGGAGCCCTGTCAGTCAAAAGCCCTGCGGCCCTTTATGCAAATCAGTCTGTCTGTGATGGACCGCGAGGGGAGGGGGAAACATGTCTAGATTTGTTTGTCATCCGTTATGCCCTCCTCTTCAATTCTTCCACTTCGTCTCTCTCACACACACACACACACACATGCAAACACACACTCTACTATATTCTGTCTTTTCCTCTACTTCACCTTCCCTCATGGTATGCCTTGACACTTTTATTCCTCCTTTTTTCCCCTACTTCTCTCTCAGGTCTCATAACCTGTCCACTTCTACAGCCTTGAGATGAGAAATTGTGACATAGCTGTGAAACTGGGAACCAGTGAGGTGAAGCATGCAATGCTACTGGGCTCTAGAAACTGGGTCGCATAAAAAGGGAGGCTAGACGTGTGCGTGTGTGTGCACATGACAAAAAAACTGCAATGGAGAGGTCTTGTTTTCAAAAAGGTGTGGATTGAGGTTAATTATAGATAATGTATCAATACATATTTATTTTTAAAAACAAAAATAAACTGCCTTACAATAAGCATGGTCATCTATAGGTCAAGTATATAATTGTTAATAGTTTTGGAGTGCTTTGAAAAAAGCAGAGGGTCTATTTACAGGGTTTATGGAATACTAAAGGTAATTTCAACCTTTACCTTTTTAAGACTTTTTAAAGATCTTTTCAGAATATTTTAAGACCTCATCACCACTTCAAGTTCTAATCAGTATCAAACCTTTAACTTTTAACAGTTGTAGTTAAATAAATCAGTGGGGCACAACCATGCAACCGAACTCTGATAGGCTCGGAAGAAACAAAGCTTGAAAGAATAAATTAAGTGGTTGTTTTTAGCAACAGGCTTCAGCCAGTGTTTAAACTCGTCTTTCTCCAACCATGAGGACACAAACTTATATTTTCCCATTTCACCGTCTGTTTCACTCTAAGGTTTCGCTATATGTGGAGAGCGTCACATCACCTTCCCATGTTTGACGCAAATTACGTAACATCACCCGTGACATCAATACCTTTTAATAGCCTTAATTTTCTCATAATTGATTTATCAACTTTTATTACTTTTTAAGACCCCGTGGACACCCTGATTTCAAGTGTTCACACTAAGTTGATGATTGAAAATTAAGCGTATTTGGCATGCTGTCCCGGGAGAGAGCCCTGAGCTCAGGAAATCCTCGAGCCCGGGGCTCCTACCCGTTTGAAGGGCAAGAGGGGGGGGTTGAGCTTAGGTAGGTCTGGAGAACTCCCCTGCTTGTGAACGTGCTGAGATATAGCTGGCTAAGAGTTTGTCTTTAGATGCTACTTTGGAGTAGTCAATTTACTTATGGTGTATGTCTTTAGATGGTGGGAGAAAACAGGGAAATCCAGGGAAAACCCACGCGAGCATGGGGAGAACATGCAAACTCCGCACATAAATGAGGGGCCAAACCAGTGGCGTTCTTGCTGTAAGGCAACAGTGCTAACCACTGGGCCGCCGTGCAGCCCTATCAGGAGAAGGGGATGAGTAGGGGTGGAAGGGGGGATTCTTCAAGATGAAGCTGACTGGAGTGGAAAATTCTGGTTATTTATAGTGTGTCAGTATTCATCTGATTGGTGCAATATACGGAGCTGATGCAGTACCAGCCGTGTTCAATCATAAGCACGTGATTCCCTTGAAATTTTTTTATAAATAAACTGCACTTAAAATTCCTTGAGAAAGATTGCTAATTCCTCAACACCCTCACCAAAAATCAAACTTTCAAAGGCAAGATGTCTGGGTGCATCCCTTTGGAAGACCCCCTGTTGTGAAATTCCTTCGGGATATCAAACTAAAGCAGACAATTGTGACAAGCTGTAAAACTTTTAAAACCGGTGACCAAATATTCCTCCACCAAAAAATGAAAGCATCTTCATCAGCGTAAATAGACACACCAGGCAAGATTTTTATTTAAACAAATATTCCAATAGCTCTGTCAAATCCTCTGATTGTTTTATCCAAACAAAAATCTTAAAAAGCAACAATGATAGGACTGAATTGTCCTTCAAGTGATGAAAGGATTAATGGATGTTGCTGTAGTAAAGTACAGCAAAAACAAGTATGCTGGATGTTGTCTCTAATTGACAGGATACAGATGTCATGCTAAATATCTTGTTATATTTAAAAAAAGATAAATATTTGCTCAGAACTGCAACATGTAACTAAAAATACACTTCAAAAGTAGACTGAAGTGTATTTAATTGCAGATTTATTCATAGTTAGATTTCATAGAGGCTGCTACATCCTTTTTTTGTTTCTGCATTGTAAAGTCAATACACAGGGGTTAACGTGTTTGAGGAAGTTAAGAGTGAAGAAAAACTCGCTCCAATGACATGCCGAAACTAGATCTGAAAGAGGGTGTGTGTGTTGGTAGTAACAGAACTCACCTGTGGAGACCTGTCGTCGTTCTCTTTCTTGTCTGAAGACACATGTTTGAGAACAGCTCTTTTACAGCACATAGCTTGTGATTCCAGACTTCTGAAAGACCACATAATCACGACTGTTAATCATAACCTCAATCTGACAAACTCTACAAAAGTAACTAAAAATGTAATGTTTTATTAAAAAATCTAATTTTTCTTCTCACTAGGACCATGCACAAAAGAATAAGGCAAGGTTTACTAGTACTGTTTTAAGAGGCGTTCACACATAATGTGTATTTCTGCTATTTTTGAGACTATAGTGCACCAAAATTGTGACATGTAGAGAAAAACATTGCCTTTTAAGTCAATTTATCTTACATAATTTGTAAAATGTAAAGTGCTTCACCTTTTAATGGTACATGATAATAGATTAATATTAGATACATATGACCAAAATTAAAGTTTTATTCATAAATCAGGATGCAACGATTAACCAATTTCACTATTAATCATGCTTAAATTTGTCACGGTTAATTAATTGTAAAGGCTACTCACAAAACAAAAAAGTTATGCCAACGATGCGCTAGTTTAAAGTTCCCTGTACACCGAGGCTAATACGAACAAAAAACTAAGGGCCGTTCACATATCGCGTCCACACTGAATCCATATTTGTGGACACATATTTGTTCTCTTTAAAAGGGAAATACTTACATTTACATGATTAAATACTTACAATAGATTTACAGTAGACAAATACTATTTTTTTACTTTTATAACTTTTTAAATGTATTTATTTATTTATTGTTCTGTTATTTATTTTCAGTGTAAAATTATTACTTATGTTTAAATGCCAAACGCTTTTTTTCCACTTATTTTTAAGTCTAAAGAGAAATGTACTATTGTTTTTTTTTTATTATTATTTTGTGTTGTACTGTTTGGTTTACCGAGCAGCAATAAACAACACTTTAAAATATAAGGAGTTTTCATGTGATTTTCTAAACTAGTAGTGTTTTGAAATTAATGAATGCATAATAATTGTGATAACCATGATTATTTGTCAGACTAAAATCGTACAACCAAAATCTATAATCGTTGCATCACTATTCATAAAGACTACTGAACAGAAATGTATAAAAGCATTACACGCACAAGTGTAAAATGTGTTAAATAAAGCCATATAAACTTTACACTGGTTAACGAAAAGGTCTACACACACTTGAGGGGGCAACTGAAAACTGAAACTTCCATACTACAGTATACAGCTAGAGGAAAACTGTATGTGACTAAAGAGGTATGTCTGGTAGGGCTGGGGGATTAATCGAAAAGTAATCTAAATAGACATTCAGAACCTATAATCGATCAAATTTTTTCAGGTCGATTTTTTTCAATTACTTTCCCTACCGTGTGTAAAGTCCATGGTGAAGTAGGACGATGGACCAATTCTTGAGCCTTAATTTTCACTACATTGACGATGATTGGAAGCTGCGCTGAGATGCCTTGAGATAACATATTTTCCATTACATTAAAATTATTATTTACATGAAAATATTTGTTTACAGAAGATGCAAGATACAGATACACGAGTTGTGAATGAAAAACATTGAAAATAATTTACTTTGTTTCCAAATATGCAAGTTATTTATTTTTACTTTTTTATAAGAAAAAAGTGACTGTTGGTTTTAGGAAATGTGTGTTTTCATTTCAGTTGTTGATGTTCAATAAATAATCATAGAAAGTAGATAGTTTGTGTTTCCTTCAATTAATATTTTAAAATCAAGTAATGCATCCTTCATTCTAAAATCTCGCACTTGTAATATGTGAGCATATTTACAGTACAAAACTTGTCCCTGAACTATGAGGGCAATAAATAAATAAATAAATAAATAAAATAATTGTTCATTAATCACAATCGAGTTAAAATTTTCAATTAATCGAGATTTACATTTTAGGCCAAATCGCCCAGCCCTAATGTCTGGATTCAAAAAGTAAGCATGAAGTACTTCAATGACAACATGGCAAATGTAATACATCCTGATTACATACATACTACAGACATCCATTCAATATAGAACGTATTTAGCGGTTGCCACATAAGTTTTAATTCAGCTATTGTTGCAAATAGAGAAAAAAAAATGTAATTTAAGCAGATAAGTAGTCAAGTTAAAGAACTGCAGGTGTGTGTATTGGAACATGCATTCTGTGACAAACCGATGCAATGAGACCAATCGATTAACAACAAATCGTACATAAGTTACATATAGGCCTAAAGTACGTCTGAACTCACAGTACTGCAAAAAACAGTAGGTAAAGTACCTGTATGTACTACATCCACTGAGATTCTAAAGTGTGCACCAAGTAATCACTTTACTGTGCCACGAGGCCACGGGACAGAATTAATAAATGAAAGTAAAGTGACGTAACAGACGCAGCTAGGTCATAATAATTACAACATGGCGGATATCTTTACATTCATACTGCTCATATTTATACTAAAGTTAACGGTATAAAACGTCTGTGAAGTAAGTTAAATTCAAACCTAATATCCAAAGTTACTTACTCAGACTGTAAGCCATTTTGTACGCACCGTGGGGTTTTCGTTTGTTCCGATTGTATCCATATACAAACCGACTGTTACACAATTACTTTCACTTACACAGTTCAATAATAAACGATAGTGAAAAGGCTACATTTCCAGGACTCACCGCCATATTTTCATGAAATCTGAGCTGGTCTCATAATATATTCACATCAGAGTTTGTTTTATGTCGGTGAGGGAGTCATTTACACGCGCGTCATGTGTAGCTCGTTTTAGTTTGGTAACTTACAGACTCCTAAACTGTAGTGTGTGTCTCTGTCTTCCGAGAGTTTCCGATCTAATCTTCCAGCACTTATAAAGCACTTCAGTTCAAATTCAGCAAACTGCATTCAGAGCTGTCGGTAGAGCAACATTTGACAGGCGATCTCCCGCGTCTTTCATTTTTATTAGTCACTGTTGCTATGGTTGCCGATCATTTTCGCGGTATTCCAGACAAGTGGCTGTCATCGTCTTTCTTTTTTTCATAATTTTACGTTAGTTTGAGTTTGTATTGTTTTGTCACCAAATGATAATTTCATTTAACTACATTTCAAACTACATTTCAAAATGTAAAAGCCTATAAATGCCATCTGAAATTTTCTTCTAAAATTACTGTTTTTTCTCAGGCTCCTGTCTGTAGGTTCAGTAATTTCACTTGGTGATGGATAGGTTAGTTCCATTGGCTTTTAAGTAAAATAACTAAACAAAGATGCTAAATTGGTTGATTATTGAACTATCCGCTTAAAGTTACAGTAAGAAATACTGTTTCCGGGTCCAAACCTCTATTCATTTGAATTGAAAAAATATTTGTTTATGATCACTTTTTAGTCCTATCACACATTAAAGTGAATTTTATATAAAATCTTGGCGTACACATCAGTCTCTGGACTGTCTTCATCACAGTCGTCAATATTGTAACAATTTATAAAAAATAAAAATAAATCACTATCTGGCCATCAGATGTTAGGCATGGTTATATATATTGCCATGGTGACTTTTGAAAATATTACATCACTTTGTTATAAACGTTTATTATTAACATTTGCTGAGTCTCCCCATAAAGTTTGATTGAGCGCTTGGACCCGGAAGCCGCTTCGCACGACGTCACACTTGTTATTGTTTTTGAAAGAAGTATCCTCTGCACACCACTGCTGCCTTTATTTGATAAAAAATAGAATATAAACACTAATTGTGGGTTTTTTATTTTATTTTAAATGATTGAGTTTGAATGTAAGTGTTTTCCATGTGTGTTATATTCCTTATACATTTTAAAATGTAATTTATTACAACGATTCAAAGTTGTTTTTCCTCATCCTTCATTATTGTCTAGTACTATGCTTATTTCACACTCAAGAAAAAGTTCTGAATAATACCAAATGCTGAAAAAGGTAAAGGTAAAGCTTTTTTCAGCATTGATTATAATCAGATTTTTTTCCCTGAGCATCATATATATCATGCCATTCTGAAGCTTTGTGTGACAGTGACAGTAAATAAATTACAATTTTAAATACTTTCATTAAAAAGTTAATTTAATCTGAAATTGTTTTATACAATAATACTGTTTTATAGTTCTCTGGATTATAGATCATTCTTTTTATTTATAACTAAGAAATGTATTTGAAGTAATACATTTATATTCATACATCATATAAGCCGTAAAATATTTTACAATATATATAATATTTTTTTCTAAACATTATTTTAAAGTGTTGATTTGCTCAGAAGACCTTGTCTCACTGCCTCCTCAAATAGTACAGCTTCACCCCCCACCTTCACCCACCGTAGCCATAGAAATGTCAAGCAATCCAAAGGCCTGGAAAGGCGGGAAGGGCTCAGAGTCTTCCTTCCACCTCTCTCTCACTCAGATGCACACATGGCATGATTCAAATGATTGAGGTAGATATTTACATGCATACATGTCAGTCTTGTCACTGTTTTCACCCTTTCTGTCTCATTCACAGTCAACACTGTGTGATGCTAAAACGCTTTTTGCATTTCCATCATGCTCCTCCTCTATGGATCTCAACAATTTAACAGAGGGCTCTATTTTAACGATCTAGGTGCAAAGTCTAAAGAGCATGGTGTGTCCAAATCCACTTTTGCTATTTTAAAGACGGAAAAATACGATTTACTTTCCTTGGTCTAACAGGGTTGTGCTTATTTTCTTAATGAGTTATGGGTGTGCTTTGAGCATAACGTGCTTTAAACCAATCAGAGTCTCATCTCCCATTCCCTTGAAGAGTCAGTTGTGTTATGCCATGGCACATTTGCTATTTACATGGCGGACTTTGTAAGTGGAAAACCTAAACACTTCATTAGCGAGAAAACAGCTAAACAGACCATCTGCAGCATGAGGATAAAGAATGAGCCTCCTCCATTTGGCCTCTTTACTTTCTCTTTATTTTACTTTTACTTTTTACTTTACTATTTTGCTTTCGTGGATAAGGAAATGGTGTTGTACGCACCGTTGTGATGTTTAACAAAGCAAGTATTTCACAGTATTCGCTATAATAGTTTTTCTTGTGGTGAAAGTCTTATTTATTTTAGTTTGCCTGGAATATATTTATTGGATGGCAGGCCTCATTCATTGCCTTGTTAAAAACACACACATGTGCTTTACGGTAAATTGAAACTTTTGTCTTTACTTAAATCATCACATTAATAAATTATCCTACATCTACCTTCAACTAATTACATTATTCTGATTACTAGACCTGCAGGACTAGCAAACTACCCACAATCCGCACATTTATTGTTTTATGGGTATGTGCTATTCCCCTTCAAATCCTGGGTTTGTCTAATATGCTTTGATAAATTATGTTTTGTTACATTCATTCCTGCACCACTCTGAAGTACTGGTTTTTGCAGAGATTTTGTTATTTTTTTTATTCTTGGCATTCCTTTAGTCATGCATAACACCAATTGACTGTTGTAGATTTAATGTAAACTATAGATTATTGGGGCTTGCTGATTTAATATGAAGCTGAACTGAAATTAGTAGTATTTTCAACTAGAAAACTGTGTATTGCCACACTGTATGACATGTATTAGAAAGACTATTAGTCTTGGGTCATTTGCATCCTGGATCTGGGGCACTTCTTGCACCCTCTGTAATATCTAGAGCTATATTTGCTTTTTTCACCAGACTACACTCTGTAGTAACTCCAGCTTTAGCAACAGTCAAGGCTGCTAGCATGAACAGGTGGTCATAGATGTAGTGAGCAGTATTATGATTATTAAACTAATTTTATCTATTGCAATTCATGTAGTATAAAATGCTGTAGGTCAGATTTTTAAAAATGTCTTAAGGCTGCATTTATTTGATCAATGAAACAAAAATGATACAAATATTACACTGTAAAAAAAAATCTGTAATTTTACTTTTTTTTCAGCAGCTGGGGTTAACTTACAGAAATTTACTGTAAAATAACAGACATTAAATTACAGAAATTTACCAGAAATTTAAATTTAAGGAAATTTCTGCAGTTTAATGTCCTTTATTTTTATGATAAATTTCCGTAATTTAACAGCCGTTATTTTAAGGGTTTTTTTTTCCAGAAATAAACCGTAAAATTAGGGATTTTTTTACAGTGTACCTAATATAGTAAATAATATAATCATTAAAAACAATTGTGTTCTGTTTTAATAAATTTTACAATGTAATTTGTTATAGTGATTCCAAAACTGAATTTGCAGCACATAATTCTTCAGAAATCTCTTCTAAATGTTTGGGGAGTAACAGAATTAATGCAACTTAGTTATGAACAGTTGAAGCCAAAGTTATGAGCCCTCATAATATTTCCCAAGTGCTGTTTAACAAACCGAACAAATCTTCATACTCTTTCTATAAAAAAAAAATATTCTGGTGAAAGTTTTTTTTAAATGTTTTTAATTGTTTTAAAACAATTTAAGGTCAATATCATTAGTCCCCTTAATATATAATTGTGTTTCAGTCGTCACCAGAACAAACAATTCAATATTCAATAACTTGGCTAATTATCCTAACTTGCATGCATGGGTAGCATAAAGACCTAAGTCTTTAAATCGCACTTTAAGCTGAATACTGGCGTCTTGTACAATAAGTAGAAAACTATTATGCAGTATGGTAAAGCAAAAAAAAAAAAGAACAATTATTAGAAATTAGTCCTTAAAATTATATAAATTATGTAAAATTATAGTTAAAATGTGTTGAAAAAATATTTTATCTATTAAGCAACACTTGACATGACATGAGAGCTAACATTTTTTACTTCAACTGTATTTAAAATATGATACACAAGTGTAACTATTTATTTACCTTTCCATTTTAAATGAGTGCTAATGATCCACAAAGTATTTTAGATTACAGAAGCGATTGTTTTTAAATTTTAATGTAAATTATTTCATTTAAACCCCAATATATTCAATTATTTAATTTAAACGTTAATGTAAACTGTAATTGGCAACTAATGTAAATTGCAACCGGTGATCCTCCAGGGAACAAAACGTATACAGCCTGTTCAATTAGCAATCTGCAGACAGGTTTACTGTGACTCACAAAAGGGGAAATAAGAAAGCCATTTGCATTGCATGAACAAAACAATTATTTGGCTTATAATTGTGAAAATATATGCAACATCACTGTGGAGATCTGTTTGAGGTGTGATTCTGCTCATGTCTACATAGTCCTTGTATACAAAATGTTAATAATTGTACCAAAACAATTTTTATTACATATTTTCCAAAATATGCTTTCATAACAGAGATTTTTTAAAATACAAACACAAATACATTTAAAAAAATATAATAATAACTGAATTCATAAAAATTGTCCCATTCAAAAATGTACATACCTTTAAGTCTAAACTGAATGATGTTACCTGGATGATCCATGAATGTTTTTTATTATTTTGTGATAATTGTTCATGAGTCAGGCAGTACGGTGGCACAGTGGGTAGAACAATCGCCTCACAGCAAGAAGGTCACTTATTCGAGCCCCGGCTAGGTCAGTTGGCATTTCTGTGTGGAGTTTGCATGTTCTCCCCATGTTCATGTGGGTTTTCTCCGGTTTCCAAGTCCAAAAACATGTGGTACAGGTGAACTGGGTAAGCTACAGTAAATTGTCCATAGTGTATGTGTGTGAATGAGTGTCTATGGATGTTTCCGATGGGTTGCAGTTGAAAGGGCATCTGCTGCGTAAAACATATGCTGGATAAGTTGGCAGTTCATTCCGCTGTGGCGACCCCAGATTAATAAAGGGGCTAAGCCAAAAAGAAAATGAATGAATGTTCATGAGTCCCTTGTGTGCTCTGAGAAGTTAAACTGTTCCTCAGTAAAATCCTTCAGATTCTGCTAATTCTCCTGCTTTCTACCATCTTCAACATACTTGCATGTTTGCCAGATGAAAAAATAGTCAGTAAATTCATTATTTCTATTTAAAGATTGTCTAGATTTTGTTTCCCTTTCAGTAATTACTATTGGAAACTGATGTTGATAAAATATACAAAGCAATGTCCTGTTTGATGGATACTGTTTTTCTGTAGATGCATGTTACATACTTGATTAATATTCCAGTGTATATAGATTACTAAAGTAGAGAACATTTTAATGAAATGTTACAAATTACTTTTAAAGTATATATTTTGTAGCCCCCCTTAGATGTTTTATTCTTTTTTAAATATTTCCTAAATTATGTTTAACAAAGCAAGGAATTTTTCGCAGTATGTTTGTTAATATTTTTTATTTTGGAAAAAGTCTTATTTGTTTTATTTCAGCTAAAATAAAAGAAGTTTTAAATTAAAAAATAAAAAAATTAAGGTCAATATAAATTAGCCCCTTTAAGCTATATATTTGTTTGATTGTCTACAGAACAAACCATTATTATACAATAACCTTTAATGCCTTTAAATGTCACTTTAAGCTGTGTAGAAGTGTCTTGAAAAATATGTAGTAAAATATTATTTACTATCATCATGGCAAAGGTAAAATAAATCAGTGATTAGAAATGAGTTATTAAAACTATTATGTTGAAAAAAATCTCTCTGTTAAACAGAAATTGGGGCTAATAATTTAGGAGGGCTAATAATTCTTTTTCAGTGATATTTCAGTAATATATAAGCTAATATTTCTTTAATCAGTATTAGGAAAGGACAGCATTTTTAAAAATGGAAATATTCAGGTCAAATGTGATCAATATAATTGCATAATTTACCATTTTATCCAAGTCTATTTATAGTAGGTCTGTCATTACCTGCAGAGAAATGCATTATAGCATTGAAAGTATTCAGAATCATTCCTAAAATAAGCTGTTGCCTAAAGTAGCACAGAGATTATAAAGCTTAGTCTTCATAAATATTTCAGTTTTATTTGACCGTAATGCCGGTGCCAGCCATGTTTTACATCTGCATTCACTGTGTTAATGTAAGAACACTTGCCTCATGGAGCATGTGGAGAATTAAATCTTCATTAAAAACAATAGTTTAACAACAACATGATTCAGCTAATCTCAAAAGTGCTATCTTCATCACAGATCAAGATGCTTTCACACTTGGTTTAATTGCCTGGTCCGAACCCAAGTTCGATTTCCCCCCCATCCACCTTGTTGGCTGGTTTGTGTTCACACCGTCTTATTTGGTAGGAATCTTGAACCCTGGTACACTTGTGTCATCAAGCTGATGTCAGCAGCTTCAACAGCTGATGTGTGTACAGCTGTTGCTTGGTGACAGCCATGAAAGCAAAGGCGCCAAAATGGAAAGATGTACACACATCACGTTCGTTGTGCTTTTACTGAATCTTTTGATTTCGATAACATACAGAGAGCGACTTGCGTCTATCTGCCACAAAAATATTAAAGAACATGCAATGTCTGCAGAAGTTGTTTTTGGAGGAGACAAGCTACATTATCCCTGTGTTTACATTGGGTCAGTCCCACTTGTCACCAAGGTAACATTAGGTGATTCACAGACGTTCACACACAAATGAACATTATGAAAACTAAAGTTTGTCGTACTGTTGGCAGTTCACTTCTGTTATTTAGTACGATTGCATAAGTACTGCACCAGACCAGATTTTGCACGAACCGTACCCCAAACCACCTCCTTCAGGCAGACTCGGGTACACCTAAGTGCAGATGACATCGTTCACAGCTAAACATACTGTACTCTGACGTCAAACGAACCCGGGTACGAACCAAAAGGGTTAGTGTGAAAGCACTCTAAGACTCTCATAATTTTTGGTCTATAGTGGCAGGCTAGGCATCTGGGTTACTTTCACAATAGTCTCAGCCTCAGACATCATGCCAAGCACCGCCCACGCACCTTTGGCTAAACATCTGACGCATATGGCACACTTTTCTGGAAACACTTTTGCAGATCCTCGATTGTTCGCTGGTTTAAATGTATAGGATTTCCAGGGAATAGAATGTGCAGCAATTTTGACAAGTTCGCCTGGAATTAAGTCTGAGTGGATAAAAAAGCTGCAATGTTTATACTAAAGACAGTGCTCATTATTAACCATATATCTTTCTAAAACATTCAGGAATCAGTGATTTACTGCCTGCACATCAGAATCAGAATCAAAAAGAGCTTTATTGTCAGATATGTTCACACATACGAGGAACTTGTTTTCGTGACAGAGTTTTCTACAGTGCAACAGAATTACAGAGGCAAGACAAAAAACAGATAATAAATATATTTTAAAAATAAAAGAAAGTACTGAATGCAAATATACAAATTGACAAGCGTATGTACAGCTACATTACTATATGAGCAGCTGTTTATTGGCATGTAAAGTATGTTGTTAAATTAGTGTCTTTGTGTATAAAAAATGTATAGCAAGTAGTGATGTTAGTTACACAATTATTATCATCACATCTGTATGTTTGGAGGACAACTTCTGAGATGAACATTTACCAATTTGACTTAAATGATTATTAAAAATTATGCAATATTCACTAAATTAAAGCCTTAAACTGTGATGTCAACAACACACAGGTATTCTCATTTTCATTTATTTATTCTAGTGGCAGTGAAAACCTTCAAATATTCTGTCATTTTGGTCATAAAGATAAGTGAAAGACAACATTCAAAACTGTTTTTAACCTTGATGTTATAGAACAAAGAAACTTTCACTCAGTCATCTGTCATTTCAGTCTGCATGATCTTTATGTAGTTATCTTTTAAAGAAGTTTTTGAATATATGATGCATGCTACATTTGCGTAATTATTCTGGAGACATTTTACACTCCCATAAACACTCCTGACACAAAACGAACCATGATTGGTATAACCTGTTAATTAAATAAAATAGTGGGCAGTCCTTGACCATTCAAAGTGCATGGCCAAAGTTCACAGACCTATAGCCATTCAAGTAGGTATCACTGCAGCCTGGAGATATCCAAGTGGGAAGTAATTACACCGCAAGTAGGTTGGTTGACCTCCAAGTGGGAGGGACTTACACGGCAGCTGGGCTGGGTTTAGGTGGTGTTGGTGGAGTAGACTAATAAAACACATTAGTTTACTGTGAGGTTGGGTAGGTGTAGACTAATAAAACACATCAGTTTACTGTGAGGT
>CAIGQZ010000427.1:7087639-7101845 GCA_903798205.1 Danio tinwini | reverse complement strand
AAAGGAAAGGAAAGGAAAGGAAAGGAAAGGAAAGGAAAGGAAAGGAAAGGAAAGGAAAGGAAAGGAGCATTGAAAGCAGAAGTACATGAATTTGATTAAGGGGAAAATCTCATATGCACAAGTGATGCATTAGTACACAAACAGCATTACTGACATACAGTATGTTAAGAGTGTGATCGACAAGATTAAATCGACAGATTAAAAGTTTGGAATTGAAACAAAAAACTCAACTGTAAATGTGTGTAATATGATTATATTTCAGGGCAGCACGGTGGCGCAGTGGGTAGTGCTGTCGCCTCACAGCAAGAAGGTTGCTGGTTCGAGCCTCGGCTGGGTCATTTGGCATTATTGTGTGGAGTTTGCATGTTCTCGCCATGTTCGTGTGAATTTCCTCCGGGTGCTCCCGTTTCTCCCACAAGTCCAAAGACATGCACTATAGGTGAATTGGGTAAGCTAAATTGTCTGGTGTGTGTGTGAATGAGGGTGTGTGTGGGTGTTTCCCAGTGATGGGTTGCAGCTGGAAGGGCATCCTTTGCATAAAACGTGTGCTGGATAAGTTGGCGGTTCATTCTGCTGTGGCGACCCCAGATTAATAAAGAGATTAGGCTGAAAAGAAAATGAATGAATATATTTCTTTTCTAGTTTAAAGGTGGTTTCACTTCAACTTTATCACACACTTAAGCCTTTCTTTACAGTTCATCATGTGTTCTGATATGAAAGCAAGTGCTATGATAAAGTCGTAAATGTTTGAACCTGAGTCAGAACCCAAGGCAAAAGAAATGTCACCATAATGGTCTGGGTATTAGCTGATTTTATATATTAAATACGCAAAAAGTGATCTCTTGGTGTCTTTAATAGTGTTAAATGCCGGTTTGTGTCTGGGCGCAATCTGAGATCTATGATCTGAGTGACCTTTATTCAAGCATGTCATTAAACATAAACTAAAGGCATGTATTTCTAGTACTTTTTTGGACATGTCTGTTTATACTCTCCAATTAAAGTGCTGGGTTTGACATTCTTACTCCAGCAGCAATAATGTTCTTGTGGTCAATGGACTACTTTGATTTCCTTGATTGATGCAATGATAAAACAAAAGGGGTGTGTAAAATAGTATAGCAACAGCATGGCCAAATACAGACCAAAAATAATAATTTAACTTTGTTTAAAAGATGTCATTGTATTTCAGTATAATTTAAAAAGTTGGTTCACCCAAAAATGTTAATTCTGTTATTAATTACTCTCCCTCTTGTTGTTCCAATCCCCCGAGACCTTTGTTTATCTTCAAAACCCAAATTAGGATATTTTAGATTAAACCTGAGAGCTCTCTCATCCTCTATTGACAGCACTGGTCCTGAGACATTTAAATCCAGAAAAAGAGCTAAAAACATTCTGTTAATAATAAGAATATTCTGTTTGACTTCAGTGGTTCAACTGTAATCAAATGAAGCTCCAAAAACACTTCTGTGCAGCAAAAATAATATTAAAACAACTTTGTTTGTCAATGTCTTCCATGTCAGTCTGTGTGTTTACTATGGGCAATATGACATTTGCATATTGTGCTGCTGACTTGAATGACAATACTTCATACTGCCCCCTAATACACAGTAACCATATACAATATACAGAAATATACAACCTAACAAGGAAGAGAAAATATAGACGAACAAAGTTTTTTTTTGTTTTTTTGTTTTTGTAGCACAAAAAAAAGTGTTCTTGGAGCTTCATATGATTACAGTTGAACCACAAATGTCACGTGAAATGTTTTGTCAATGTTTTTGGCTCCTTTTCTGTACTTTGAATGTCTGTTCTTGTCTATTGATAGTTTTTACGTGACGTCACATAATCAGAGGAACGCTCCCCTGGTGGGCAAAAAATACTTCTTCTGCTGACCACCAAGTGGGCTGAGTGATTTCTCTCTTCTTTTTTTTTGCCAAAAAGCTGGATAACTATTGTACAATAACATACAGCATTACTAACCGACATGGAGACATGCCTGGGCTGTGCTTCTTCAGAAATTCCTTCATAGAAAGATCAGCCAGAAAGGAGACATTTATGGATTTGTGCCAAATGGTAGCATCATTGACCCTTAATATGGTGCCTATATCTGTCAGTACAAAAAACTAAACGACAAAAAGTCAAGGAAACTAATATTTTTATGTTGCTTTAACTTATTTTAATACGTTTTTAGATTCATTCTTTTTTTCAGGTATATTTTAGGTTTCAACTTTTTTTGTAAAGTTATGAAGTTAAACTTAATATTTTTAGTTTGTTTGATTGATGTACATTAAAATGACTAGAAAATTTCATTAGATTTATCTAAAAAAAAATTAAGGCAGCGTTAATTTTTTTTAAAGTGTTCATTTGTAACGTTATGCAGTTTCTATTCTAATTTTCAGGTTAGATGCAATTAAAGTGTGTGTCAAATGTCTTTTGTGCCGACTGCCATTATAATTTTAAACACAGGATTTTAAGTATAAATAGGGTTAATTGAGTTTTAATGTGATTTATGAGATGATATTGCATGTATTTGTGTTGCTTGTTTTTTGTCATATGCGTGAACACTGATGTAGTTGTGTGGTGAAGCCAAAGATAAATATGCACTTGTAGACAATAAAGAAAGTAAAGTATAAATTGAAATGCAAAGTCAAAGTGTAAACAGCAAAAGTGAAGGAACAGATTTTCCCTTCCAAAAATATTAAGCTAAGCAAAACAAACTGACACAAAATATAAAAGCAGACACTTTTATGCTATGACGCCACCACCAATGATTAAATTGCTGAGGAATATCCAAAAGATAGATGTAAACATTGCTGAATCGTAGCTCTGAGAGGGACATGATAGTTTTAAATGACTGAAGATGGCTGTGGGTGTCGAATATAAATCGCAAGTTCCCAAAATGCACAGTTTGTGATCATATCTCTGACCTAAATATTCATAGCTTGAAAGAGATAGAAATATGACTGGTTTGTGCTGTGTTTCTATGGAGATGCCAGTGTAGCTGCCATTACGGCCCATTGTTTTTTGCCCACCAGGCCTCCACACAGGTCACATAACTGAAAACAATCAATTGAGGATGAGGGAGAGCTTGGGTTTCAACTAAAATATCTTAAACTGTGTTCCAAAGACAAATGAAGGTCTGAGGAGATTGGAATGACAAGAGGGTAAAGTAATAGCAGAATTGTCCTTTTTGGGTGAACTAACCCTTTTTAAGCAATTATGCATTATGAAACACAGTTATCATCACTATGGAGCCAGATCAGTCTCAAAAATACAACATTTACAAAATCCAATTCATAAGTTCAAAACACAATTCATAAATTTAACACACAATTCATGAATTCTCAATTAAAAATCAGAAATATTTTTTTAATCGTGAATGAATCGTGTTTTGAACTTACAAATTGGATTTTGTAAATATAAATTGTGATATAAATGTATGAATTGAGCGACACGGTGGCGTAGTGGATAGCACGATTGCTTCACAGCAAGAAGGTTGCTGGTTGGAGCCTCAGCTGGGTCAGTTGGCATTTCTGTGTGGAGTTTGCATGTTCTCCTCGTGTTCGTATGGGTTTCCTCTGTTGCTCCAGTTTTCCCCACAAGTCTAAAGACATGCGCTATAGGTGAATTGGGTAAGCTAAATTGGCTGTAGTGTATGTGTGTGAATAAAAGTGTGTGGGTGTTTCACAGTGATGGGTTGCAGCTGGAAGGGCATCCGCTGCGTAAAACATATGGTGGATAAGTTGGCGGATCATTCTGCTGTGGTGACTCCTGATTAATAAAGGGACTAAGCCAAAAAGAAAATGAATGAATGAATTTATTATTTTTGAGACTGATCTGGCTCCATACATAATGGGAACAAAAACATGACCTCGCAACTTTACCAATTTACATGATTTAACCATATAGACTTTAGACTTTAATTTGGAAAAATTGAAACACAACTGACAGATATTTTCCTTGCACTTCTGGAGCCGCTCTTCCAAAATGTCCTAGTCTTGCATTGCATAACTCTATGTGACATTTGTGACTTCCACACACAGTGAGTTCTATTCACACACTGTTGAATTCCCATTGGAAGCACATCTGTATGGCTACAATAACATAGATGACATGTTCCTCTTGACCCTTCAGTCCTCATATACAAAGATGTCCTTGCTAATAGTCTTTTTTGAGATTTTTGAGACGTTAAGCTTCTACCACAACATTTAAAGTGGCTTTCTGACATTCAAATGTAGGTTAGTTTACTAAATAGATGAAACAGAGGAAATCTCCATGGACATTTCCCTGCTTTTACTGGCCATTTGCTGTTCACTGTCTTGTGGCCCACATTTGAATGGAAGAAGCGTCAGATTGATTGCCATTCTGTAACAAGCCACAGAGACACTGATAAAAACAACGTAGTATTATAATGTTGATTCATCCCAACTAGACAGGTCTGGGAGGAGGCAAAATGAAATATTTAATGCGTTCTCTTCAACTTGACTGCATCTGTGCTGAGAGGCTGAAAATATCCAACTGGCTTATGTAAGAGCCTGTAGCAACTGGAAGAAGGGAAGAATGGAGAGATAGAGGGTGACAGAGAGAGAGAGAGACACAGCAGTCTTATCGGGTTAACGCCTCTCCTTCTATTTCCTACTCCTTCACAACCGCTGGAGATTCACGGCTGATTCGTGCCCAGCTGGACGAGCTGTCCCTTCAGCCGAAGGCAGACGAACTGAACAAATCATTTTATAGCACAACTGGTAAACAGGATGTCTTTTAGGTCTGTGTAGCATTAGCTTTGAGTGAGTGAATCTTGTTAATGAAACTGCAGATGAATACGTTTGTCAAAGAAGTTTTTATTTGTCAGTGATAATAGAAAGAGTATTAATAATGTACATCATTGTAATTCAAAGAAAAAAAAAGATAAATATGACAAGAAAACAATAGCACTACATGATAACAGCAATCTAATAAGTAGTCCAAGAATTCAAAACATATCATACTCTTTGTTATATTTTAAAAATTCATGTTCTCACTTGTAGGAATAAATAAGATTTGATCGTGTAGAAAAATTGAAAAGTCATTTGAAATTGTCATTTTTTTATATGTGTTTTTTATTTTAACCGATATAGAAGTCTGATATACGGCAATATATGTAAAATACAAATATGACATACAAGTATGATTGGACTTCAGATATATAAAATATTTGTCATACTGCATATGGGTAGTTGACAAAAGCTTTTGTTATAAAACATCATTTTCAAAGAAACTGTTATATTTATTTATGCTTAGTTCAAAGTCTGATGTTCGAGAAAAATATGAGGGGTCACTAGATTTATCAACTCTTACAGTTTTTTCTCTTTTTTTTTTTACCTTAAATATGTCCTGGTGATAGAAGAATAAAAAACAATTCTTAATAATACAGAAACAGCCTGAGAGCAATTTATACTTATTGTTTGACACTTATCTTCATATAGGGATGTTTAATGTACACTACCGGTCAAAAGTTTGGGGCCAGTTTTTTTTTCACGTATTTTTTTAAAGAAAATTATTCTGTTCATCAAGGCGGCATTTATTAAATGTAAAAAAATGGTTAAATTGTTAAATATTTATTACAATTTTAAATATCTGCTTTCTCATTGAATGTAGTTTCAAAGGAAATTATTACTAGAGTCATTATTGCTTTTATTACTATTTCTAATAATTATTATAATTCATTCATTCCTACATTTTCTTTGACCGGTAGTGTAATTATGGAGAATATTTATTTCCTCCATAACCTGCTAAACTTGTTGGACATTTTCACGGTGTCACACCAAAGAACAACAAAGCATAACAATTTTATAGTGGTTAGAAAAAGTTAAATATATGAAAAATTTAAAGACAAAACCTTAGTTTAAACAAAAACAGGTGCATGTCATGGGTTTCACTAGGGGCTTCAGTCATCTTCATCTATCAAACGTTTTGCAGCGGAATTTAAAATTAGCATATAGTGTCATACCACTTTTTAGAAGAGTTGTAATTTAATGTAATTGTTTTTAGATTTAGATTTGGCTCAAAATGTGAAAAAAGAACAACAAAATGTAATTACAGCAGTCTTTAATACAAGGGGTCCATGGATGTCATGGTACAACTGAGTTGAGGGTCCAAATGCAGTTTGTTAACTCAGAGTCATGCAGGCAATGGTCAAAACAGGAACAAACAGTATCATGAGGAAAATCCAAAAGTGTTGTTGTGGTCACAGGAAAAGAGGTCAATACAGGTGGCAAAACAACATAAACTAGAAACAAGGCAAGGGTCAGGAAACAAGGCAAGGCTAGACAATAGAGATGGCTGACGTGAAACTGATGTATGACACAGTGTCGAGATTCCGAAGTGCAAGAGTTTTGAAACACTGCACAGAAGCATAATCCAAAACACCCAGGTCACATGACTAAAGTGCTTCGAAACTTGAGGTCACAGGACTAAAGCGATTCAAAACATCGGTCATTTCAGAAGCATTTCGAGACCTGGCAAATCTGTGTTTGATTGACTGGGTGGGAAAAAACTTTATCTCATGTAGCCTAGTGGACTGTGCATGTGCATGATGGGATTTGTAGTTCATATCAGTGGCAGATTTGTAGTTCTTTAGTGATATGCAACTTCTAGATCACTGGTGATCGTGACACATGGAAGACATAGAATTGTTTAACCATTTACAGCTATTTAAATGATGAGAATACTAATTATATTCATTATTGTCATGTGTGAGTGAAAATGCATCACATCAACAACAAATTATGCCATTTACTTATATATTTTTAACATTGAAATTTTCAATATACACATATATGTTCAAACTTATTAGCTATAATTTTATATATGTTCATACATGTTGGCGACATGGTGGTTCAGTGGTTAGCACTGTCACCTCACGGTGAGAAAGTCGCTGTTCGAGTCCCAGCTGGGTCAGTTGGCATTTCTGTATGGAGTTTGCCATGTTCATGTGGGTTTTCGTGATCCGGTTTCCCCCACAGTCCAAAGACCTGCGCCTAGGTAAATTGAATAAGCTAAATTGAACATAATGTTTTATATATGTTCATATAGCCTTTTATCAGATTTCTGTATGTAAACCAAACAAATGTACCATTGCTGGTGAACATAAGAGACTTACTGATAGCCTAAAACAAAATATTAACCGCAAACTTTTGAAGAGTATGATTAAACTGACATTGACTATACTTTCATCAAAACATTTCTGAACAGTACTACATTTTGACAAAATATTGGCTAAATCTGAAGCATATTTTTGCCACATGGAGCACAAAAACTGTGACTAACAACTATAAGGAATGCTGCATGGTTTGATACAGTCTAATCCTGACCCTATTCTGATATATAACAGAGGAAAAACAGAAATGTATTTAGATCAGAAGCTCATCCATGCCTCTTTCCACGAGCTACTAATAAGTTTTTAATCAAGACAATCACCTGAAGTCTCAGTCCTCAACAGGTTCTGCTGCACGAGTGCTCAATTTCTCTTATAATTATCCATTCAAAATGAGAAAAAGGTCGTCCAGGCAAGAAGTTTCTTAGTGGAAATTATACTACAGATTGGTGTTCTCCACCGAATGATGATTAGGCCTGAGATTAAAGACAGAGAACAAGCGTGGACTGAATGAATTAAAAGGAAATTAGAGTGTAAGACTATATGCACTCGGGTTTAGGGTCCGATGAAAATTAGAATTTTAGACATTTAGGTGAATAATAATTTGGTCTAGTCTTTTAGTATATGCCAGCAGTCGTCAGTGTAACCCATGTTTTGTCTGGGCACACAGTTGGAGGGGTGGAGTGTTGAGGTTTACATGTAGGAGGATAGTAAACATATTTTATCACTCACTGAAGCTCACAGGCTGTAAATCAGGATCTGTGCCGTATCACTTCTCATCTCTGGCTTGTAAAATGGATTAATGAGACCTGCCCCCTTCTTATGAGTGCCACACACAAACACACACACATACCTTGTGTGAAACAGACAAGCCATTTCTTCTGTAAATTGTATCTCTCACCAAATCATCATTTTATAATTGCTACTGGCTTTTGTCAATTGTGGTTAGCAGGTAAATGTTAACATGCAAATGGAATGATGGCATTCTGGTAAAGTTTTGCTAAAGGTAACAAATGGTATAATAATGTTTCTTCATCAAAGTAACCGCAACAGACTATGATCTTCCCTGAACTAATATTCAAATGAAGACGATATATTGTAGCCCACGGCTAGATTGTTGTAGCCCAGCCTCCTACATAGCCCTACTGTGGAAAATAAAGTGAAATTAACAAATAAGTAAATATATTTCAACCTGACCAGTCTCCCAGACTGACCAAACTGGTGTTCAGCTGGTTTTCTTCCAGCTGAGACAACCTGATCTCACGAGGAAACGTAAGTATTTTACATTTTGACAGTTTAGTGGCTAATTCATACTAGTTCATATAGTTGAGTCATACAAAAATGTACGATTTTAAAAAGGAGGCGTGGCACCCAACCCCACCCTTAAGCCCAACCGTCATTGGGTGATGAGCAAATCATACTAAATTGTAAGAAATAGATTGTATGAATTCATACAAATTAGCTACTAAATCAAAAAGTTCCGATTTGCTGTGAGATTGTGTTGGCTGAGAGCAGTTAAAGGGAATATAAATAATAATTCATTTATTCACCCTTTACCTTCAAATATCTTTTCACTCTTCTGGTTCTATTCTATTCATTTCTATTTTGAATAAAGCTGGAAACCTGTAACCATTGACTTCTATACTTTTTTTTATGGATGTCAACCTTTACAAAAAATTACTGCAGTTTATTTAAGTATATTGCAGTATTACTGTAATACAACTGAAGTACTACAATACAACCAACTGCATTACATCTACTGCAATACAACTGAATTACTATTACAGTACAACTGCAGTACAGCTACTGCAATAGTACTGAAGTGATACTACTACTATAATGCAGTACAACTACTGCAATGGTACTGAAGTACTACAACTACTATAATGCAGTACTGCTACTGCAATACAACTGAAGTACTACTACAGTACAACTGCACAGTGGACAATGGTTTCCAAAGTACTATCATGATATATTGTATTGCACTTTTCAGAAGTATAACTGACTACAGAAATACGTCTACAATACTGCATTACATAAAAAGTGCACTTTTAATATTTAATGTATGTACCTATATGCAATAAATTATGAAATTTACTCTCATTTTATTTAATGTTACTTCAGTTGTACTGCAGATTTTACTGCTGTTGAACTTTATTGTATTGTAGTTGAACTGTGTTTATACCTCATTATACTGCAATTTTGCAGTTGCATTGAATTTTGCCACAGTTATCCTTGTATATAGGCTACTGCTGATGTACTGTTCAGTTCACTGCAGTTATTTTTTACTATTTGTTTTTGTAAATAAACTCTTAAAATAACTCTTAAAATCTAATTAGAAAATTACTTGAATCCAAAAAAACATCCCTAAAAAATATTCTTGGAAGATGTTGAATTACAAATCCCTTGGAACACAAGTGCATTACAGTTATACCACACCACTGGCATATTAGACCACAGCAGCACAAGTGCAGTAAAGATGGAGTTTACTTGTTTTTACTCTGGTTTACTGCATATTATACTGCTGTTGAACATTACTGCACTGTATTTAAACTGTGTTTATACTTCATTATATTGCAATTTTGCAATTATATTTAATTTTACTGCAGTTATACTTATATATACTACTGCTGTACTGCAGTTGTACTGCACTTTTATTCAGTTTACTACAGTTATTTATTGTAAGGGAATGGCTACAGGTTTCTTTAAAATATATATTTTGTGTGTGCGCGTGTGTGTTTGTTCAACCGAACAAAGAAAATCATAAAGGTTTAGAGCCACTTTGAGTATATGTGAGCATTTTTTTCATATTTGTGTGAACCCTTTATCCCTATCCCTTTAAGGCAGGGGTGTCCAAACTCAGTCCTGGAGGGCCGGAGTCCTGCTAAGTTTAGCAAACACCTAACAGGAAGTTTCTAGTAAGAACTTGATTAGCTGGTTCAGGTGTGTTTGATTAGGGTTGAAGCTAAACTCTCCAGACACCGGCCCTCCAGGACCGAATTTGGACACCCCTGCTTTAAGGTCAGCCTGGCTAGTTTAAACCAGCAACAAATTGGATCAAAACACCTCTAAACCAGGCAGAGACCAGCAAGACCAGCTTTAAATATTATATTTAAATGGATGTATGCAATGAATTAATGAATGAAAATAATTATGTTGGCTTCAGCATGCTGAAATTGTATTTAAACTTCTACTGTATAGAAGTTTTAAACCGTTAATCCTCCTAGTTTTCAAGCTAAAACCAACAAACTCAGCTCAGACCTTCAAACAGCTGTGATTAGTTATACACAATGACCTTTGTGATCATACTTGCAGTTTTTATAAAACTAGATGATTATTAGTTGGAGAAAAAATCCATTGACTTTTATTGAGGGTGTCCAAAAGCAGCTTTAGTGTCTAGTGTATGGTTAGTGAGTTGGACTGGTAATTGAAAGGTTGCAGGTTCGATTCCCAGTCCCGGCAGGATTGAAGACGGGGAGTGAATGAACCACACTCTCTCCATTTTCGATACCCAGCTGAGGTGCCCTTGAGCAAGGCACCTAACCCCTAATTGCTCCCCCGGTGCTGAAAGCAATAGCTGCCCACTTCTCTGGGTGTATGCTCACTGTGTGTGTGTGTGTGTGTGTGTGTGTGCTCTCTCACTTCTTACTCATGTGTGCGCACTTGGATTGGTCAAAAGCAGAGGACCAATTTCCAGTATGGGCTACCATACTTGAAAATACTCACTCAGTCATTGATCTTTATTTGCAGATAAGAGAAACTGACTATTGTTGCATATGTCTTCTAAATGTGAATTTTGCCATTAATTTGGAGAGTGTTACCTTATAGATAACTTTAACATATTCACAAAAAAGTTAAAAAATATATATTTATACCTCGATTTCATGTGGACTTTAAAATGAAATTTAAAAAGTTATTATGATTTGTACTAAGGATATTATTACTGATTAACAGTACATTGGATGGAAGAAGATTCTCCAAATGTGGCTTAGTGGATGCAGAGACTTAAACAGGTCTATGTAATGGAAAACATGACTGCATGTCTACAAACAAAGACTGATATTTTTCTAAAGAGGTGGAAAAGTATTACAACATATTTATATATGTATATTTAGAGGTTACTTGACCTATCCCCAATGTAGTTTGAGGTAACTACAATGTAACACAATGTAACTTAGGCTCAATCCTAATTTTACCCCTTAGCCCTTCCCCTTACATCACTCGTTTTGCGCAAGGGAAGGGCTAGATAGCCCTTGAAACAGAGATTTTTCAGGAGCACACTTAAAACCAAGGGGTAAGAAAATTTCCTAGAATGGCTGCACACAGAAGTAAGGAAATGCACAAATTAGTATTTTTTTGACATTACGAATTACGAACGTTACGAATTTTTACAACAAACAAGCACATTTTAATATATTCATAACTGTGATCGTGTTTTACAGTCATGCTTTTAAAAAAAACGCTAAAAATAAAACCGCTAAATTTCGCTATCTATAATGCCTAATAATAACTCCTGTATAGCAGTCCCACAACATTCTGTCACTCGATGACACTCGAACACCCTGTCAGAAAAGTCTAGTGGCTGAGGCCCTGTTTACACTAATGCGTTTTCGTTTTAAAACGGCGTTTTAGATCAAAACCGATCCGCGTTCACACTAGCGTTTCATCTAGCGTTTCTAAACTTATCTCCGTCCACACTTCTCCACCAAAAACGTATATCACGTGACCATTTGTGCACTCTGGGCATGCCAAGTATAAACAGGAAGCATGTGTCTCGCTCGGCATTTGGTTATTGTTAGTCAACAAACGCTGGTTGAATGATGAATGTGAGCGATTAGCGAGTGCTCGAACTATAGCTTGCCTCTTGCGAATATATGCAGCTGCTGTAGTAAAAAAAGGCAGAGTTTAACTGCATAATGGCGCCTAAAATGGACAATAGTGCAAACAACGCTCCCATTTCTGTGTCCATGTTGTTGTTTACAGTGAAGGCTGGTCCGCCGTCTTCCGGTAGTGTTATAGTCATGTGATAGTGGCTTGACAAATAAGGGAAGGATACGCAATGATCCAAAAGCCCCAATCAGGTAGCTAATGTCTGCAGCCACGCCTCCGTTTTCAGATGTCTCCGTTTTCCCCCATCCACACTGAGACGGAGCAGCAGTGTTTTAGAATGAAAATTACCTCTCAAGCGTTTTCAAAAAGCTCAGTTTTTGGGGCTCGAAAACTCCGGCGTAGTGTGGACGGATAGCATAACCGTATCAAAACTTATGCGTTTTAAAACGAAACACATTAGTGTAAACGGGGCCTGAGAATGAGTTTTTACAGTGTCTGCTATAAAGGTAATGTTGTTTTCGTGTGTTTAAATAGATGAATATGGCCACTGTGTAAATGCACAGTATAGTTACGATCTTATAGCCACATTATATCATTATGATAACATAATATATGCCTTCAGTGATTTCCTGAAGATAAATACCCAAAAATAATGCAACTGGAATAACTACAGCAGTCGTCATTGTTGATGGCATATGTAGTAAAAGATCGCAATGACATATGATGATGTGTGCAGGTGTTGTAGTGCTGTCCAATTTCTTAGGGGTAAATTTTGAAGCCCTTCCCCGTCACATTCTGTTTCAAGGGCCATGGAAAAGGGGTAGGGGTACAAAAATAGAATTGGGATTGGGCCTTGATGTACAAATGTATTCCCTGAAAATTTATCATGATGGCAGTACCTTTTATTTATTTATTTATTTATTTATTTAGTATTATTTTTCTTATTTTATTGTAACATTTTTACAATATCATAATTTTTATGCATTCCCTCATCTGTAAGGGGTTAAATTGTTGAGAAAGTGTTGATCTGAAAAACAAAATATTGAAAAATCTTAAATAAAAAGTTTTTTTTTAAGTTATTATGTACACGGATTAACTAGAGTATATCGCATCAAGCAAGTCAGACTGACGTTATAATAAAATTAAATCATAAAATCACATTAAAGAACAAATGTCTTCTGATTCTGCATTTATAAGTATAATTATGAAATGAAAAATGTATTAAACATAAAATCTAATCTTTAATTATCATTACTGAATTATTTGTGCCAGCATGTACTTTCTACACTCTAGCTGAATTCTCAGAAAGCATGTGTGTTACTTATATGTAGGCCCACACGGAATCTGCATGAGCAGAACTCTGCAGAATTCCGCAGATTTTTAACCCATCATTGAGTCTGTGTATTTACTTGTGTATATGTGTGTAAATTTATATTTATTCAGTTTTTAAATGAACCTCACTAATATTATTGTGCAACAATAGTTATATTAAAATGTTCATCTGACTTATTTACGATACAGTTTGTAAAGTAATATTTTCTATTTTTTTGTAAATATATTGTGTGAGAGACTTGCTTTGTTTACCAAATAAGTGGATCTAATTGGATTTGCATTGTAAACATTAAATAAAAGTTTAAAATGTATTATTTTTTTATTTAATATATGAAGTTTTTAGTAATGATACTTATAAAAACATTGCACACAAATCCACAAACTTTTTACAAAATTCTTCTCCGAAATAGCAAAGAATGTTTGCAGATTCTGTCTGGCCCTATCTGTATTCATAGTATGTACATCAGTCATATCATAAAGAGCAATCATTCTACATACTCAATGCAGTGCAATCAATAAAACAATTTCACATACTTGACTGCTGGAGTCTTCAAAAAACTATAACCCTACAAACATGCACATCATTACCACTGCACTTGCAACATACACCTTCTAATACACAGATGACTGAGATTTGTAAGCAGCAATAAAAAAAAAGAAGATTCCTATTTGCTCGCCTTAGAAGAAAATCTCCAGATAGTTTGAATGTCATTTTTACAGTGGGAGGCAAAAACTAATCTAACCTCCTACAAAGCAGTATGTCAGTGTACTCTTGTGTGTGCAATCGCTGTTTAAAAGACACCATCATAAATCTGCCACTGGAGGCACCAAAGTCACTGCATCTACAGTGTGTGTAAACACCTGAACACACACACACACACACACACACACACACACACACACACACACACA
>CAIGQZ010000427.1:7074207-7086046 GCA_903798205.1 Danio tinwini | reverse complement strand
TTCTGGCGAAAGATTGATGTGACTATTTTTGGTTTCATAAGCGATGTTTTACAGCATCGATAATGTCGATTTTTATTTAGTTTAACAACAAAACATCATAAATAGTGCTATTCCGCCTAGCCTGCTTTACTGAGGTGAAGTTGCTTTTATATTCACATTGGTTCATTTTTTAACAATGACGACCTGTGACGCGCTCCCGACATTGTTTACCATGCTACTCTGAATATTCGATCAGAAATAGCATGTAAGTATGGCTTTGTTATGAGTGTAAATCCTGCACGCCGCCGGCCAAGCTTTAGCTTTAGCGCAACACATGAAAGAGGGGGTGTTAAAGACCATAAATTAGTATTTTAATGATCCCATAGTAAATACTAAACTATGATTTAAAAATGCTGTACAACTGTTGTTTATTATTACAGGGTATCCGCTGGGTCTTAAAAAGTCTTAAAGAGCCCTTATTATGGGTTTTTGAAATTGACCTTCCATGTGGTGTGTAACACAGCTTTAAGTGAAGTGAAATGTCCAGCTAAAGCTGAAATCTGAAAGTGGACAGTTTTTAAAACTATTAATTCATCTAAAAAAGAGTCGACTCATAGTGGTTTAAATGAATTGTCTTGATAACGAGTCTTTAGCTGTTTCGGCGTGACGTCGATACGAAACATAATGGTTGCGATCACAGACCCACAAAATTTAAACCTGCGGCCCCACCCACTAACACAGCAACAGAAACAAACAGATCCTGAATTCATGAGTCATGAAGACGCTGTGCTTTCCTGGATATTATTGGAAGTGTGAGGGAAAGAAGTGCTTCAGCAATCTACATGCTTACAATGAACTTTCAGTACACAGCTCATGGATTAGTTTCTTCCTCCATTTTGTTTTATAGATATTAGTATTGAACAGTTCATTTTAGTGCATTAATGTCAGAGTATGCTGTAGGAGCGAGTTTAAGCGAAACAGTTAGAACAGCGCCTACTAGAGTCACAGAATATGATGGTCACAGAATTTGGTGTAACACGTGCAAAATAAGGACAATTTATTAGGTACAAGTCAAACAAAGGCGCTGGACTTCGGGCCGGTGCACAGCACTGGAAAGGTGATGGGAGCCCGCAAAGATAGCTTGTCAGACCCCCCGATCTTTAGGCAAAGCAGAGTACAGGTAAGCCCTGAAAACATATAACACGCAAGAGGTGCCACAGTAATGGTTGCAAATAGAAATGATCTACAGCTGAGAAGGGAGAAAAGCTCCAAAATGAAAGATAATTAATGAAGTCAGACCTGGCCCATGACACATTTCATAAGTGTAAGTAAATAGCTGCCTCCTTGTTTTCTCTAGCTTGTAAAGTATGTATTTAATTGTGTTGTTACTTGTAACCGCTTGCACTGTATCAGGTTAACTCTATATTCCCATATCTTGTCTAATGCCACGTTGAAAACGCAACGCGTGCTGCTTTGTTTACAGATTTAAATGCGTTTGTTGTGTTAAACTGCACTGCTTTCGGGGGTGAGGTGTCAGAATAACACTGATGAGAACCGGGTACTGTTTACTGTAGTGTTAGTAAGTTTACTTTGAAGTGTGTTTCGGGTGTCCGCTGCGATCGGATCCAATACTAATGTTGGCGACCCGGGGGCTTGATAAACCGCGCTGGGCATTTTACTGTCTCGCGCTGAACGCTGTCGACCAATCGCAACAGGCTGTCATCGGTCCAATCAGCGCAGAGGCGCTAAGGAGGGGTTTGTGAACAAATGAATTGCTGAACGATTTATATGGTAGTCGCTGGGATAATTAGGTAAAAATATATGCATATCATAAGACCATGAAAGTATTTTTTGACCTTGCATGCATATCAGCCTGTTGTTGGAGACCCATAAAACCAAAATATGACCCTTTTTAATGTATAATAGGGGCTCTTTAAATTTCAAAAACTAAATTTGAGCCACTAAAAAGTCTTAAATTCCTTGAAATATTGTGTTGTTGGTCTTAAATCCTTTTAACAAGTCTTAATTTAGCTTTGTCCTAGTAAAGCTACTCAATCGGGCCGACATCCATCCAATGACCAACAATACACAATAAAAATCTCAATAAAACCTTATTTGTTATATTTAAGTTTTTTGTTGCAAACAGATACAATTCACATCTTTCCCAATTTAAATGCCCTAGTCAGGGAAAAACAACTAAAAACAATTAAACAGGATAATACCAGGTCATTAGAAAAAATATCCTTAGTCATAAACCCTGTATAAGTCTAAAATGTAATTCATAATGGTCTTAAAAGGGTCTTAAAAAGTCTTAGATTTGACTTGATAAAACCTGCAGAAAACCTATACTAGTTCATGTTAGTATATGCATTGGCTAATAAAACCTTATTGTAATGAGTGACCACACTATTAAATCACAAAGACATCATTAATTGTAATTAACTGTAAACATTTTATGAGCAGCTCATGATTACATTGTTTTCAGTATCTCAGAACAGCAGTTTCACAATTAAATTTGCACCAAACTCCTCTTATAATGTGCACTTGAAAATAAAACGTGCACCAAACCTCTTCCCAAGTCTGTTATATGTATGGCTTATTAATCAATAGGCAACAATAGTGAACTGCTTTATAAAGTTCCTACATAAAAGCTCAACGGTGTTATGTTTGAAAGTAAAAATGAAAACAACCATAAATGTTAATTTAGAAAAAAATAATACTGATAATAATAATATGCCATTTAAATTTGTTTTAGATGTGTTTTCCAATTTGTTCTGCCCGTCTATAATAAAATATTAATCAATTTTCTGAGACCACCAGCCATTGACAAATTTGTGGCTAAAGGTTAGATTTCGACTGTGTCTAACAGATATAACGGTGTTCTAGAGAAAGAGACAGATGAGGGATGACAAGCCAGAGCAGAGTCCTTGAATCTGTTGCTAGATCCATTGAGGGCTTGCTCGTACCTGTATCATCTTCAGTTCCTGCTGCACACCTGGGCAGGCTTCTCCTTTAGCTTTCTCTCCAACACGACACAGCTTGCTTACGTCTTTGTGTGTGCGTGTGTGTGTGATAGACAGAAAGAGTGGGAGGTC
This sequence comes from Danio tinwini, assembly GCA_903798205.1. NCBI lineage: Eukaryota > Metazoa > Chordata > Actinopteri > Cypriniformes > Danionidae > Danio > Danio tinwini. The sequence goes on along the minus strand of CAIGQZ010000427.1, from coordinate 7,082,972 downwards.
TTCAAGTAATGTGCTAATTTCTTTAAAAGGGACTTTCCCTGCTATATTATTCCATTGTCTTATTTTACACAAATAACACAAAACACTATGTAAAGCAAAAACAATGATGTAAAATATTTGACACAATGATAAAAACTGAACTTTTGTCTTTGAAAAAGTTTCCCGATACCGAGGGAAAAGTGTAGCTTAGCAGTGCAGCTACTCTCTAAGAAAGTAATTAAAACACACAGAAGTCTTCTGACAATTTGAGAGTCAAGCTGGACCTCTAGTGTTTCTCACAAAAAACAAGAGTAAAGTTTTTCTCTCTCCTTCTTTCTCGGCTGAAGCCACTCCTGGTGGGAGGGGAAACCCCCCCCGTGTCAAACTTCAAAGAGGAGACTGAGCTCTTCTTGCATTCATCTCAGTCTACCAGCTTAACCACCGAGTTCAAACAGCTCACCCACACCCTGTGAGCCGAGGACCGGAGGAGCCGCACAGCACACAGTGCAAACACAAGCAGATACACGTACACAAAAGGCACAAACACACTAACATACATGCATAAACTTGCACAGAGCTTCATAATGCTGTTCTGAGTAATATGCTTTTTTCCCAGAACTTTCTCCTGAAATTCCTCTGGAACATTTCATGGTAGTAGTTTTCATTTTCCAGCACATCCAAGACGGACTCTGCTGTTTGACCTAATTTTTGAATCAACTATAGTCTTTCGCTATGGGAAAAGGTGTAGTACTGTTTTTATAAGTTGTAAACTCACGGATGATCACTTTAGAGTGAATAAGACTATTATTAATTTCTATAACATACATATTACACACTCTTACAATGCAGAATAAAAGTTTTTAAAACGATATTTTAAAATGGAATTTATTTCTGAGATGTCAAAGCTGACTTTTCATCAGTGTTACTGGTGTCTTTGGTGTCATAATTAAGAACTAATATTCTGCACTCAAACAATGACATTTGCTGCTTGTTCAAACTGCTTATTTCAAATTAGCTGAAACAACACAATTCTTTATTTATTTGTTTATTTTTATTGGTTTAAGGGGCTTTATAAGTGGTTTAAGCACAGTTGTGTGGCAAAAGTATGTGACTATAGCCAGTCTCTATAGCCAGTCTCTAACGTTAAAGATTAATTAACTATATTTTCAATAATCTCACTTGATAAAATTTGTCTGCAGAACCAATTTGACTGATATTTCTTTCTTTGTGTATGTCATCAGAGAGGGAAAGCCCCTTCCACTAGTGATGATCACTCCCTCATTAGCAAAGACAGCCCTGAGTGAGAAGAGTTTTTGCACCCTATCTGCTGAAGATAATGTCAGTGACTAAGAGGCATTATAAATATAGAGCTTTAAGGGGGTCGCACACTGCATGCACCACTCAGTGATGCCGCACCATGCATTTTAGAACTATAAACATAGATGTCTATCTGGGTACGCCAGGCCCAGATTAAGAATTCAGAGGCCCCTGGGCACAATGTCTTGTAAGCCCCCTACCTGGCCGCACCCCTATAGTTAAATAAAAAAATAAGATTAATATAATATTTTTTTAAATAAAATGAATCTATAATGTATTGTCCACATTTTTTAAATAAATGATATACAGTACATATTTCTAGTCTACAAAGATTTAACTTATTTTTAAAGCATTTAAAGCATACTTTGAAAAATAAATACTAATACAACTAGTGAAAATTTATGGATTTTAATATATTTGCTAAAGTTCACTAAAGCAATATTAAAAAATAATTTTTATGGGTATTTTTAATGTATAACTTCCACAAACTTGTAATGCATATGATTATGCAGATTATGCATATGAGTTATCCGTAATACACACACTTATTAATGATTCCTACTTGTCTTCCTTGTGATGAAGAGTAGGCAAAATCTGTAGTGGGGAAAAAAAAGAATAAGTTCATCAGACGCTGGATTCGAACCGGGTTCATGATCGATCACGCCAAAACATGTTGCCATGCGCTTTACGAGCTACGCCACTCAGGTTGATATGTATTGAGCTCATTACTTATGTTGTCTCTGCCAATCAAACGGTGATGGGCGTGAATCACTCAATTAGCTTATCCCAACGAGGTGCGCTATTTGCTCAGCTTAAATAGACACTCCAAAATCAGAATTTAACCCCCTCGCAGGGGTCCCGAGTGTGCACAGGCCCCTGGGCCTGTGCCCACAATGCCCATTGGTTAATCCGGCCCTGGGGTATGCACACGGGCGCCAAAAGTCGGCGACTGTCCGCGGAGCCTAGCTATGACTCTGGTGTGTGATACGTCTAACTGCCTTGTGGACACCGTGTCGTGGCGCTGACCCCCTTTAGGATGCACAAATGAAAACTGAAGTCTCCATAAACTACATTCATCAAAGTTATTTCTTTTTGACATGTTAAGATAATGTTAGTCCTATTTTGAATCTGCCACTATAGTGACGCACCGTCTTCTTAAGAGGGCAGTAAGCAAAATCTCATTTGAATTTAAATCGACAGTCACCAAAACGGCACAATTTGGATCAAAAGTTTGCTCTCTGTTTTAAACTACTTATTTAAAATGAGACAAAACAGTACAATTCTTGAGTTTTTTGCTGAAAAATTAATTGCTTAGTTCAATCCACTTAAATTTGTAAAAACTAACAAGCGAACGTAATTCCTTCATGTTGTCCCAACACTTTCAAAGAGTTATAAAATATAATTTATGTGGTATTTTGAGCTGAAACTTCACATACACACTCTAGGGACATCAGAGACCTATTTTACATCTTGAAAAAAGGGGCATAATAGGTCCCCTTTAATAGTTTTATGTTCAACCCATAAGTTAACTTGTCCCAACACAAATCGATTGCAGAGAACCCATGTTGAAAACAACTGCTTAAAATTTCTGTTGAAAACAATGATTTTTTCATTTAACATGACACAATTTAAACATTAGGCGACACGATGGCTCAGTGGTTAGCATTGTCACCTCACAGCAAGGAGGTCACTGGTACAAGTACCAGCTGGGTCAGTTAGCATTTCTGTGTGCATGTACTCCTCGTGTTTGCATGGGTTTCCTCTGGGTGCTCCGGTTTCCCCCACAGTCAAAAGACATGCGCTATAGGTGAATTGGATTAACTAAATTGGCTGTAGTTTATGTGTTTGAATGAGTGTGTATGAGTGTTTCCCAGTACTGGGTTGTAACTGGAAGGGCATCTGCTGTGTAAAACATAAGTTGGCGGTTCATTCCACTGTGGTGAGGTCTGATAAATGAAGGGACTAAGCCAAAGAAAAATGAATGAATGAATGAATGAGTTTAAACATTAATAAAAATACCGAGAAGGTCAAAAAAGGGTATAGGTTGAGATTCTCATTGATGGTTCTGGGGTAATGAATCCAACAGTAAAAGTTAAAAGCTGTTCACCACATCACTGTGCGGTAGCAGATCATTATTTTTGTTGCATAGCAATATTATGTCGGGTGCTATATTTTCTAGAGAGTAAGGATACCCAAATTAACCAAATAGGATATTTCTTATACTACTGACTCAACCTAAAGGCCTATGACATTTGTGGAACATACACCCCCGGTTTCACAAACAAGGTTTAAGGCTAGTCAAGATTAAATTGCATGTTTGAGCAGTCTCAACTCAAAAGAACTTGCAGTACGATGTCTTAAAATACATCAGTGTCAATTTTTTTCTCCTGGTGCACACCAGTAATATATTTTTCTAAGGCCATTTTTATAAATGTGGCTTAAATAGCCTAATTCAACTAAGGCCTAGTCCTGGCTTAATCTAAGTAGTTTGTGAAACTGGGCCACAATGTTTTAAACATTGTTTAAACTGTTTTTGTATTGTAACTGTTTACAATTGGTTTACAAAAACACTAAGTGTAAAGTGATTTAAGTGTGAGTAAATTATAACAAAATTCCCATTTTCATGTGAACTATACCTTGAACAATAAACTTAAGCTACGGTATATAACTAGCATGTAATTAATGCTCTTGCGATTCATAAATGTAACTGCATGCTTTTTGCGGAACAAAACTATAGCCACAGTTGTGCTTGTGGATATGACAAGTCACACAGGTACTAGGCTACTCTGTGGCATGGAGTAACCTGACAGGTCTAAATTTGTTAAAATATAAACACTTAGGCTCACTGTTGTGATTCAGGATAGGGCACAAACACGGATTAGAAGATGGATTTATGTTCTTTTTTTCATTTTTAAGATTTATTTTTAGCCTTTATTAGATAGGACAGTATTAGATAGGACATGAAGCGAAGTGTGGGGGGGGGGGGATGTCCTCAAGCCAGGATTCGAACGCCCTGATGTGCTACTGCACCATTTGGCACAAAACCACTAGGCTATTGCGCTGACTGGATTCATGTTCTTGCTCATTAAACAAATCTGGTTTGAACAAAGATGTTACAGGCTGCAGCTTTGTAAAGAATTGTGAATCCAAAAATGAAAGATTTTTCATCATTTACTCATCCTCCACTTGTTCCAAACCAGTTTGAGTTTAGTTCTCCTGTTCAACACAAAGGAATACATTCTGAAGAATGTTGAAAACTTTTGAAAGTCAACGGTTACCAGTTACCAACAATCCTCAAAATATATTTACAGTTCAACAAAAAAGAAAATGGTTTGGAACCTTAATTTAGATTTTTGCTTTACTTATTAAGAAATAAAAATACCATTAGACATATTTAACACTTTTATAATAGAGAAATAAGTCAACTCAATACTTTGTGGCATATTTCATACAAATAACATGCAGGGTTTATTTGTGATGAAACATTTCACCCTTCAAATATATTCAAATAGGCTTTACGGGCTTTTCTTCCAAAAAATAGACAGACAGCAGCTCTAATATAGCACAGTTTTGACTGTCGGCCCTCATATGAGAATAAGAGCGCTTCCTAGTGCTACATTAAGTGCTGACTTCAGTGGAGTACTTACTCTCTGCCCTAGATTCAAGCAACCCACACTAGAGATCTATATACAGTCACAAGATCTGAGCAAATTGCTTTGGATATTGACACTGAAGAAAAAGGTGAATAACATTTAATTTCAGCAGTCATTTAGGATAAAAACAGGGCTTCACCTCAATGAGCATTAGTGACTTTATGGAAAGATGCAACTCTATTTCTGATGAGGTCTGGGTTTAAGTTCCCAGTTTGTCAAATGTTTACAACAGCTATTTTATTCTCACAGATGATAGTTTTTTACATGCAAATCCATGAGGTAGTCTAAAGGGATGGAAGTTTTACAAAATGCGTTGCAATGTATCTAATGGTTTTGCACTCTTTGCGGAACAGAAACGAGTCGCACATTAACAAGAACTTTGCAAACTCAGGGAGATTTTTTCTAGGAGACTTGGAAAGTACCCGCTCCCTCCCTTTTCTCCCCCTCTTCTTCGTGAGAGAGAGCATGTGTGTTCGATTAACATTTGCCGGAGTATTTGTTTATAGAGTGCTCTCTCTCTCTCTCTCTCTCTCTCTCTCTCTCTCTCTATGGCCCCACCCCTGGAATTCCGGGTGTTCCATATTTCCCGAACATGGTTCAGGAATTCTTTGACCTGATTCCACCAACTCCAAGGCCACGTCTAATTTTTCTCCAAATGTCCAGTTTTTTAAAGCATTAAGTATGCTTAAGTATGCTTCTTAAGCATTGTTTATATTTATTAATATTTTAAATGTCACTTATCGATTTTCTATAGTATTTTTTGTTAACGCAGAAAAAAAATCATATTGACAAAACTCTTTGGAGGAAAGAATTGTCTGAAACACAACTATGTGTCTGCTTTTGACCTCCCCCCTCCCTCTCTTTCTTTCCGTCTTCCTCTCTCTGCTCTCAGCAGACAAACATGTCTAGTTAATCCTCTTGGCTTACAAAACTATGAACAGGAAATGCTTTTTTTTGCACTGGATGCATTGATAGCTTTTAATATTTCGGTTCTCTCCCAAATTCTGGACTAAAAATAATTAGGTGTCATAAATTGGTGTCATATTCATTTGTTCAAAATTTTCATTGATTAAAATATTATATGAGAGTCAAAGTTAAACTAAATTTAAATATGTGCTCTGGTCTTTCATTTTACATTCAACCAATAACTGCTAGCACGAGCGCTCTCTCAATGCCCCCTCCCTCACGTTCTGTTACAGTAACAGCCATTTAATTCTGGCCAAGAGAGTGTCAAAGTGGACACCAGTAGAGGGAGCGTATGAAGAGTGGATTGCAGATGAGACCAACCTATACGCCACTTCCTGACAATAGTTTCTTCAGTACTGAAGCTCCCTACTGGGACACACACACACCATCCAGCAGCAACCAGCACTGCAAGCTTCTGAAGGAGAGCAGGCCACGCTTTTTTGTTTGTTTGTTTTTTTGCATTCAAAACATACTCCAGTTCATCTGAGCTTGTGTGCATAAAAACATGAGAAACAAAGGAGCTGTGTGCTGCTAAAATATTGTACTAAACATATGTACAGAGTCTGCTTGGATTAAATAATTATGTGATATGAGCAATGTTCGTTAAAACATCTGTGAAATGACGCATTGACACAAATAATAAAAGTGATTATAATTTGTATATAATTTACTCTTTAGACCATACATTACTGTATCTAATATTAATTTGACATTTAAATATAATAATTGATTTTAAGGTATAGTTATTCCAAAAAAAAAAAAACACTCGCTATTTACTCGCCCTATAGTTGCTCCAAAGTTTTTGTTTATTATTAGATTTATTTCTAATAACGAAATAATAAAACAGTTGCCCCTCTAAACCTCCATATTAGAAAAAAATGCTATGAAAGTCAGCACGGACAAACTAATGTTTGGAAACCCATGTTCTGCAAAATATCTTATTTAGTATTTTATTTAATATCTTATCTTATTTTATTTGCAATGAAAAAATTCATACAGACTTTGAACTAGTGGAGGGCCAGTAAATGAAATAAAATTAATATTTGGGTGAACTATCCCTTTAATTCTATATCAGTTTAAAATACATTTTATTTTCTAACATTAAATGCTTAACAAATATGTTCTAATAAATATTAAGAGTAGCATAGAAATTGTGAAAATGCTGTTAATATCTCTTAGATGTTTCTTTTTTCCTGCTGGCCGTTTGAGCATGCCATTATTGGCAGAGCTGATTTGATGCTCGCATTTGCAGGGGAAATTGTTACTTCTAATATTTCACTCACACACAGCGGTCTAAGCACTTCAAGGAGAAATGGGCCCTCTGCAGGAGAGCATTAGTAGGCGAACCTCGAAATCAACGCAAAGTGTCACCACAGCCATTGGATTCGTGACGCACACGAGTTGAAGGATAAAAATAGGGCACAAGCTGCACTCTTGAGAATGCCCGTGCTGCTAACACTTCCACGGGCCGCTCGGATATCCGTGGAAACGGACCTATGCGAATTACATTTTTTGTTAGAAATAAACATTTGCTGCGATTTCACTCATTCTTATGCGTCTAAAGTAGCGCGTGCTGCAAGCGTAACCAACCTCTGTCTTCCGCTGTCACCCTGCAGCGCGCACACGTGGGCGAGCTCGCGCACGCTCTATTGAGCTGGAGGGAGGAGTAGGCACGCAAGCAAAACATGCATCCTGACATGTGGAACATTTAACTTGCGTGTCTATACCGCATTATAGGGTTTATTTTCTTTAGTACGGTCTGTGTTATTTAAAATGCTGGTTCGATTGCATTGTTTACTTAAATAGCCAATAAACTGTTAAATGTTTAACTTAAACATTAATAGGTTAAATGTTGAAGCATCCTAAATACGTATAGTACATATAAATTTGTTTGCCTATTTACTTATCGTTATTTTTCACACAGCTATGTGCACGCCAGTGCGCAATGGTTTACCTATAGCGCGTGCACGCGTCCGTGCGCGCGCTCCTCAATGTCCACATCCACCTAGAAGCCATCAAAAATGCACCCCCCTTCGACTGAAGAGGGTAGTGAGGAGAATCATTTCTGGCAGTGTGAGTCGAGGCACAAAACTACAGCCATGTTTAAAATAATCTCATTTTAAATGAAACCAGATGATTTTCTACCTAGAGCAAAAATTATACAAAGTCTGTGTGTATTTGTAAAATCCTTGGGGTCATTATTTGTACTTTGGTTTGAACCAAGGCTGTCATTCATGTTGAAATCAATGAAATTGATTACCAGATCAAGGACAGAGCCAAAGAAAAGGGGGGAAATTTCTAGGCATTAAGATTGGTATGGCTGTTTATTTCTACAGCATGTGGTATTTTCTAGATTCAGAAATAAAGGAGACAGATCTAGGACTTGAGAAAAACGTTGTACATGTACATTAGACATAATGTGAGCACTTTTAGACTCTGCAATGTGCTGAAATATGTATATAATAAAAGATTTATATTATTCATATCAGTCACATTTTAAGAGCCATTTTCTTTAAATGACAGCTTTTAAGTAATCATAATTTAGTAAATCATAATTTTGATTGAAAGTAAAAAATCACTTTACACACTGGGTAAGTAATACTACTAAACTTGTAAGTGTTACTAAATTAGTAAGTAATACTACAAAATTTAGTTTGAACAAAATGACTAACAAAATAAAATATCTAAAGATTAATATAAAAAAATGTCCTGCAATAATGTGGTGTTCTTTATAGAGCAAATGCCTAAACACTGTGTGTGTATGTGTGCAAAAGATAAAAAGAGCGAGAAAAGAGTTTGACTATGTGTGTGTGTGTGTGTGTGTGTGTGTGTGTGTGTGTGTGTGTCTAC
>CAIGQZ010000427.1:7030922-7047663 GCA_903798205.1 Danio tinwini | reverse complement strand
TATATATATATATATATACAGCTATATATATATATATATATATAAATATATTGATGACGTTATTAACATTAACATCAGTCGTAACCATGAATCGTGTGTCCTGGATTGTGTGTGATGAAACGTGTGTGGGTCTGCGGGACTGCAGCTGGATATTATTGGAATTGAAGCAAACATTATACACCAACTTGCAGTTTTACCTATAAGCTGTGAGCTTCCCCATATGAAGGGAAGAAACTGAAAGTCGTCAAGACCCCACACGCCCTGACTTCCTGCCGGCTCCATCCTGTACGTCTTCTGCAGTTTGCGCATCACTCGCAGATACCTGTGCCAATCATATCACAATGCATAATGCAAATGATCATGTTGATGCCATCAGCCATATATTTTCATATATATAGTCAAGACATAAGAAGATACACTAACTTGTCAAAAACATTAAATATAATGGCGAGCTGGTCCTCCATGCGCAGAGCTCCCACTTTACAAAGACAGCAGAGAAACGCAGCGAATGCGGCCTCATGACCTGCACATAAAAACACATGTTATTTCTCATGCTATATAATACAGTTAGCAATTTCTGCATGGCTGCTAACATGCTGCTCAATCTACATCAAAAAAAATTTAAATAAATTAATATGCAACAATAATACTAATTCTATTTCAGCATGCTTGCCAGCTGAAACTTGAAACATCAACTAATGAACCATTCTTCCAATAATACTCAGAAAATCAAGTTATTATAAAACAACTTCACTAAAAACTATTATTTGCACTGCCTATGCATTTTTTTAATCAGTATCTGAATTGTGTTAATACTGAACAGCATGTGTGTTTCAATAGCACCCTCTAGTGGAATTCAAAACAAATAAACCTACATTTTGATGTAGTATACTGTAGTATTTTTTTTGTATAAAAAATATATTTGACACTTTTTTTATTTTAGGGTTTATCAGAAGCAAATTTAGGTAGATGTAGTGGTATATAAAAATATTACTCTAATAAACAAAAAAGATATTTTAATGACTTTACACTCAAAAACTATTTTTGCTTACAAACACTTTTTTTAATATAAGCTAAAATTCTTGAGATTTTTGAGGACAACTTAATTGTTTTATGTTCCATCCACTTAAATTTGTTATGTTAGCCTAATTGATTTGTGTTAGGACAACAATTGTGTGGACCTCTGCATTTTTTACAGTGTAAAAAAAAACAAAAACAGAAATAATAGTCAGGTTTTTTTGTTTGTTTTTAACAAGACACCTTCTTAAATTGCTACTCATACAAGTGTTTATTACATACAAACAAAATAAATAAAATTACAGATAAATTTCCTCACAAACCTGTGCCATAGTCAATCCTGGTGGAGTTGCCCACAGACTCTTTGAGGTACATGGCAATCTCTGGAGCAGCATCCTGACACTCAGCTGGCAGAACTCCTGCAACCAGAGCCTCTGCCTCCTGCATACACAATCATGCTTATATTTTTTCAACAGAAAGAACGTCTTCCCCAATACTACACATCACAAAAAAAACAAAAAAAAACCCAACATACTTGTCCATGAGAAAAGCTTGCAACTATTATTAATTCATTCATTCATTCAAATACTGCACTGAACACAAAAGACCAACAACCAGTCAAATAGATGATGAAAACCTTAAAGTTACTGTATGTAAGTGCAAATGCAAGTTTAAAAGTCTGTTTATTAAAGTTTGTTTATTACCACATCAGCAACTTATGGCTATTCAATGGCAAGATCAATCCAGATAAAAACACGTTACACAATAATAACAACTTCATACATCTACAAGAGATGATACAAAATAAATAAATAAAACTTAAAAATGACAAAAATGTACATGAAAAACATTGGTAACACGGTCACAATTAACAGCATTAACAAACCATTAACTAACACTTCTAGCTTAATGAACTACTGATTAGCTATTTATTAATAGTTAGTAAGAAAGAAGTTGGGTTTAGATTATGAGTAGGATTAGGCAAGCAGAAGAAGATCATACTTTATAACTATTGATGAACAGTCAATATCTTAATAATAGGTAGATAATACGCTAGTAGTTAATAGCATGAAATGTGAAAACTTAAACTATAGTGTTACCAAAACATTAGATATGTTTTTTTATTGTTTTTTTAATGAATAAAAAAAATCCTTTTAGAGGATACATTTTTTAAACATCCAAGTTGCTCAAGTACAGAAATCTTGTCTAGAATTCTTTAAAATGTCACAATTTATTAAATATTTTTTTATGGTGGTATATTATTTCTCAACATATACAAATGAGTCAAGCATCTAGAATAGAATGACCAATTCAGCATCTAGAATACACAGTCTGGTCATGCCTAAAAAATATATTACGAAAAAGTTTTCAATTATGCTTAGGTTGATCTCTTCCAATGTATTATTTGTACAATTGTCCCATTAAATTTGCCATTTTCTGTATATATCCAAATTAATTGCAGAATTAAACATTGTCAATCTCAAACAAAGTTTTTGGCTGCCTCATCTGCCAGTTTATTACCACAAAGACCCACATGACCTGGAATCCAGCAGAAAAAGACGGTGAACTGTTTAATTCTCTAACAGTGTAATTTTTCTTCTTTTAGGAGTTTAAGAGTACGACATTTTAAATAATAGGTCATTTTTATCACATCTAAACAATGCAATTTTAGCCTAGCGCAGTCAGGAGCAACCTCTTCCAGAAAATGCAGGTCACATACACAAAAAGTATTTCTGGTGTCAAACAGAAGCTTACCTGGTCTAGTTTGGAATACCATGTTCGGAAAGCTTTATTGCCAAAGCGAGAAGGTTGGTCTACTGGTGGCGTCTCATCAATCCACTGATCTAATGTTCCCAACAAAGCAAGCAACTTCTCCACTGTCTAATATCGAAAAAAAAAAACACAAGCACATTTTCAGGAGCTGATTTCCAAATCCTCATTATCAGCATTATAACATATGCATCCATGTCTGAATTAATGAGACAGGAATAAAGCACACAGTTGTATAGAGAGAAACAGAGCTCACCTCAGACACTTGGTATTCACATGTAAGTTTCTTTCCCTTTACACCCTCATTCAGGGTTAGAATGAATCCAATGTAGTCTGCATATGCCTACTTACACAAGACAAAAACATGCTCAAATACAAGCAACATCATAAAGACAGATTTTTGCAAGTTTGTTTGTGTTTAATGCCATGCCAGCTTCTACGGTTGTTTTCATGGCAAGAAAAAGTACACTACAGATATAGATTATATTAAGCTTTTACTTAAAAGTGTAATTGAATAATTTTTTTTTAAATGCTTTTGAATCGCTTCAAAAGAATAAACTGAAAAAGTTCTAACAGAAATAAGAACAGTTAAAGCCAACACAATCGAATAAACTTGTTTGAGTTAAATGCTTTTACAAATAAAGCATGTGGGAGGATCTTCTCCAAGTATTAAAAACGTGTGTCATCCTGAAGTGGTTGACTCTACAGCGGGTAAAAACAATCGGGTCCCACCGGTTGGAAAATTTATAGAAGTTCCTTTTACCAGCATTAGGGCTAATTTCATGGTGTATGTAGATCCTATTCCCTTTGCCAATGGGTATTAATGTATAAACAAAACTGTTGGTTTTAGGTCCTATAGAGATACGGGTCAAAATAGATTTTTGCAAGTAATTATAAATAGTTTTCTGCTTTCAGAAATAGAGAATGTGGATCATTCATCTTTTCTCTGTTTCTTATTTTTATTCATGCACTACACACATAAATGACTATTAGCATAACAACATTAACACTCTACATAAACCAATAAACAATAACTAGATATTTCTAATCAACTACTAGTAAATGCAAATATCTAATCAACCAATCATATGGCAGCAAACCAGTACATTTTGGCATGCAGACATGGTTAAACCAAGATTTATATCTTTGAATTAGGAATGGCTGTTGGTATCAGATTGACTGGTATTAGTATTTTAGAAATTGCTGATCTACTCGGATTTTCATGCGCAAATGATTTTTATAGAGTATTGTCCAAAAAAAAAAAAAAAGAGAGACAATATCCAGGACCAGCAGCATTTTTGTGGGAGGAAATGTTTTCTTGATGCCACAGGTCAGAGAAGAATGGCCAGACTGGTTTGAGCTGATAGAAAGAAATATAATTGAAATAACCCCTTGCTACAATTGATGTCTGTAGAAGAGCATCTCTAAAAACAAACAGTTTGCACACACTCAGTAGAACTGGACCACTGAATACTGTATTTTTTTGTTTTCTGCCTGGTCTACTTGAGTCTCAAATTTCTGCTGTGACATTCAGATGGAAGGGTCAAAATAACATGGTGTTAAAAATATGAAAGCATGGATACATCCTGCTTTGTATTAACAGTTCAGTCTCAAAATTGGCTAAATTTAAACATTGTTTAAATTAGGGGTACAACAATACAAAATTATCATGGTTCTGTTTGGTTTTCGGCTTTTGGTCCCTTGTGTGCCCATCTAATGATGGCTACCTCCCGCAAGATGGCATGTCACAAAGCTTAAATCACATCAAACTGGTTTCTTGGACATCACTGTGAATTCACTAAACTCAAACTTCCTCCACAGTTATCAGATCTCAATCCAATCGAGCACCTTTTGGATGTGCTGAAACAGGAAACTCACATCACAGATGTGCAGCCAACAAATCTAATTGATATGCCTTCATATCGATATGCTGAGTGTGTATGTTAAAAACACTATTTTAAAACCCTCAAGATTAATGGTAGGTTAGAAATTTGGTTTAACTTATTTGGTTGCACAAGTTCTACAGGCTTACCTGTATAACTTAACACAGCAAGTCTAAAATGGTAATAAGCCACTCTTTTTAGGACACTGATTTTCATTTCTGTGTTTTAAACATGCTCAGTATAAAAAAATAAAAACAACAGAAGTGGTATATAGAGAGCTTCTCTTGAATTGTATCCTTTAAACCTGCCTCTTTAAAACGTAATGGTGTGGCTGCTGCAACTAGCTGCAGAAAAGTGTGTCAAACAATAGAGCTTACTATTATTATCCTTAAACCCCAGGGAAACTAGAGAAAGAGCTTGAAAATGGGCTATTTTTCCCATCTCTCAAGGCAGCAGATAAACTAACCTCAGAGTTGGTTGAACAACATACCTGTGATCTTTTCCATTTGCCCATATCAGGCACCATGCTGATCTCCTTCTTTGGCACCATGAAGTTGAAACTGACAGAACTGGGAGGTTTGTCATCCTCAAGGGAGGAGCCTGTGAGAAACCAAAACATGAAGGGCACATCCAATTTTTTGAGTCAAACCAAAAATGTTTATACAAACTGTATAATAGATGTATAATACAATGCTAATACCAATGTAATAAGAAAAAAAAACTAGTTAGCTTGATAATTTTTATATAAGATTTATAATAATGAATATTTTAATGATCAAAACATTAGGTTACATAGTGCTGCTCAAAATGATAAGAACACTTGCCATATTTAAAAAGGTTTTAGGTGTTTTTGTCAAACTGGCCACTGCAATACCCATATTATAAAAGAAATATCTACAAAGTCATCATTATGCTCTATAAACCATAGAACAGAGCCATGATTGGGCATAGGACGATAACGGATTTGAAGGTATACCGCGGTTTGGAAAAGTCAAGGTTTTAAACCTGCAAAGATTTCCTGTTATACGGTTCCTATAGCATATGTAAGACTTTTTTTTCTCCAGCAGAAAAATATATCCAAAGACGCTGTTTTAAACTGTAAAGAAATCTGTGTTTTAAAAAACGAATAAAGACAGCAGAAGTCAATTAGTTATTTTAATTATTAAGCCTGGCATGTTTAAAAAGACTATATTTTACAGCAGTAATCACAATACCATGAAACTGTGAACTGATATTTTTATCCAAGGTTATCATACAGTCAGAATCTTATACTGGCCCATGCCTAGGCATGATAAGGAAATTTAGGTCATTTTCATCACACACACACACACACACACACACACACACACACACACACACACACAAAAACAAGATAAGTCTATTTCATTGTCAATGTCACACAATTATGTTCATTTAACGTTACGGAATTGAAAGGAAAGCGTTTATGAAAGATAACATTACACGTTGACGTTGTCAGGAAATGTCTTTACACTATGCCAGAGAGATGTGCTGCTGTAATGGATTTTTTTGTCAATAGGGACTAGAGCCCTTTTAGCCTCGTAGTTAAAAATAGTAGTACACCAGAAGCATTAAAGCCCACCTTTATTAAACTAAAATGTCAATCGATTTACGTTATACGTTCTTAGTTTTATTGTTTTTAATTGGTAACTTTATGGCAAAATGTCACTACGCTGGCATCAAATAAATATCAAATATCAAAACACATGTCTAGGCTGCAAGTTCTGTAGTGTGACCTAATTGGCAATACAAACAAACAGACAAACAAACTGTTCTTTGATTAACGTTACACCATCAGAGAAAATGAATAAACAAGGGGGGGGGGGGGGGATAACATAAGTTATTACACCCTACTTTTTAAAACTGAGAAGCTCTGATGCTTCTCTTTATTAACATATGGGTTAACTAAGTATAATGCTCGATCAGTATATGAATAACTGTCGCTTAAATATATATTACACAACCTTAAAATAGAAATTGATAATAAGTGTTCCCAGTTAAGTGGTAATAACCTAAATATTCGCCATCGCGCAGAAGTGACAGACTCTCATCGATTCATTACATGAGGCGCGGCGAGTCCACAGTAAAGCGCTTTTCTGCACAAGTAAAGTCTCGTTCGTCCCTTCAAGTGCTGCACGACGACATACATAATCTCCACATATGACTGCTGTCTCCGCTTTTGAAATAGCTCTGTTTAAATGAAGATTTGATTGATGCGAGTTACCTGACGCCTGTTCTGCCTCCGCCATGTTTACTGTGGCGATGAAAACACAACCCTTCAACTCTCACCCGCAGTTTCGCCTCAAATATATTCCTTGAACTTGATCAGCGAAAGTAATCTGCTGCGAGAAAAAAAAGTGCCTGTAACTGCAACCCATATCATTTTGTAACATGCGTAATTTGTAACTTTGGTTTCAAGTTTAGGAATCGGATTAGATATTCTAAACTACGTATATTTTATTTTGTAAACATTTCAACATATTTATTATGACTGCAATTAATAATGTGCACTAAAATAATTATAAAAAGTTATGAATATTTTACTATTTACGTGTATGTCCGAGTATATTTGTGTGGAAATAAATAATACTGCTACAACGTTGCATCGTCAAATATATGGATATAGTACAGAGTTTTAATAGAAAATGTGCTATATTCTGGATCTTAGAAGGCGCGATTTTTACTTAGGTTAGTTATAGTTTTGAACAGTTTGAACAGTTTTTATTCAATGTATCTTCTGTATGTCTAGAAAATAGAATGTATTTCAGATTATCAGAGAAAACTATCCATCATTCAGTAGAAAAATGACGCAAAAAGGGGAGAACAGGCAGGAAGCAGGGTTGCCAGGTTTCCATAACAAAACAATCCTTATTGACAATCAAATGAAGCCCAAAGATGGGCAACACCACTCAAAATGTTCTATTCCCATCTATGTTTTCCACACCTAAAATACATTTTAGTCACTATATCGCAGTGATCATAAACACAGCTGAAAGGCAAGGCTACCTACCATTGACCCTCCTTCATAAATACCAATGCAGTATTATTATAGATAGAATAGTACATATTGTAATACCATATAGTGAAATATATATTTCACTCAATCACAGTTTATACAATATAGCAAAACTTTTTTTACGCGAGGG
The DNA here is from genome assembly GCA_903798205.1 of Danio tinwini. NCBI lineage: Eukaryota > Metazoa > Chordata > Actinopteri > Cypriniformes > Danionidae > Danio > Danio tinwini. The sequence goes on along the minus strand of CAIGQZ010000427.1, from coordinate 7,039,829 downwards.
AAGAAAATCAACCATTTAAAAAGTATGAGAGTTCCGCGGGAGTATTATCGTGGATTTGGCAACCCTGGTTGTGGGTGTGTTTGGTTTGTTGTGATAGTCGCGCCCCCAGTGGCGGAAAGGAGCAGTGCAGCAGTGATGGCGCTCAGTGTTTTCCTGCCGCTCTCGTTCACTGGACTCTGACCGCAGTGATCTCTTCTGTCCCTCCTCTGAGGCCTCGATTTGGGGGCGTTTTAGTGAACTTCAGTTATGTTGGGCATTTTAGCCAGGACGATGGTGAGTAAGCAATACACATGATTCTGTTTTTAAAAATAGTTTGTTGTTTTATTTGACAAAAACAAGGTTAGCTGACAGCGTGTAAGATGAGCTCTGTTTCAGGGACATGCATGTTTATGGTGAGATAGCGGCAATGCTAGGGTGGTTATTAAGTAGGAAGTACCAATACATTCATGACAGTTTCCTAAAATCAAGTACTTACATCGTGTGCATGTGTACGTGGTTTCTACTAAAGCTCTTCAAATAAATCTACTTTGTTAATCTCACGCGCGACAATTTAATGACATGTTACATTACTGACAGTCAAGTGCATTGCTGACTTGGTATTTTAGTATATATGTCATTGCATTTATCATGTCGAATTATTAATACATAAAGGAATAATTAGATTGTTTAGTACAAATTAATATGCTAATATAATTATAAATACATAATAGTGTCTTCCAAGATAATGACAGATACCAATGCCAAAGTTTCAAATTATTTGTATATAGTACACCTATTAAAAAGACTCTATATTATATATTATTATATATTATACTATATTATAGAATCTATATTTTACAATTTACTGATGTCATTTCTTTTAGATTTTAAATGAAAAAAATTATTTTCCCCCTTACAGAATAACAAAAAACCTGCTATGCTTTCAGATATGTTTATATTCAGTCGTTTTGTACACAAAACAAATGTTTAACATTAGGGCTGCACAATATATCGTTTCAGCATCGATATGACAATGTGATCATTCGCAGTAGTCACATCGCGAGTATCCGCAATATTGAGTCTGGATTATAATTATATATTATAATAAAATGATAAATGTTTTTTGAGGCCTGTTTTAAAAGCATTCAGGCCTAGGAAATTGTACAGTTTATAAAATATTTAAGACTTTGCAGTATTATTTTACATTTGATTATTCAATTACTGTATACCTGAATACAGATCAACTCCTTGGAAAACAATTAAATGCTTTTTATTAAAAAAATATGTTTTTTACTTTATTGTATTTATCTATGCTTGTAGATTGTTTCTTATATTTTATGCATATGCAGTCCCCTACAGAATCATCCAAATCAATCTAAAACGATCAAATAGTTATTCAACACATTGTAAATTGTATATATATATCACAATATATATGGCAGAAAAAAAATATTGCAATGTTAGATTTTTTCAATATCGTGCAACCTTATTTTACATTCAGAAGATTAAAAGTTAAGAAATCAATGTTAGTCCCTTCATTCATCAGGGGTCACCAAAGCACAATGAACTGCTTATCCAGCATATGTTTTACACAGCGGATGTCCTTCCAGCCGCAACCCAGTAGTGTGGGAAACACTCACACATTCACTACGGCCAATTTAGTTTGTTCAAATCACTTATAGCACATGTCTTTGGACTGTGGGAGAAACCGGAACTAAGTAATACCATATTTATTTGAAATGCAGTCACTCTAATATTGTCTGTGATATTTTCAGGTAAAGGCTGGCATGGTGAAACCTTCCGGCCTGGTAAAGCCAGTGTCAGTAACACGGGTTACCGGCCGCTATCTGACGCATCAGGAGGGTCTTCCGAAACTTCCAGTGCCACCCCTCAAACAAACATGCGACCGATATCTGGCTGCCCTGGACCCCATCGTGGACCCGGACGAGCTAAATCACACACGGCAGCTGCTGGAGGACTTTCAGAAACCCGGCGGTGTGGGAGAGAGACTTCAGAAGGGCCTGGAGAGTCGGGCAGTGAAGTTGAACAACTGGGTAAAAACCTGCTGTATAGCGATTTGTCAGGAGGCCAACCTGGCTGCTTTTAAATGTCTGCTTTTTAAGACTTCTTGTTTCTCTTTTATTTGTGTGATGTTAGCTCTCTGATTGGTGGTTACAAACAGCCTATCTTGACTACCGGATGCCTGTTGTTGTCCATTCCAGTCCTGGGGTCGTCCTTCCCCGCATGGAGTTCAGTGACCGTCAAGGCCAAATGAGGTCAGAGCAGTGTGGATTTTTCTGCGGTTAGGAATCATCAGCTAATCTGAGCACAGGTCACTTAGTCAAATGCACTTTAAAATTAATTGTGTGCTGTTGTGAGCCCACACAAAGATTTTAAAAAAGATTTATGAAATCTCAACATGCTTGTTTTTGAATAAAAAATATATACTTAAACATTTGTAAATATATTTCACATGAACGTGATTGAAATTCTGACCTTTATTTTTGTTAAACTTATAATAATAACCATAATCATAATAATAATAATAATAATAATGAAATGAGTAATTATAAATGTAAGATTAACATGATTTCTTAAAATTATAATTAAGATTTGAATTAAAATTTAAATAAGATCTGAGATCTTTTCATTTGGTATTTTTTCCTGTGTATAAATATTTAAGACACAAAAAACCTTAATTAAATTTGACTATTTTTATTAAAATGTAAGCTTATCATAAAAAAAAATGATAAAGATTACTTTAGTAAGTATTTATGCAACTCTTGAATCAAACCCACGACCTTAGTAGTACCAGCACCATCACGGTGCTACAGGAACTGGAAGTTTCAGACATTGCAGATGTTTTTAGGCTCATTCATATTAGTTATACCCACAGACAGTAGTTAACCAAGAGTGACATTAGTTCAGAGTGAGGTGGTTGTTTCCAGTTACCTCTACTGTGACCTTTATACACACTAACCCGCTCTTGCCAAGCAAAGCTTGCTACTGAAAGAGAGCAAACTGTTGCTCTCAGTAAAGTGCTGGCCTGAAGCTAATCTCACCACATCTACTAAAATGACAGCTTTCACATATGACAGCCAAAACTGTTCACAGATATACATTAAAGTGTGTAATGTTTATATAATGCATGCAAATGGTAAACAGCAGATGTTACTGTAATAACATGTGATTAATTAATTGTAACATGTTGATGTTAATCCTAAAATGACTGTGTTCACAGATATGCTGCCAAATTGATTGCAGGGGTTTTAGATTTCAAGAGCATGATTGACAAGTGAGTGACACGTACTTTCTGTTCCCTGTTCATTCAAAAGTTATTCAGTTGTCTGTATGACTGTTGTGATGTGTGTATAAAGTTCATACAGTGTGTTCCAGTCAGACATCATGTCATTGCTCTTTAATTAGTGAAACATTGCCGTTGGAGTATCTGGGTGGAAAGCCACTCTGCATGCACCAATACTATCAGGTGCTCTCATCCTGCCGCATCCCTGGAACAAAGAGGGACACTGTGGTCAACTACGCCATGGACAAAAGACCCTCCACACACATCACTGTGGTGCATAACTTCCAGGTTCGTCCCTAGTATCCTATTTTTTAGTTGCACGGTTGTCAAAACTGCATTGCTGTAAGTAATATTTTATAACTTTATGCAGAAATAATGTAAAATAATATTACAATTCAGTCAAATTCTAATAAAACATTATTACTAATTAATTAAATTCAAAAACATTATTATAAATTATAATTTTTATTGTAGTTTCATCAGTTTCTTCAATGTTCAGGAACATATAAATATGGCCGTACTTCAAAAAGGGTTTTTATTCCCCTCACTCTATTTTAGTGGTTCCCAAAGTGGGGGTCAGGATCCTCCTGGGGGTTGCAGGACAATGAGTGAGGGTCGCTTGGCGATTTCCAAAAATCAAATGTATTTTATTAAACTATTAGAGTTGTCATATTTTATTCATAACCTACTGAAGAGCAACATATTAGTTAATAGTAACATTGTTAGCATGTTAATGATAAACATTAAAAAACAACATGCAAATAAAAAGCCATTAGCCTTTTAATTCTTTTCTTTTTTTGTGACCCCTAAGGTTAGGGCTAATATGTTATATTAAAGACACAATAATGTCAAATGCAGCAAATAGATTTTATGGCATCAGGTCAAGCTTTTTGACAACTTCACGACAGTCACATATATTCAAAATAAATACAGGCCACAACTGAACATGGAGATGGTCTTCGAGAGTGGCGTTCTCCACAATTAAATGATGAAAAGACTTGGGCCAATTGGTATGTGTGCGGCGTTGTGTGCAAGGTTTTATATTTATAACCACCTCACAGAATATTGCGGGTTGCTAGTGACTGGCATGGTTATTTTGGGGATCGCAGGCTGATAAGTTTGGGAACCCCTGCTCTATTTAACAGTGTCCAAAACAGGAACAAAAGGGATGAAAAATAATAATATCAACAAACTTTGAACATGTTTTGCTTGCTTGATGTGTTCTTGAATTATATCAGTCACTTTAAAATATAGATCCTGGCATATTTCAGATATAAAAAAACATTGGGTCACATTTATAAAGCTTTGCATAGAAACCCTCCAAAAAGGGGATGTTTTAAATGTATTAAATAATGATTATGGCTCATATGATGATTTTAAGTGGTTCAATTAAGTCAATATTTCAGTTAAATATGTTTACTTAAAGCTGCACCCATTCTCCCATCAAGTTTGTTTTTAATAGATCACAACTTTTGATTGAGAAGTGGCTTGTGTATGTTTTCCCTCTATTTTGTTGTGTACACCATTTTTTTAAATGAGACCTAAAACAAAGACAGAAGTAAACAGAATCATCACACTGTCCCTTTAGCTGTCAAAAGACAAAAGACTCTTACTAGACTTACAAGGTCGACCTACAAGGTCTTCATCAGGTCACACAGCAAAAAACAAGAGAGCCCTAGATACTGTATATGCTGCATCCCAATACTTGTACTACGCGCTAAAAGTATGTACTTTTTTTGTGAAGGAAAGGTATATACTTTTGAGTGTGTAACTCTTCCACATAATATTTATAAAAAGATTGGAGGTCTCAAATTTGTGTTAACTTGTAGCTTTTCTCCATCCAAACTCTCTAAATTTCATGAACGAGCTCTTTTGGCATGGAAATTATGTTTCGTTCACAATTTCTCCCCGCACAAAGTGAAGCTATAGAACATCAAAAGTATCTTAGTAAAGAATAAATCGATTTTTTTATAAGAATTGGCATGAAAAAGATATTAATTATCTTTGTGATTTACTTGATCCACAAGGAAACTTCTATTCATATGGTGATTTTATGGTTTAATATAATTTTCCTGTTATTCATGAAGAATTTCATACTGTGATTAAGGCCATACCTAATGGCCTTGCTCATTTAATGAAATGCCACTTGTCATTTGAAGTGACTGATAAAAAAAGAACCAAAGTTTTTAGTTGAAGACAGATGCATTTACAACCTAAAATGTAGTTCTAAAAATATAAGAAACGTGTTTCAGTCAAAGAAAAGAATCACTCCGAGGGGAAAATTTCTTTGGAATTCTCTAATAGATAAAATTTATTGGAAAAAAAGCTTGGCTCCTACCTTACAAATTTTGTGTTCTTAACAAAATTAAAGAATTACATTTAAAAGTGTTACATAATATCTACCCCACAAATGAGATTGTATCTAAATTTGGTAATCCTAACTCGAATTGTGTCTTCTGTAACTCATATTTTTGTCAAATGCCCACATTAATGTGTTTTGGTCTGATTTATCCGTCTATTTTTCATCAAAATGCAAGTTTAACATTGAGTTTTCCATGTGTGATATAATTTGTTACTTTTCTCATGACAAACATAACATTGAATTTATAGGAAATTTATTTATTTTTATTGGGTAAATATTATATTCACAAATGTAATTTTCTTCATCATTACCTAAGTTGCAGGATTTTCTTTGTGACTTAAATTGTTTAATTACTACATTACAAAATGTTTACAGCAAAAAAAGTGTTAAAATTGTGAAAATTCATAAGGACTTTGTAAATATTATTTAATTTGATAATTTACCTCTGTACTCAGTTTTTTTATTATCTTATTTTATTATTTTTTATTATTACTATTAATTTTAATTGTTATTATTGTACTTGATGTCATCCATTGTTATGGTTAATATGTTTGTATTGCTAAAACACACACACACAAAAGAAATACTACGTCCTCTTTAACAGATTGTTATGTTGCTTAGTTATGTCCCCTGTCAATCATCGAGACAACATCATCCACATTTCTTTCATATTTAATTACCTACCTTACTGAATAAGCAGGATAATCTGTCATTCATGAGTCTTTCATGCAGAGACATCTCCTCAGGTCTTTTGATAATTATGCATTTAGAAGTTATCTTGATATAAGTTCGTATTCTTGTTGCAAAGGAAATCTAACACAGAAATCGAGATTTAAATATTTTCCAGTTGCCTAGATATTAATTAATAGTCATCAAATTTATGTTGGATATATTCACATAGACAGTTCTACACTTCGATTTTTTTTTTTTACCAGAAATAGTAAACCATCCGGGAACCTTTGGCATACTCTTTTCAACATTCTATGGTTTGGGACATGCTAATTCTATTTTCGAATACTATTTAGGATGAACAGTATGTGAATTGGGATGCAGCAACAGTCATAATTAAGGCATTACACCTGCAAACGATAACCATAAGTAACCAATAAATAGGTAAATAGACACTCACATTTCCCGGTTTCTCAGTAGCGCAAAGCGTCATAGTTGGGAAAACTTAGAGCGCAGTAAATAGGAGAGCACAACAAAAAAATTCTTTACAATCTTATTTGCTGAAATAATAAAAGAAAAACTCCACGATGGTGTTATCAAGGCTTTCAGAAAAAGGAAAAAAATTGTATAAGACGACAAACAGAGGAGAGAATAACATCAAGTTTACTCTTAGCCCCATAGACGCTGCATTACAATCACCTAGCATCAGCGGTATATATTTTTTTGTGTGTAATTTGACACAAATATGATATAATACATCCATAAATGCAAGTAAATGTTCATACATTTAAAAAATCCTAAATATTAAAAACTTTCAAGAATTTTAAATTATGATGACCATTAAACACATTATAACAGTCTTGTGAATAGGGTCCATGACATAAGAAAAAAAGATACCCAGACATGGTCCAAATCTAACTGTAAAAATGTACAACCTATAAATACCTTTCACCAGCCATTAATATATAATATATTGCATACTTTTTGTAAACGTTTTTATTAATGTTTTTATTTTCCTGCATCCAGTTCATGTTTTTTACCTCATGACTTGCTACTTGATGGGGAACAGTAATAAATATAACAACGTCTTGTTCTTTTAACTTGTAGTTCTTTGTGCTGGATGTGTACAACAGTGACGGCACACCACTGACTGTAGATCAGATCTACATACAGCTGGAGAAGATCTGGAACTCCTCCTTACAGACCAACAAAGAGCCCATTGGCATCCTCACCTCCAACCACCGCAACAGCTGGGGCAAAGCTTACAACAACCTCATTAAGGGTGGGCACTCTCTCTGGATTTTATTTTTAGGCATGTTAATATGCTAGTAACTAACCAAATAAAGTGCTCAGCATATATAAGTACACCCCTCACAAATCTATCTTTTAAAATCGTATTTTTAATAAGAAGCCATGCAATATTATATTTGTGCATATACATTAGATTAGTCAGTACTAAAGCCAAATCTGGAGCTTATCTAACAAAATAACTTACAATAACGGTCCAAAAATGAGAATATGTTATAGAAAAATATGAAATACAAATTTTAAAAAGAGGAAAAATCAAGTGAAGCAAAAACATGGAAAAATTTTAGTTGAAATTTTGTAGGTTGTAATTTTTCTTTTTTTACAATATTTTGATTGAATTTAAATGTATTATCTTTCCATTTCTGAATATGCTTGGTGACTAAAATATTGGTGAAATGTTTGATTCTGTACAAAGATATTGTTTTCTATTCTGTATTTTGCTTAATAATCAATAAAACTGTTAATCACTAACAAAAATAAAACATTTATTCAGCAAGGACATTAAATTGCTTGTATTATACTACATTTATGATATTCTAAATAATTATTACTATTAAAAAAAAGTCTTTCAGACTTTTAGTAGATTAAAGCAAATACATTTGTTACATTTGTTACACTCTAAAAGAAAGTATATTAGTGAATTTTGTTTTCAGCAGCAGTTCAGAAAGTATTTTTCCTGTAGAAATTTTAAAGAAAAGTTCACGTTCAAGTGTTATAGGCCATCAACCAAACCAACCGTTATGAAGAGAATCACAACATTACAACCTCTCAGTTGAAACAAAGTAGTAAATATAGATCAGACAAAAATAAAATGACCATTATTAATGAGGGAAAGAACTACAATGCGGTGGTGCAGTGGCCCAGTGGGTAGTGCTGTCGCCTCACAACAAGAAGGTTGCTGGTTCAAACCTCGGCTGGGTCAGTTGGCATTTCTGTGAGGAGTTTGCATGTTCTCCCCGTGTTGGTGTGAGTATCCTCCGGGTGCTCCATTTTCCCCCACAGTCCAAAGACAATTGGAAAATTGGGTAAGCTAAAAATTGTCCGTAGTGTATGTGTGTGAATGAGAGTGTGGGTGTTTCTCAGTGATGGGTTGCAGCTGGAAGGGCATCCGCTGTGTAAAACATATGCTGGATAAGTTGGCGGTTCACACCACTGTGGCGACCCCTGATTAATAAACGGACTAAGCTGAAAAAAAAGTAAATGAATGAATGAAGAACTACAATGTCATAAAGCATTGACCAAATGAAACTGAAAATGTATTCAAACGTATAAGTTGTATCTATGG
>CAIGQZ010000427.1:6996535-7020922 GCA_903798205.1 Danio tinwini | reverse complement strand
ATATATATATATATATATATATATACACACACACACGTATGCACACAAGACACAATATGAAGTAGACCCTTGTGGTTTAAGAAGTTTTTACTTAATAATTATCACAATGGTGTATGAATTGTTAATAAGATACATAATAGTTATACTTTTCTGCATATATTATCTAAACAAAATAACCTGACACAATTTGTCAAAGTTGCAGTTCACTAACCCCTGAGGGTCCTCAATTGATCCTCGATTATCAATCACAAACTCGTCACGTGACGCTCCTATGCGCTATCAAGTTATGTGTGTGCGTTTTCATCATACATGTGCTGATCACGTCACGCAGAAGCGCAAAATGCATATATAAGTCCGTCAAAGACCCCCGCGCTGATTCAGCTTTACTGATCTTCTGATCTTATAGTAGGCCTATGGAAAAAATTAGAAACGTCATTCCTGATTATCACGATGGGGAATTTCTGTGTCCTAAAAGTGGGTAAGTATGATAAAAGAATATACTAACATGTTTTTGTTCTACTCACGACGTTTAAATATTGGGAAAATTATAAATACAGTTTTGGACAATTATCATTATTTTAGGATTTTATGATCGTGTGCAAGCTTTATTGAATGTGTACAAGCTTTATTGAATGGCGTATTTTATAGATATACTGATTTAATTAGTCATTTACAAATTAAACGACAGTCATTTGATGTAGTCAGTAATATATATCTCTTATTGGACTTTTATGATAATGTAATTGACTATTTTTGGATTACATTTAGATTACTTTTGTGCTAACACTTATTTGACGTTATAGTTTGACGGATAGAAAAAATATATTAGATTTTTATCATCAACAATAGACTGAGCTTCTGTTTAAAGTGCATTGTATGGACAGTAAATACTTCAAAATACTAACACTAATAAAACTTGCTGTTAGTGTTTGCTGATAGTATCACTGAATAAACACTTTTAGTCTTCACTTTGTGTCAGTTTTACATACAAAGGGGATTGAAAAAACGAAGTACATACGACAAAGTATAATTTATCTTGTGGTGACAGGATTAGTTGTTAAATGTTCTGATTTCATTTAAAAGTTGTCTTAAAAAAAGTTTAGTTAACTTTTTGTGAAAAATACTATTCATTTTTTTTTAACAAAGCGTTACACGGACCGGGTCAGATCCTAATATACAAGAAATTAAAACACACTGTAAAACTAAGAAAAAATGTCCTTACCTGAATTGCCTCACGGGACAAAATGTTTGCTAAAACGTCAGCTTCATGTATTAAACAGTCTATCTTGAAATTTGAACTAGCAAAAGCTTTAACATCACTTGCTTGGCACATTAAAATAAACTTCAGTCATGCATTTCTTATGCTACAATCTTTAAATGCCATGTAAAGTTTTTGTTTTGTTTTTCTTTACATCCACTAACAGAACAGTGCCTGAATGTGACATCTAACAATTTTTTTCCCCCAAGGCAGTAGCCTATTGCTGTTGTGATTGTTGAAAATATCAGATACATTTGGATACTACATTTTATGACTCCTTGAGCAGACCATTTGTACTTGTTGAAAGCACTTATGAAAGCAGCACATGCACTTTGATGGGGAGAAACCCCTCCTTTGGTAATTTCATTCACATGTTGTTGATTACAGTTGATTTAGTTTGGCTTTTGCAAATCTGGTCTATCGAGGCACTCTAGTGACTGCTATCCTAGCTTAAACAGCAATAAAAGAATTGGAAAACGAGGAATATTATTACGTCTATTTTTCTGAGGCTTCTTAGCCTGTTCCTCAGTAATAGAAAACTGGCGGCCATGTCAGCTGTGTGGGACACTGACTATCTGTGGAGGGAGGTCCAAGGGTCAGTGCTGGTATCTCATATGTTTCTTCTTTCATCTGAATTTAACTATAAATGATAGACCGGACCTTGCTGTTCTGTAACTGTACGTCTGGTTTGAAAATTCTGAAGGTTTTTGATAGTGTATGCTAGTCCTGTATGTTTTTTGTGCTTGCCATGCATTGTTGACATTTTTTTCTGTAAAGTAAATTGTCTAAAATCTTGACAGGTACTGAACTTTACACTTTTGTCCAACAGCAGTCTGAAACATTTGTATCAATATTCTGCATATTAGTAAAAGCTAGGTCAAGCGTTTTTTAAAAACCTGTGTGGACCTATGTGAAGTTTCCTAAGTAATTCTTCCACTGTTTTTATTGATTAAAATCCTACATTGACGATTTGTAACAGGATATTAAACTCGTAGCTTATTTTGATTCATTTAGGTTCGACCTTCCAAAAACAATGTGATTTAAAATGGCTACACACTACATGTCACATGATATAAATTCACACTGTGACACATCATAGTTACTGCTAATACTGTGAAGAAATATAGGCTAACTTACAATTATGCCCAACAAAAGGTAGAGACAAATTTATTTAATAATTATGTAATGATTTTTAGGGGGGTTCAGCTTTATTTGATAGGACATTGTAGAGGGAGACAGAAAAGAATGGGGAGCAGAGGGAGAGAGGGGAAGGATTGGCAAAGGACCGCGAGCCTGAAGTCTAAATTAGGTGCCATGAGCACCTCAATGCACAAAGTAAGAATCCTAGTGATTTGCGACCCCCACTATCCTCGGAGGTGCTTATAAACATAGAAAAGTTGCACAGAAGTGTGCACTCACAACCGCTTGAACACTTATATTCAAGAGTTTACATGTGTCTGTTGCTTCATTACAAACATATGCAGCACATTTCACAATATACTAAACTAGTTAAACAGATTCTATGCCTATTTGGGGTGACAATATCTACTTTGGGGAATAAACTTATGTTTATGGTCTTTTACAAATTTTGCATTATGATGAGCTGTATACAGATGAGATAACATTAATAAGGCCTATACACTGTACACAATACCTGTTAATTAACCTGTTTCCATATTTTGTGATTCACAAGTGTTTTGAAGTGACTTTTATTGACAATTTAGTAGTTTGAAATAATAAAATGTTAAAAAAATCATATATAGAGAAATAAGTCTGAAATAACAGAAAATGTAGTCAGTTTATTACAAGGTGTTTGTACTGTAATATACAACACCAACCCAGACAATATAGCACTTTAAACTAGTAAAAATGTTAATAAAAGTCACTTTTTCTAACTTTTCAAGGTTAAAAGTTTTTAGAAGAAAGATTAAAGTCCCTAAATGCAATTCAAAAGCATAAATAAATAAAGGAAACAAAAAGTTAAAAACATGAATCTCAAAATACAGAAAACTCCAGATTTTACGGTGTGCATGGCGACCTGCTTCCTACTGTTCCCTAAAGCCTGTCCAATTTTTAAAATAAGAGTCCCACATACATAGGAAATATAATTAGCAGTGTTATACTTAGAAAATAAGAGGAAGATATGATAGTTGTTGTAATCTCATTAGGAAACATAGTGGCTAATCAAATACTGTTAGGGTGTCCACATTAATGATCCTGTGAGTAATGTCACAGTCTGTGTTTTGTTCCGATCGGCCTGTTTTTCACCTGGATTTTACACTCACTGGATTTCTATGAGAACGAAGAAACAATGGGGTTTGAGACTCATGGTGTGTCATTACCATGTAATAAAATCCTGTTATTCGGCTATGTCTAGGTATATTACAATTTTCATTGTATGGCATCTTTAATAGATGGCAACGATCATATATAAATAACAAATGGTTTGGGATTACTTCTGTATGAATTCATTTAAAAGTCAGAGTTAAATTTATGTTGGTGATTACATGACATGCTTATGTTTTCATTCCACAAGGGCAAAGCTGGCCTCTCTCTTTGGTCTGGACCGAGCTGAGTGTCAGGGAAATGAGTCCTTCCAATTCACCGCTCCGAAACAACCAAAAAAGACAAGTGGCGTATTAGGTATGTGGTACAACAGAAGTCATGTAGCCTTTTTTGGCACATGGTATTGTACTTTGAGCATGAATGTGCATTAAGCATTAATGTTTAAATGTTTTTAAGGACTGCCTCCTCAGAAACACCCTCCTCCTCCTCCATGTGCTCCAGCTGTGCTGTTTGCTACAGCTGCTCATGCATTCTGTTTGTTAGTATACAGATGGCACTTAACGGTTGTTTATGTGTTTCTGAATTAGAATAAGTTCACACTTTTCTTAAATGAGCTTTGCTTTTCCAACAGTTTAAATGGACAATATGTGAAGCAAGGCAAGATAGGAGCTGCTGTTTTAGGGAATCATGTCACCAAAGAGGTAAGACAGAATGCTATGACACACAGTGGTGTTTTCTTACAGATTGAATCTGTTTTGATAGTCTCAATCTCTGATTTCGTTTACATGGACACCAATAATCAGATTAAGACAATACTCTGATTGAGAGTCTACCATGTAAACAGCGATTTTTTTCGAACTAAACAGAAATCAAATTAAAGCCTCGTACACACCGGGACGCTTTTTGTATGCGTTTATATTCAGCGTTTTCCAAGACCTTTTTCCGGATTCAAACCCAAGTGATTTTCAAAGGCGTAGAGCAGAAAAGTATGCAAAATCACTCCTTGATGTTAGACGGTGCTATACAACTTTAAGCTCCTGACACCCGCTTGTAACACAGAGAAAGAAGACAAAGTTGACACGCTTTGTTGTTATGGATGGTTCTAGCAGCAGCTCCAGCTCTATCGATGAAGAAATGATTTTTGTTCACCAGTGCAATAAGCAGCTCCACGTTCATCACGCCTCTGGGCATCTTCTTCAATGTGCGCTCGCATTGACAGTGTTGCGCTTGAGCGCCTCCAAGTGCTGTTTACTGTAACTTTAGCAGTATCGTGCACGTGAACAAAAGTGCCAAGCTGATTGGTGGAGAAGGTTTTACAAAACAAAAACAAAAAAAAAAATGAGCATGAGGCGTTTTTTTTTTTTAAATGACGCTTTTGCGCCTGCCGTTTTACGCATTGGTGTGCACGATCACATTGACGCCCCTTTATTTAGTCACAAGGCATTACTCGTCGACAGAAAACGTGAGCAAAAAACGTCTCGGTGTGCACAGGCCTTTAGACATGTGAAGTGTGCCGATTTTAGGCACATTATTGAATTGCAGTACAGACATGTAAACACCTTAATCAAACTATTGCTGTCGTTCAGAATTTTCGCAGCATTTTGTGACAGGAAAGTCTATACACACACGTCTGTTTGACACTATTCTCTGCACCTACCGAGTCACTGAAAGACCACAGACACCTACATCGTGAAATATGGTTGGGGTTTTTTCCCCATACGGCGTACTGTATAAAATACCATTAAAACAGTTCATACTCACATCCAATATCTTGTTTGTCATGGGAGCATGCATGAAATATTTCTGAATGAAAGTGAGAGAGCCAAACTGTAGTTAAAGTTGACAAATTAAAAGTGAAACACCCAAAATTACAAGAAACTCTGGAAGAGCGTGGTGACACAATGACGCTAATCGAATTATGTGCTATAACATGTAAAACAGGATCATGAAAGAAACATTAAAAAAGCAACTCATCCAAACACCTTCATCATATCAATGTCTTATTCAGATTAAGACTAATAATTAGATTACTGATGTCCATGTTAGCGTAGTCAGTGATTCAACGGACTGTTCAATAAAGAGCTTTATTCCTAATCCTGAATAAATCGGCTGTTTGAGGAAATTGAATAAATGACTTGATTTAAATAACTTATTAGACATTCAATGTCACCTACTAGAGGTTACTTTCTTATTAAGAACATTATTTTCACAAATTAAATAGTAAAGTAAAATGAAATCATCATTTACTCAACTTGATGCAGTTTCAAGCCTGAATGATTTTCTTTCATTCAGAAACAAAAAAACATCACAAGAGAATACAAGACATATCTAAATATCAAACAACAATCAGTAAATATGAAATGACATAAATCATGGACATTATTAATGTGTGATAAATTCTATGAATCAAATAAAACAATTCTAAAACTCCAACTGGTTATGTCCATTGATGGCTATTTTACACATTCACAATGTTCATTCTTTTTTATCTGCAATTTTAGTACAAGATTCTGTTGTACGGCAGTAAGCAAAAGCAGATCACAACGGCCCGAATCCAGCGTGGATTTGTGCTCACGGTGAGTCTTCATTCTATTCCTTTTTTGATATATTCAGTATATTTAAACCAGAAACTAATGGCTTGAGGAAGGAATGGCACAAAAAATATAAATAAATATGGCCTCCAGTTTTAAGATATGAAGCAAAAAAAAAATCAAATCCCTGTATTATTTTTGTTTTTAACATTTACTAGGAAATCAGTAGGAATACAAGAGTGCAAATATGATATTGATTTTATATAACAGTTTAATAAAAAAATAAGTTAATATTATGTGGTTTACATTTAAGACTGATAAAAGTCACTGTAAAAATGCAGGGTTCCAACACTTTTAACAAATTTATGTGGATTGAACATAAAAAAATTAAGTTATCCCAATGAAATCTCAAGAATTGTGTTGATTCAGCTTATTTGAAATAAGTAGTTTGAACAAACAAAAAAATATTTTTTTGAGTGTTGTTTAGTCACTATTGAATGAATCAATGTAATAAATGATTCAGTTTATTATTTTCAATGAATTATTTGAACAAATCAGTCAATGAATGTTTCTGTTTAAAGACAAATAATGTGCTTATTAATAGACTATTTTCACCAAAAAGGAATTGCAAACCCATTTAAACCATGTTGAAATTTAAGACTGATTGTTTTAAGTTCAGATAATGCTAGAAAAACAGAGCACAAATAAATAAGCAACAGAAGCGTACAAAGCACACAAACATGGTGAACTTAAGGTCTGCAGAATGGCACCCGATTGGTCCACGAGGGAGAAACAGCTGTCCGAATTGCAAAGGCTGCTTCTGATTAACTTATATTATAATTATGTTATATCATATTTTGCTTTGTGAGATGCTTCTCTCATCAGCTCTTTATATCTGTCCACAGATTCAGCCCTGTAAATATGTTGCTTTCTATGATGACCAGCAGCAGAACTGGTCTTTAATCTTTGACTCAGAAAAGGCCAGACCGGAGTTCATTAGGGAGGTAACACTTGAACTGAATTATTCGTAATCAAATACATAAACAAATGTGGTGTGAAATAAAATTATCCTGTGTGCTTATTATTAACGTGAAAGATCAGATGTTCAGAAAAAAAAATGTTGACATGCGAACAGATGGACAGTATGTATTGTAATGACCAGCGAGTCTGTTTGTGTCAGGTGTGTTTGGCCAGGTGGAACAGCGAGGCTTCTTCAGACTCTCTACTCACCCAGGATCTGCTCCATGGACAAGGTCAAGCTGTGAATGTTGGAGACACTGTGGAGGTGGCATATTCCGGATGGCTCTTACACAACCACTCTCTAGGACAGGTGGGACCATTATAATCCACTAATTGTCATTATATTCAGATTACACAGTAGATGTTTTTTTTCGTTCAGACTTATTAGTCAGTTAATGTCAGTTAAATGGGACCTATTATGCACCTTTTTACAAGATGCAAAATAAATATCTGATGTCTCTAGAGTGTCTGTGTGAAGATTCAGCTCAAAATACCCCACAAATACTTTTTAGAACTCTTTGCAGCTCCCTCGTTTAGGCTTTGATTCAAATTGTGCCGTTTTGGTGACTGTCGCTTTAAATTCAAATGAGTTTGTGCTCCCAGCCCTATCTTCAAATGAGAATGTGCCACGCAAACCCCTAATAAAAGTGATTATGAAAAGTCATACGCTGTTTCTCAATACTAAGTATGCAGAGTTTGCACTCGTGTCTTTGGAAGTTCAGACTTGCCAAGTTCAGACTTCGAAGAACAAACTCCAGAGGACGAGAGGACACAAGTCGGGTACTTCTTTAAATGTAATGGCATTGTACTTGATAACGTTACTTTCCTCATCATAGATTCATCGGTTTTACTGTACATATTAATATAAACACGGCCTTATAATTAATAATTTATTGATATTATAAATCTATGTATTTGATTAAAACATAAATCACCATAAATGTGAAGTGAAATGGATTATTATACACAGAGTCATGTCTTTGATTATCAGATTAAATAAACTACTATAGACATCAGGCAGCACGATGGCGCAGTGGGTAGCACAATCGCCTCACAGCAAGAAGGTCACTGGTTTGAGCTCCGGCATTTCTGTGTGGAGTTGGCATGTTCTCTCTGTGTTCGTGTGGGTTTCCTCCGTGTGCTCCGGTTTCCCCCACAGGTGAATTGGTTAAGCTAAATTGTCCGTAGTGTATGTGTGTGAATGAGTGTGTATGGATGTGTCCCAGTGATAGGTTGCAGCTGGAAGGGCATCCGCTACATAAAACATATGCTGAATAAGTTGGTGGTTCATTCCGCTGTGGCAACCCCAGATTAATAAAGGGACTAAGCTGAAAAGAAAATGAATGAATGAATGAATAACAATGGACATTATGCAAGTATAAAGTACAAGACGCAAACAATAGGAAATTAAGATAAGGTTACAAACAGTATAAACAAAGACAAACAGTGCACAACACATAATTAACATAATTAAACGTAACATAATTAAAGACAATTATAAAAGGTAACAAAATAACACTGCCAAAATAATACACCTGAGAACAAATAATAGATTTACAAGACCAAAAACTGGCTGTTAGATATACACAAGATGTATTAAATATCATGTTTGAACTACAATGGATGTAGAGATGGACTGGCCGATGTTAAGCTGCTCTTAGTGGTAGAGGTGATGACGAAGCTCCCGATGACAGCCTGGAGCTCAGAGTTCAAATAAACTGAAGGACATCGTCAAAGACGTGCAATCTTTGTAAATAAACTGCCGATTCGAGTTTAAAACAACTACATTCTCGCCTGAAAAACTCTTAAAACTTTATTCTGTGACACAACTAAGGAGTTTTTTTTTAAATTGTGCGGGTTTTCTTCTCCGCCATTAGCTTTCGCTGGCTGGGCTGCAATGCATTCTGTCATACCTGTGCTTCGTAAGTTCGCACAAGTCACCTCTTGATGCATCCTCGACAAACAGGGCGGAGCAAGTACACATTCGGGAATTTTATCTACTTGGTAAGATGTGAACATTGAATTTAAACAGTAATCCAGCGACGATTGATGACGTTTCACGAGGACGTAAGACTGCAAGTACAGACAAGAACACATTGCAAAACAGCCATAATTTGGTTTCTAAAAGTCAAGGTCAAAAAGCACTTGCATTGTCTTATAATATGAATATATTTGTACCTTATTTACCCAACAACTCCCATTCAACGATGCTTAACGATTCATTTTTCCAAACCCCTGCTTTTTGTTGTTTTGATAGGCAATAACTTTATACACGGTGCACTTTCAGATTAAACCTCAGCGGGATGTTTTCATTCATGTAGACTGTGTTGCACACTGCGTGGAAAGTAATTTTCAGAAATTCATTTAACCAATGGATTCTTCCTCAGTGAAGAGCACAGCATTTGAGTTGTGTGCAAACCACAAAACTGACATGAAGTACACTGATTGGATCTAAAATGTCAAGATGACACACAGCTCATATTTGCATCTCTATAAATTGGCAGAATCACATATAAAAACACATAACATTCAAGACAAAGATTTGCAGATGCGAGTTATAGATTATAGAATATATTTGCCACTCATGTAATTGAACAAACTGAGTATGAAAGTAAAGGTGATGACACATGAAGCAATTTTTTAAGCAATGTTGCGTTACAATATTGTAGAGCGATGTTGCTTGGCTTCTTTCCTATTGAGAATATGTATCTGAATTGGGTTGCCATGTGTCTTAACTGGTTGCCCAATGATAGCATAATCAACCAACGTTGCTCAATGTAACATAACTCTATTAAGGACAAAAGTACAGTACCGACAGCCATATTCTGCTGCTGTGTGAACATGGCTACAGTAAATGATGCAGCTGAACCTGTATTTGTCCTTAATTTGCACAGTATTTTCCTGTTGAGCACATGTAGTACAGACTCAGAGCAGCTCGCTTTGCACATTCTTGTTTATTAGCCACAGCTCAATGCAAGTCATGCCTCCACTGCACTTATCAATCTACCGTCACTTTGAGCAGCTGCAAATCTATAAATGTGAAAGGTCATTGTTAGTCTGTTTTTTTGTTTATTTCAGATATTTGACTCGAATCTGGGCAAAGAAAAGCTCCAGCGTGTGAAGCTTGGTTCAGGGAAAGCTCTGAGGGTGAGCAGCTATGTGTTGAAAAGATAATAAATAATAATGCTTAGCAGAAAAACTGTGCTTCTATCAGCTGTTCTGCCTCTTCTCATAGGAATTGGAGGACGGGATGCTTGGTATGCAGAAAGGGGGTCGACGGCTGCTTATCATCCCTCCTAGCATGAGTTACAGGTCAAAGAGCCGCCCTAGCCATGTGCCGACAGAAAGCACTCTGGTCTATGATGTAGAGATTCATCGAGTAAGGCACATGTCATATACCGAGTATTGAGTGAACATCTCAAGACTCTTTCACAGCTTTTTTTTTGTTTGCTTATGCAAATATAGGTTAAATTCTGCAAAAACAGACCCAGTGGGGGATCTGCTGAACCCTCCAGCACACCTCCGAACATCTGTTTAGACACTCTGACTGAAGAAAAGCTAGACACACCAGAGACAGACAAGTCAAAGTTTGTGCAGCATGACCTGTGTGTTAATAGTTTATAATATTTGCCTATAGTTAAATTGCGTATATCTAATTGTTTATAATTAAATACATTTGTTAAAACAGCATTTTTCATTTTAAGAATTTCACTTTATGAATTTCTGAACTTTACTGATCTTTTGTATTCAGATATCAAGCTCCTGATGGAAAGGTGGAACCTATAAGTGAATGCCAGATTGTGAGTAACAATTTCTTAAGTTAGGAGATGCTGTATGACTAACTCAGAGACTTTATTATACTCAACGACCACCTGTTTGTGACAGATGTGTACTGAAAGAGAGTTCTTTATCGCATAAGCTTTGGTTTCGTCCTAAACAGTTTGTCGTATTTGATTTTTCTTCAAAGGTTTTTCAAAAGGTGTTTAAGCTAGCTTGTTGTCTTACAATTCTCTGATATTTTAAGTAGTGCCATCAAACAATTAATCGTGGTTTAAGAGTTTACACTTAAATATGCTTGGCGTTAATAGCAGATTTGGCATGCTGTCCCGGGAGAGAACCCTGAGCTCGGAGATAATTAAGCCCAAGGATCCTGCCAGGTCAATAAGCATATAAAGGGGTCCGAGATCAGGTAGGTCTCGAGAGCTCCCCCTGGAAAATGGAGGAAAAGGAGGAGATGGGGTGGAAGGGGGGATTCTTCAGAAAAAGAAGATAGGGCAGTAGAGTGAAATCAGCCTATTTATTGTAAGCTTGGATCAATCTGATTGAATTATCACTGATTATGGATGAGAAGCCAGCGGTGACCAATCATATCACATGCTCCTCTCGAAATTTGTTTATAAAACTTAATCGCATTCAAGATAAATGTTTGTATTAGATCATATATATTCGTGTACTGTATATTTATGTATATATGTATAAATACACACACATACTGTACATAAAATAAAAAATACACAAAAGAAATACATTTATTTATATATTTATACATAAATATAAACAAACATTCTATACAATATAGTAGTGTTGTCAAAAGTATAAAATTCTGCATCAATCGGTACTGAAATTTTAAAAATGTCCAATTTCCTCTAACATTTGATTCCTGCTAACATTTCTTTCTCAAATGTTAGCAGGAAATAGACATTTTTAAAATTTTTATACCGATCGGTACTGAACCTGATACTTTTGACAACACTACAACGTAGTCATGCATATATTTATGTACACAAAATTACACCCAAATATATTTTGGAAATACAACCTTTTAATTTGGAAGCATTTCATTGCGATTATTCGTTTGACAGCACTAAGGCATAATCCCAATTCTATTTTTATACCCCTACCCCTTCCCCTTTCCCATGGATCTTAAAAACGAGTGTGAAGGGGAAGGGCTTCAAAATTTACCCCTAAGAATTGGGACAGCACCTGCACATGTCATCATACGTCATCGCAATCTCTTGATTCATATGAGATCAGACGATTGCGACTGCTGTAGTTATTCCAGTTGCCTAATTTTTGGGTATTTATCTTCAGGAAATCACTGAAGGCATATATTATGTTATCATAACGATCTAATGTGACAATAAGATCGTAACTATACTGCGCATTTACACAGTGGCCATATTCATCTATGTAAACACCAAAAACAACATTACCATTATAGCAGACACTGTAAAAGGCTCATTCTCAGCCACTAGACTTTTCTGACAGGGTGTTTGAGTGTCGTCGAGTGTCAGAACGTTGTAGGACTGCTGTAATTTAGCGCAATTTAGCATTTTTTATTTTAGTGTTTTTTTTTTAAAGCATGACGGTAAAACATGAATGCGGTTATGAATATATTAAAGCATGTGTTTGTTTGTTGTAAAAATTCATAATAATGACAAAAAACTTCTTACTTTCGGGTACAGCGAAACTGCCACTGTAGCTGGTGTATTCTGGGAAATTTTCTTACCCCTTGATTTCGAGTGTGGTTCTGAAAAATCTTCGTTCGAAAGGGGTGTATACCCCTTACCCTTAGCCCTACACCTTCAAGCTAAAGAGAATTGGGACACCCCTACCCCTTAAGGTGAAGGGCTAAGGGATAGAATTGAGATTGGGCCTAATTCTAAGTCCCAGCAATGTTCTATTTTGATGAGAACTCTTGCGAATAAAGTAATACTTTTAAAATAGAAATCTTCAGACTCTACATGTTTACCTCTTTATGAATGGGTGAATTGTTGAAGATGAATTAATAAGTCAGTCAACTGAAAAGGGATACGCTAAGAAAAAAAACGAAATCTTGACACCAATTCCAAGCTGTATGGCAATCTTTTGTGTATCTCTCAATACGTACTGATTACTATTTCATCAACATTTTCAATATAACAACTGAACACTGGTAATCAAATTCGAACTCTATGATTGCGCTGATTGGTAAATATCTCCCATTCTTTATATATCATTTATTTTCTGTTTTATTGTTGAGGTTACTTTGTTTATGGAGTTTGGTTTTCTTTGTACTCTTTTTGAAATGTACATTATTTGTAAAAGAAACAAGCTTAAATAATACATATAAAAAAGAAGACGATGCAGTGTCTATATGAATGTTACAACTCCTTTTTTTCAACTTGTAGGCTTCTGGTCCATCTAAAGCCAAACTGATCTCTCGTATAGCCAAGATGGGCCAACCTATGCTTCCATTTCTGATTGGGGCAATTCCAGCTCAGCCTGACCCCAGCGACTCTGAAACAGAGGTGAGTAGGACTGGAGCCTTTACTTACACACACTGCAGGGTTTTTCAAATCTCGGAAATGATCCCTGAATGACCTGGATATTGTCTGTGCAGGACACCAGTGAGTCTGGCCTGACCTGCGACCCCTGTCTTTCACATGATTCACCCTCGCCAAAACCTGCTCAGATTCCCTGCACTTTTTCTCCTTGTATGTGTACAAATAATCATCTCATTAATATTAGGTGTCTCTTCCTCATATTAGAGCTGACTGGCTGTCTTGAACTGGTGTTTGTTGTAGTGTCATATCAGGCTGATGATGTTCAGAATAAGAAAGCAGCGCCACAAGCAGAATCAAACCCTGCTCAAGATTTTCAGGTGACAGCTAAGGCTATATTTTACAAGCACAGTTATGTTTATGATATATTATATACATATCTACAGTCATACAAATATAGAAAATGTTTTATGTTGTACACAAAATACACAACATGTTATATGCAACATATGCAGTCATTTTGGTAAAATGGTGAAAATTGATATGGTGGATATTCATTTCTTCTAAAGCACTAAATCAGCAAATTAGGATAATTTCCAAAGGATCATGTGATAATGAAATCCAGAAGAAAGATAATTTTAAATACACTTAGGATTAAATGCACAATTTCTAGCTGTTAAAGAGATAGTTCACCTAAAAATTAAAATTCTGTCACCATTTACTCTATCGTGACTTGTTCCAAACCACAAAACAAGATAATGAGAAATGCTGGAAACTCATTGACATCCTTAGTCAGAAAAACAAATATTATGAAAGTCAATGGTTACAGGTTTCCAACATTCTTCAGTTTATCTTTTTTGGTGTTCAACAGAACAAGTAAAGGGAGCAAGTAAAGGGAGAGTAAATAATGACAGAATTATCATTATTATCATTATCATTATTTGGGCAAACTATCCCTTTTATTTACATGCTCAGGCCATCCAAAATGTAGGTGACATTTGTTTACTTATTTTTTTTAAATGAAACTGATCTTTGATGATTTATAAAATGAAACTAATTATCACTATAAACATATTAGGAAATACAAAATAAATCACATGGCTCTTTATTATACATTGAGGTCCTATGAAGCAAAGAAACGGAACATTATTTACTACATTATTATATTTTCACATGCTCAGGCAACTAGAATGACTTTTTTATTGTAAATGAATTATTTTTGAACTATTTTTACATTTATTTTCCAACAGCAATGTTCCTGCAGAGAAAATCCTTATTTTCCACCACAGATGAATTCATTTACTTCAATTTACCCAGCCCAGCACATTCCATACTCAAGTAAGTCCCGAGTCTTGAGTCCAAAATAACTCCCTAATACACTACCTGACAAAAGTCTTGTCATTGATCCCAGTTGTATGAGCAAATAATAACTTGACTTCTAGTTGATCATTTGAAAAAGTGGCAGAAGGTAGATTTTTCTGATGAATCATCTGTTGAAATGCATCTCAATCATCACAAATACTGCAGAAGACCTATTGGAACCTGCATGAACCCAAGATTTTCAAAGAAATCAGTCAAGTTTGGTGAAGGAAAAATCAGGATTTGGGGTTACATTCAGTATGGGGAGTGTGCAAGGGATCTGCAAAGTGGATGGCAACATCAGCAGCCTGAGGTATCAAGACATTTGTGCTGCCCATTACATTACAAACCACAGGAGAGGGCAAATTCTTCAGCAGGATAGCGCTCCTCATACGTCAGCCTTCACATCAAAGTTCCTGAAAGCAAAGAAGATAAAAGTGCTCCAAGATTGGCCAGCCCAGTTACCAGACATGAACATTCTTGAGCTTGTCTGGGGTAAGATGAAGGAGGAGGCATTGAAGATGAATCCAAAGAATCTTAATGAACTCTGGGAGTCCTGCAGAACGCTTTCTTTGCCATTCCAGATGACTTTATTAATAAGTTATTTGAGTCATTGTAGAGATGTATGGATGCAGTTCTCCAAGCTCATGGGTGTCATACACAATATTCAATCTTTTTCCACTGCAGCATGACTTAATATTCTAAACTGTACATTATTCTGTTAATTGACAAGACATTTGTCTAAGCTAAGTCAGATTTTACTGTCCTAATTAAATAATAAAAAATCAAGACATGATCATATTTTAATTTGGTAAAATAAGCATAATCTAGAGGCCTTTGCCTTATATTTAAGCCACTTCTAATACCAAATGATCAACTAGAAGTCAAATTAATATTTGTGGTTTCTAAAACTTGGATAAGCGACAAGACTTTTTGTCAAGTAGTGTACTTTTCATGAAGAAAATACATTTTGTACAGTATATGCAATTATGGCTGAAATGTCATTTTATTAAACCTAAATAATAACGCATGTTGTCACTTCCTTATTCGCTAAATGCAATGGTTTTGTATTAAACAACAGCACCTGATATTACATCCTTCCTGATGTCTGACGCTCGCCAGCATAACAAAGAAATCCTGATGGCCATAGAGAAGTTGGAACACAGGGTGGACCGGCTGACCAGCAAAGTAAATTTGTGCAAATATTGAATTTTTTGGTTGTTATTAAACTGAAATCTCAAAAGTCACAAAAAAAGAGATGTGTTGAATTGTTCTAGGT
Organism: Danio tinwini; assembly: GCA_903798205.1. Classification (NCBI taxonomy): domain Eukaryota; kingdom Metazoa; phylum Chordata; class Actinopteri; order Cypriniformes; family Danionidae; genus Danio; species Danio tinwini. Next base: position 7,004,926 of record CAIGQZ010000427.1, on the reverse strand, counting down.
GGATGATTTACATAAAGAGGGTCCCTTCTCTTTCGGACTCGCCACTGTGTCTTTAGAAACAAACATGATCCTGTACAACATTCAGAGAATTATTCAGGTCTAGACTTTGATATACATTAATCTACACATATCTAAGTGGCCTTTTGAAATGACATCTTCATTCCGCTGGGTCAGCAGGAGAGTGTGTGCCTGAAAAATGAGGTTTTGAGCTCTAAACTGGAGGGACAGAACCACAAAATGGAGGATCTGTGTGAACAGAACAAGAGGTGTGTTGTATTTATTCTTTTTGTACGCTCTGATTTCCTGCTTTCCATATCGGATTAATGAAAAAAGCAAGAACAAAACAGGCAATACTTTAGGACACAATAATCAGTTTACCCTATGTGTGCAGGTATATGGAGCAGCTGCCAATCCAGACCTGCCACATTCATTCTGAACAGGAGAAGGTAGAAGTAGTGAAAATAAATCACTAGATCTTTTAGGTTGAATTATTTGCATTCAGTGTTATTATAGAGATGATCTAGGGCAGTGTTTCCCTACCCTGTTCCTGGAGGCACACCTCACAGTACATATGTTGGATGTCTCCTTTATCTGACCAATTAATTTTAGGTTTTAAAAGTCTCTTCTAACGTTCTGATGAGTTGATTTGGGTGTGTTTAATTAGAAAAAGGTTGAAAATGTGTACTGTTGATGTGCCTTCAGAAACAGAGTTGGGAAACACTGTTCTAGGGACATGTGAGGGCAGAGAAAGGCCTTGAATCATCTTTTTTCAGGATGATTCATTGATTTCCTCCTGTCATCTGCAGCAGGAGCTGGTGAATCTCCAGCAGAGGGAGACAGAGATTCAGACTCAACTCAGTTCTGCTCTCAACGACAAACACAAGCACTGTGCTCAGATCAGCCTTCTGGAGGCACAAGTGGCAGGTTGTATTAAAGTCATGGACATGCAGAAACCTTTTAAGGGGCAGGGGCTCAAGTGGAAAAAAATGGCACTTTTTATTAAATAATAATACTAATTGTACTTTAATAAAAATAATAATAAAGGTGATTTCACCCTAAATTCACCATATACTCACCCTTTAAAGGATAGTTCATTCAAAACTGAAAATTCTGTCACCATTTACTTGTTCAGTGTTGTTTGACTTATTATTTTGTGTGTTCAACAGAAGAAAAAATTTAGAAGAAAGCAGGAAACCTGTAACCATTGACTTTCATGGTATTTGTTTTTCCTACCCTGGAAGTCAATGATTTTAAGTTTATAGCTTTCTTTCAAATATATATTTTAATCTTTAATTTGTTAGTGTTTAACAAAATAAAGAGACAGAGATTTGGAACCACTTGAGGGTGAGTACATTAACATTTTTGGGTGAACTATCCCTTTTCAATCTATTATTTTTGTTTGAGTTTTATTCTGTTAAACAAAATAATAAAATATTTTGAAGGATGTAGGACACACTGATAGCCACTGACTTCCACAGCTAGCCTATATGTACATGTTTTATAGCTTCAATTAACATTATATATTCTGAATGAATGACAGCAAAAACAAGAGGGCAATATTTTCACTATCCAGCTGTCGTTTCTCCATTACATTAGCCTGTGTACCTAAGATATTGTCCTGGCTAAACTTTAGCTAACTTATTACATGGTTGTTAATCAGGAGGATGTCAGCAAGACAAAATAGCCTATTTGCTTTTAAACTTTTGGATAAATAGCTGATGTTAAATTTGTTCCTCGGGTAGTCTTTTGTTAACCGTTACTCACCTCCACATAATATAGATGAATGACGGATGAATTTACATCGGCAGTTCTATTGATCATATCGTGATGTATGTTTTACACACACTCTGTCTGCAGTGTGTGTATGGGCCAGACTGTAAAGCTATGGCCCCGATGCGGTGCGGATGCAGGAGTTGGCATAAGCGCTGATAGACGTTACTCCACTGTTGACACCTTACTTTTGAGGACAGAATAACAATGTAATTAGAGTCTTCGTTAGAGCATTCGTCTCGCATGTGGCTTTTCTTTCCAAATCGCCGGTTCGAGGCTCGCTTGGAGCGGCTAGACTAAAACCAAGATATACATTAAAATTAAGTTTTTTTTATTGTTTGACAGGGAAATCTGTCCTTAAATAGAACACACATTAAGATATACATATATTATATTATTATTAGTATTTAAAAAATAATTATTATCCCCAGGAAAAAAAGGAAAAAAGGGCACTTTCTCTCCAGGAGAAAAAAGGGCAGGGGCTCAAGCACCCAAAGCCCCCAACTCTGCATGTGCCTGACCAAAGTTATCACTCATCTTCAAGCCTGTTGTACTGTTTGGCCATAAAAACTTTGTAGCTGTATTATAGGACCAAAATCTTAAAGGAGCACTCCACTTTTTCGAGGATAGGCTTGTTACCAAGTCCCTTATGGCTCTTTTCCACTGACTGGTATAGTATGGTGCGGTACGGGTCACCTTTATCAGGCTTGTGTTTCCACTGCTAAAAGGGTACCAATGATACTCTTTTGCTGGGCGTGGTGTACGACAGAAAGTTGCAGTCAACGTCATTTTGGCTCGAGAAAATGTCTAAAGTAAAGCTGTACGGGTCGCTCACATATCATATGAGAAGCACTTCTCACAAAACAGATGCTTTGCACACATAAATACTTCTGTATAAATGTTTATTACTAACTTTTCTATGAACATGATTTGATTATAACTGCAAATCAATGACAATGCGAAATAGCCTACTGTAACGTCTGCAATTATATAAAATAAATAAATAAATGCAACATATATGAACACATACAATCCATTACAGTCTCCGATATGTTACTAATGGCAGATAAACTACACACAGCACACATTTAGTCCTTATTTAGGTTCAAAACAGCAGAAAATAGAGCCCAGTCAGTGCAAACCTCTCATGATTAAATGTGTCTGTAATCTTCAGCAGCACGTGTAGCCTCTTGTTAGAAAGTAATTCCATCATTCAGAGTTCATAATAGTCCAAAAGGTGATGATAATAGTTAAACATGGCAGTTTGTTCACGTTTGCTGAAAAAATCATGTGCTTCTTTTTTCCGGCTTCTCCTTTTGTTTTTTGGCCCGTCACTCTCGCGTTTGTCAGTTTCTGACATGATCAGGTTTCAAAAGCACGTCAATAATCAAGCACACGTTATTATCATCAGCTCAAGAAGTTTGTTATTTCAAATAAAAAACGTGACGAGCGCAAGCAAGAAAAAACACTTGCGCTTCAGACTGGCTCGTAAAAAACTACGGGGCACAGGGTAAAATCTGCTCCTTTTTTGGCTTTGTGGCTGTTCATCAAGACGCCGACAATGTTCATTTGAGCCCAGATCGAACAGGGCTCGTTATTATATGGATATATAGTCTCTCGGCTGTGTATGAAAACATGGCGGCTCCTTTGTTTTCATTCTGGCTTGTTGCGTGAGCTCGTGATGTATCTCTGTAAACCAATAGCGTTCAGCTGCGCGTCTAGTTCCGCCTTTAGGACCCTTTTGGTACCCTTTCTCATGTTTGGTACCCTTTCGAAAGGGTGCCGAAAAAGTGGCACGGTACGGTTCGGTTCGGTACGCCTTTTGATAGTGGAAACGGTCATAAAAGTGTACCGACCCGTACCGTACCAGTCAGTGGAAACAAGGAGTTAAAATGGAGTTAAACTTTTAAATTTTTGATTTTTTTTATCAATTTAGCCATTCTCCAGGTCTTGTGGTTCTCATATTAGACCATTACCATCTCCCTCAGTACAGTACATTCATTTTCCTAGCTTGACTCTTCTATAGTTACATCATGTACTAAAACCCTGCTGGCGCTGCTTTTTGGTCATCTAAGGAAAATTTGGAAAATCCTAAAAGATTCCTGTAATCTTTGGATAAAATCTGTGGTCCTTGATATTTTGTTTGACATGTTCACCGACAGCCAATTAATGGTCTTTGCGATCAAATTTTCCCTTAGATGAAGTTCTGGCAGATTTTAGCCACTTTCATGCAGTGTGACTTCAACGTCAAACCAAGAACCAATAGAAATCTGGAAAACTTCAAAACAGCACAGGGAAATGTCAAAACTGTTTTATTTTATTCTTGGTATTACTATTGGGGCACACTGTAACCAAAATCACTACAACAGATTGTTTATGTTTACCTTGAGATATTATGTCAGGAGGTGTAATAGTGAAAGTGTCAAGTATGGATGTCAAACTCTGGGTGAGTTTTCCTGCGCGTCAGTGTTGTGACTACTGAGATCTTACAGTGTGACATGGGAATTATATTCGTGCAGTCTGACAGGCTGCAGATTTTTAAGAATTATTAAAAAAGAAATCACACAATGTTAGCTGGGCTTCAGACTGATAAGAAAATGAAAAGAAAAGATACTCTATATTATAGCGAAGGACTGAAAAAATGCTGTGCTGCAAAAATGTTCACAGCTGAGCATTTTTAGAAGCACAAAAACGCTTCGGTGGACACACATCCTAAAAGTTTTAATACATAGGGTTGCCCCATCAGAAGTTTGCTATGCCCCCTGGTCTAAGACCCCTGCTCTGTTTGGTAGAATTTGCAAGAGTGTCTTGATAATATGTGTTTTCAGAGCTTTTGAAACAAGAAGAACAGATCGATCAGCGGTGGAGGGCGGAGAAGCAGAAGTGTAAAGAGTTGGAAACCACTATACAAAACATGGATGAGGAGATGCAAGACCTGAGGGCTGAAAAGGAGAATCTGGAACAGGTGCGAAGAGCTCTTATAAAATCTGACATGGGAAAACATTTTGTGCAGTTTCATATCGATGTAAGCATTGTGCTGTTTTTCCATGTGATGTCAGGTGCTGTCAGAGAAGAAGAGGAAGTGGAAGGCTGAGCGGGAGCGGATTATTGTGGAGCAGGAGGAGGAACATGAGAGGAGTCAGCAGGAGGTCCTACAGCTCCTCATGCAGCTCAGAAAGGCCAGACACACCACTGAAGCACTCATGAAGCAGGTGTGTGTGTGTGTGTGTGTGTGTTTCTTTTGCATTAAATCTATGTGTAGCTCTAAAGTCATGTTTACACAGCCAATTTAAGGTGGCCCTATGGGTCTGTGTCTGCTCAGAATTCAGTGTAAAAATGCTATGCCGCATTAAATGGTGTATGTAAATAAATACATATTTTTGAAAATGTATGCCTTTTCAGGTTTGGTTTCTATGTCACCTTAGCTGTGTAAAGATGCTTTAAAGGGTCACGAAACACCAAAACTCATTTTTTGAGCTGTTGACAGTCATATATGTGTCCCACGCTGCTATGAACACTATTAGGACACAAAAATTGCACTTAAAAGTGAAACTTGGTTGTTTTTGCGTTATTTTGAGCAAGTTTGTTCTTCCAGTTTGAAACGAATTTTTGAAGCTGCGTCACAGCGATTAGATACTTGTGTGTATTTCAGGGTGGAGAGTGGATGTCTGTACCTGCGAGTACATCGTGACGTCTCTGAGTGTGCGGCATCAATTCATGAGAAAGACTTGGTTCAAACCAATCAGCGCGCTCTATTGTGTATGCGGTGCAACTTCATTAATATGCATGATAGTTTCGAAGACTGTTTTACCTGTTAGTGTTCAGACGACAGAGAGACGCCACGTTGTGTTGCCAAAACAAGTGACAGAACAAGAATTTGGAGACATGGGTCGTCAGTGTTGTGTTTATTAATGTGCTGCGTTTATTACTGTGCTACAATGAAAGTTTTGTTTTCATTTTACCTCTATGAGAGCACAGCCGGACTCACCTGTGGATTACAGTGCGACACACGACAAAAATGCGTTTGTAAGGAACATTTTTTACCCGAGAGATTTTCGCATCTAGAAATGATGAAATCCGGATTTTCCGCTCGTCTCCTTTTAAAAATGACACGGTTCCAGTTTGTGTTGATTGTCTTGTCGCTACAGATTTGGTAAGTGTGTGTGATCAGTGGTCTTTGTTTGTTCATTCAGATGGCAAAGTTAGTTCGTATCGTCAGCAGTGCTCTTTCTGTTTTTAAAGATATACCATAGTCAAAATTATTTAGTTACAAAGTTTACAGTATGTGTGGAGAGGTAAGCATGATCGAACACCCAATGAGGGGGGAGAGCATGCTCGGAGCCCAGCAGCTAATCAGCAGGCCAATCAGAAATAATAAATAAAACCTGTTTATTCTAGTGATTGGGCCGGAGAGACACCCTTCTTAAGGAGAAGGAGCAGCCGGGAGAGAGAGAGAAAAGAGCACACACACACACGCACAGCTACAGTGTTGTGGTAGATAGTATTAATCAAAAATAAAAGATTGTACTCACCTGTTATCGCCGACCCTGTCTTCTTCTTCCCACAACAAGAACAAACTTTACTACAGTATGTTAATATCACTGCAATATTATAGACTGTAAAATCCGCTGTAAATGCTGCTGTCCGAATGTAAACATGTAAACACAGCAATCAAACTAATACCGTTGTGTAGGATTTTCGCTGCATTTTGTGACAGGATAATCTATACACACACGGCTTTCTGACGCTACCTACGGAGTGCATCTAAGTTTCCGAGAAATGCAGAGGATATTTTCTCCCATTCGCTGTGCGGTATCAAATACTCCATTAAAACTCCACTCTCCAGCAGTTCTTCGCTTTCAATATGTCGTTTGTCACGGGGGACATGCAGGAAATGTTCCTGAATAAAAAGTGAAAGTGCCAAACTGCAGTTAAAGTCGACAAATTAAGAATTTTGCTAATAATTCGATTACTAATGTCCATGTAAACACAGTCACTGTCTTTCTCCCCTGCGTCTGTGTGTTTGTTTTACCTCTGTGAAAATCAGTGCGTGCCCGAATGGAAACTCCCATTTTTGCAAAACCTTCCCTCTTTCCCTCCCCCGACACTCCCACCTAAACCAACTTCCCTGGGTTTTTCCAAACTAGAGGTGTGAAAACACCCTGCTGAGACAGGGGGGTTTCGTGGGCTTTTAAAGCATATTTTCCCTGTGATATGTATATTCATTTACAGACAGAGTTTGAGTTGAGCTGTCAAAAGAAATGTGATGCTGAACTGGCGGAGCAGAAGAAGCTGGCAGGAGCGATTACTGAGCTGCAAGGACAGGCACGTTTATGTCAAGCAAGAACTCTTAAAACGAATTCATTATTTGTTGTTATAGTTGAAAATTGTTTTTCAAACTGTTTCATGAGTTTGGAGGATGTTGATTGCCATTGTGTTGATTGTTTTTTCCACGGTCTACTTCAAACATCCCCCACACAAGAATTGTATGTCTCAGATGAGATCCAGGAAGATCCAAGAGATTTTAAAAATAAGTCATATACATGTGAGATGGCGTATCCCTTTAATCTACAACTGACCTTCATTTGATCCATTTTAGTATGAAGATCTAACAGCAACATCGTCAAGTAAGAACGAGCAGTTTGACGCTCAGTTGGCTGTTCAGGTAAGCGGTTAAGACTGAGAGCTCTGCTTTGGTAAAGTTTAAACCTAAAAACTGAGCTGATGAACTGCATGTTGTGCAGGTAAAGCGAGTGATAAAAGAAGCGTTTCAATGTCTCAGGAAAGAGTTTGATCTGCAGGAGTCTTACAGAGGACATTCAGTGCTCCAGATTTTCCAAAACACCATCAAGGTACTGTTCAACCTACAGGCTTTAAAACACACTAAATACTAGCCTGATGACCAATTAGCTCATGGTTTTTGATCTTGCTTCTATTTTTAATCCCTTTGCAGAGCGTCACCATGAAACTGCTCTCAGAATCTTGGGAGATTGAATCAGATGAAGATAAAGCAGAAGAAGAATATGGATCTACTGAAGAGCTGTTGATGCTGAAGGACAATGAAATAGAGGAGAAAGGAGAGCATTAAAGAGAAGGTATTTATGTAAACTGAACAAATCTCTAGATCAGAATGTCCATGAACTCCAATCACAGTTTACGATCAGAAAATAAGTCTAGATCTGATCCTTTCCCACAGCAACAAACAGGCAGTTTTTCAGTTTGTTGGATTGTATAAAACTGAGGAGGTTGTGAATGAACTATAAATGGAATGTTCACATAGGAATGTTAGCCATAACCTTAACTATTTTTCTTACAAAACATCCTTTAATTTAACATTTAAGCTACATAAATATTGATAAATGTTGCAAATCAACAAACAGCTCCTTATCCTGGATTTATGGTCATGTGTTTGAGTAAAATGTAAATGTTTTGTTCTTCAAACTACTGGTAATTGAAATATATTCTATATTTTACATTTTTTTTCATTTATAGCATTTTTGGCATAAAATAATAAAAGTATGCCACATTTTCAGACATTTTCATTATTGGATAACACTTGACTTAACGATAATACCACATAATATCCACATAATTATTGGATAACACTTGACTTAACGATAA